>OX104111.1:11304628-11904628 GCA_944474755.1 Limnoperna fortunei | reverse complement strand
AGATATGTTTTACTCTATCACCACTCGTAAGCATACAGACCATGCAGATATATTTTATTCTATCACCACTGATAAGCATACAGACCCTGCAGATATGTTTTATTCTATCACCACTCTTAAGCATACAGACCCTGCAGATATGTTTTATTCTATCACCAGTCGTAAGCATACATACCCTGCAGATATTTTTTATTCTATAGCCACTCATACGCATACAGACCCTGCAGATATGTTTTATTCTATCACCATTCATAAGCATACATACCCTGCAGATATATTTTATTCTATAACCACTCGTAAGCATACAGACCCTGCAGATATGTTTTATTCTGTCACCACTAATAAGCATACAGACCCTGCAGATATGTTATTCTATCCTCACTCATTAGCATACAGACCCTGCAGATATGCTTTATTCTGTCACCACACATAAGCATACAGACCTTGCAGATATGTTTTATTCTTTCACCACTCATAAGCAAACAGACCCTGCAGATATATTTTATTCTATCACCATTCATAAGCATACAGACCTGTAGATATGTTTTATTTTATCACCACTCATAAGCATACAGACCCTGCAGATATGTTTTATTATATCACCACTCATAAGCATACAGACCCTCTAGATATGTTTTATTATATCACCACTCGTAAGCATAGAGACCCTGTAGATATGTTTTATTTTATCACCACTCATAAGCATACAGACCCTGCAGGTATGTTTTATTCTGTCACCACTCATAAGCATACAGACCCTGCAGATATGTTTTATTCTATAACTACTCGTAAGCATACAGACCCTGCAGATATGTTTGATTCTATCACCACTCATAAGCATACAGACCCTTCAGATATGTTTTATTCTTTCACCACTCATAAGCATAAAGACCCTGCAGATATATTTTATTCTATCACCACTCATAAGCATACATACCCTGTAGATATGTTTTATTCTATCACCACTCATAAGCATACAGACCCTGCAGATGATTTATTCTATCACCACTCATAATCATACAGACCCGTAGATATATTTTATTCTATCACCACTCGTAAGCATATATACCCAGCAGATATGTTTTTTCTATCACCATTCTTAAGCATACATACCTTGAAGATATGTTTTATTCTATCACCACTCATAAGCATACAGACCCCGTAGATATGTTTTATTCTATCACCACGCATAAGCATACATACTTCGCAGATATGTTTTTTCTATCACCATTCATAAGCATACATACCCTGCAGATATGGTTTATTCTGTCACCACGGCACCAATACACAGTGATCATTTCTAGTTTGGTTTCTATTTCGGTTCTGCTTTCCCACATAACAGTATGTTCTTCATCTGACTTTTCCACAACAATATTTATTGGTATTTCTTTTGCTATAATTATTGAGATCATATAAATGACAAAACGATTATTTATTATTTATTTTTAGGAAGTTTTTGTTTCAGCTATAAGTTGACCTAAATATTTTAAGGCAACAATTATATATCTGATTATGTAAATGAATTTTGTTAACGACGTTAAAAATTCTCCCCAAAGAACCGAATCATATATTATTATGCCCTGGAAAGTTATATGGTAGCATTGCTACTATTGTGAAATGTTTTGAAAACGCTTATACATATTATAAGTATACCTGTGTCTCGTACAGGAACAAATATTTGATTGGCGTTTTTACTTTGTCCGATGTCATTGACTGTATTTATGTCAATTGTATAGTTGGAATTACTTGAAATGTTGGTAATATTAATCGTCGTATCCTCAAATGGCACTTTTAACTTGGTATAGCCAAACTCATTTCTAACTGTGATTAGATAGCTTGCATTTTCAGAATTCTTTTCCTCCAAGGTAATAGGCTGTAATTATATATAACATAGATTTCATCGCTAACCAAACGTTAAAGTGTGACTATGATTTTTGTTTATGGAACTGTTTTCTTATATCTGCGATGAAAAAGTTTCGAACATTTCACGAAAAAGTCTTCAGTTTACATAATTTTTTTATAACTCTTTTTAGTGTTTATTTATAGAAGAAATATAAAAAAGCAACAAATGATATTGAAAATCAGTTACCTTTACATATATATACATAAAGCCATCATCTCTAGAAAAGCCACCCCCTGTTCTGTCAGGTAGGACATCGGGAACTGAAATAAGCGATAGAATTTCCCAAGTGTAAATTCTTTAAACACCTAAATTACTTTAATATTTATGAGGTAAAGAACGTTGAATCGTGAAACAGTATGTTTTTTAACGCCACTTTCATCAATTTATCGGCTATATTATCGCTTCCAGTTTTATTAGGGCAGAAGCCGAAGTACCTGGAAAAAACCCAATACCTACTGTGGGAAAACTGGCAATCCTTGTCGATTAAGAATGGAGTCGAGCATTGAGACTCAAACCCATAATCTCATAGCAGACCAGGTGATCAATAACTACCTTAACCACTTAACCACCGAGGCCCTTCGTGAAATTATTAATAATCTTTTTAACATTATGCAATTACATCAGGACAGGTGCGAAAAATAAAATCAGTTATTGTGTGGTAAACCTGACATGTCAGTTAAATGTAGATTTACTTATTATGTGTTGTTTTGTATTTGTATATTTATATATTGTATGGTTGTTGTCTTTTTAGATTTTATTTATTTGGTATTGCTTTTGTCTTTGGTAAAAAGTTTTGCCTTAAATTGTCTGAAATGTCTTTTAAATCCTATTATAGTAATAACATGTAATGTTACACTATGTTCACAAAAGAATTTTGTATAAATACATACTATCTGCATTATTTTGGGCTGTATTTACTCCACTCCAGTATTCGTCTCCCTTTTTTGGCCCTTTAGTCTAACTGTTATTGTATATATTGTAAATGGTATAATAAGATCTGATAAGGTGACATTCTGTATAAATACTTACTATCTACCTTAGTTGCAGCATGGGTTTTAAATAGCTAGGTGTAACACGATCGCCCCAGTAGTTTTCTCCCTTTGGTTGTGGCCCTTTTATTGTAATCGTGATTGTAAACATTGTAAATGGATTCAGACCTAATAAAGTGACATTATGTATAAATACTTACTATCTGCCTTAGTTGTATCATGGGTTGTAACAGGATCACTCCAATATTTGTCTCCCTTTGTTTGTGACCCTTTTATTCTAACCGTGATTGTATACTTTGTAAATGGTATCAGACCTGATACGGTGACATTAATGCATTTGTCTGTTGCATTAATCTAAAACAAGTTAAGATAAAATATGAATTTATTTTGTACAAGATTCGCTTATGTCTTAAATTGATAAAGCTACAAAACCAATTTATTGGATTTTTGATTTCTAATAATCCAGTGACAGTATTTAAAATTTTGTTTGAAATCGCTGATCAGCGTAATAAACCGTAATTCTTTACCATCCGTTTAACATCAGTCGATTATGCCACATAAATATTCAAAAAAGATATGAAAAGTATTTTTATTTAACATCAAGTACGACCTCTGTCGGTTTTACAACGGGGTGACGACAAACAAAAACAATCACATTGTTAAGTGATTTTAACATTGGATTTTGCTGACTAGGTACATCAGCTTCGTCCGAAAATTGCATAGAATCTTATGCTGAAACAACTTTATCAGTAAAACAAAAATCAGGTAGGAATGACATTTCTTTGCTTATAGTGACAAAAGCACTTTCTCCGACCTTGAATCATACAAACGTGACATCTTCACACTATCAAATGATGGCCGTTCAAAACAAGGTCAAAATTTAGTATGGAAAATCGCTGTATCAAAATTAAAATTCAGCGCATTTCAGAACGCCGATTAACTATGGAAAATAATTGTTGATTTCAAGAAGTGTAATATGAGATCTACAAAAGGACCATAAACTTGACCAAACGCGGTACCAGTTTTCCATTTTGTCAGACAAACACCCGTCAGGAAGACACGGTAAAGTTTACTCTAGAGTCTTTACCATACTGGAAGTTGATGAAGATGATGACCACTCACCGCAGGTAATTGATGAGAATATTCAGAATATTCAGACTTATAGGAGACTTCGAATAGAACGGTTTTTATTTGCAATTGAGCCATCCATGAGTCAAAGTTCAGACACATCATCAACGTTATCTCTCTGCTTTCTATTATAACTATATTTATTTTAGGTGGCGACAATTTCACTACAAATATAACAAGAATTTTCAATATATAGTTAAAAATGTATGAAAGCAACTTCTGAATACGATTGACAGCTTTTCTTATGCGTTTGCACCTTTTTGCACTCTTCTTTGCTTTAATTTATTTTTGTTTGCTTACTGTTTAATATTCAAAAAACATAAATAATTATAAATTTGCCATTGAAGTACTTCAGATTATACTCCTGATGTCAAAGTAGATCTTACAAAAGCATATTATTAATCTACATCTGGCACAATACTGAGAAGGTCCCAGTGCTTGCCCTCAGAACAGTACAGAGCGAACCCAGGTGGCGGAAAAAGAATGGTATTGCATTGTGTATTTTTCAAGTTACGGAAAGCCATGTCTTGTTTGATGACTGTTTGTATTGTGCCACACTACAGTACTCTTGTGGATTTCGATCAGAGTAACTGCCTTGTGTTTATCTGAAAATTTGTAAATTGATTTTGAACTTTGTTATCACCTGCGGGTATTTCCTGCTTATTTTAAAATATCTAAGGTGTATTAAAAATCAGTCATTTATGTTTTACTGTAGTCATAATTTCCTTTCTACCTATAAAATCAAACGTTGGAGAAATGTAAACACACAATTGTAACATTGTTATAGTGTACATGTATTAGTTAACTGTTTACACAACAATAATAACCACGACTTTTGTAAAGTAAAGCGGTAAAGCCCAATTCGAGGGCACGACACAACCCTAATAGAGACTTTTTTGTTTGGGATTTAAATCTTTCCTCCTTCTTTTTATAAGTTTTATAAGCTATGAATTTTTATTTTGTGAAAAATTCAGTTTTTATTGTAAAACCTTTACCTTATTCAGATTTGTGTTAATAATTTCGCAATTAAAAGTTAACAATTACTACTGACAATGAAAATGACTGTAAATACGTAATTCCAGACACTACATTTTGCTGTGACAGTCGCTTTGTGTCTGTCAATGACAAGTTTTGTCTGTCTGCTTAATCATTTACTCAGACGGTCTTTCTAAGAGTACTACGATTACAAGAGATTACCGCCAAAGAAAACTAAGTTTAGCAATAACCAGTTCGTGTCTGTAGTTTTATACTGATTTACGTTGTTTTATAACGTTTTACATTTGTTTGATTTTCGTTTATTTGTCAATTTTCAGATGACCTAAAAACTACCTTTTCGATGGTAACCACTTACGCTTAAATACATAAAAAGAATAATTAACCAGAAGACATTGTGGAAATAGTAAGACTGTTTACGGTGTATAAACATGACAAGCAAAAAATATCATGATTAAGCGATTGTACATTTTCTTTTATACGTAATTTGTAATTAATAGTTGAATACAAGTGTGAACAGTTGAATGCAAGTGTGAACAGTTGAATACAAGTGTGAACCAAACCACGGGTAAAGTTAAGTTAAGTGAAGACTTTCCACAACGAGCCTTAATGTTAGACAATGTTACTTTAAAATGGTCCGAAAGTAACCTTCGTTATGCCTATTGCCTTAATTTTGGAAAGTTGTTTGAAACTTAATTGATTTGCAGCGGCTAACAAATATTTAAAGTATTTAAAGCAAGTCTTCTTGGTGAAAATATTGACACAAATTTTTTACTTTAATGTTATTATTCTCTGAATATAAGATGTTATTTCACTTTTATATTGTAAAAATAAGTACTAACCAATCTCATTTTTTTTAATTTCATATTCCCATAGTTTTGAATCGCCTGTAGCATCAACTGTAGTGTTAATAATTAAAACAAAGGTTTCACTTAGCACCTCAAAGGTATAATTTACTGGTTTTTGTGTGGCAGACAATACTGAACAACTTTCCGGTTCCTGATGAGGACATAAAAACCAATCATACCCACTGCAAAATACAACATAATTTTATAATCTATATCTATACTGGTTTTTTAATAATTTATAGGGTCACAGATAGCAATAAATAACAGAATATACGTCTGCTTCGTCGACAATTAAAGATCCTAAATATATTTACAAGATTTGTTAATGATACAAAGTCCAATATCTGTAGTAGTATTACTGCATATATATTATATGATAGGCGAGACGACTCAGATTTGCTAATGATAAAATCAAGAGGGGGTGTAACTTGGCATATATAGGGTAATACGGATGTGCGGCCCGAAAGGGTCACGTTTTTACCTTTGCATTGAAAAATATATTGTGTAGTTGTTAATTATCGGTATATATCCATGCCTCAAATATACTTTTGAGGCTATGTAAACGACGGTGATTTTACGAATTAAGTGTTCCATTAACATCAAACGAAATGCCTGCATGTTATTCAAGAAACCAATCAAACATATGTCTAGCAGTAATTATAAATGGGTGTTAATGTGTTGATAGGTATGTCCACATGTGTTAGAATAAGGTGCGATTCTCTATCCTTCTGCCGCTAACAGAGGAAATAAACCATAAGTTTTGTCTTAAGATGTCGCTTTAATTTTGTTTTAAGAACATTTTGATAGTTAAGAGACTTTCTTGTCAAAGGGGATTTACGAGAATAAAATATATGAATAGGTCTGATTTAATAATTCAATATATGATTAGGACCCCTTTTATAACGTCTGAGATTATATGAATAGGGTTTTCAAATTTCCGTCCGCTGATCTGTACCTAAAAGTATCCTTAGTAAACCCCCCCCCCCACGTGGATAAAATGGATAAAACTTTCAATATCTGTTTGGAGTAATATTCCTGCAGCACCCGTTAATGGTCGCCATGTATATATTTGTAAGAGCAAATGTATGCTAGAATCGTCAATGTGCATTGTCTTTTGGCTTCCCGTATGTCATCTAAAGATACTTTGTTACACTTTAATACTTGATTTCATTCTAGGAAAATACTTCTTACTTCTTAATATTTTGAAATTAAATTGGTCTTTATAACAATAGAAATAGCACCATGTGTACATATGTAAGTTAATGTTGATATTTATCCTGTATTATTAACAAAAAGTTTTTATTAAAATAAAAATAGTTATTACTTACCTGGAATTAATAAATGAACTATATGAAATAGGAAATGGATTTTCAGCCTTAGATTTCTTCCAGGAACAGCTAAGGTTCATTAAATCTACGGAAATACAGCTAACATCTTCTGGACTAGCTGGGGGGACTGGAAAATATCAAAATGTTTAAAATGCTTATTTGATTTATAATCTGCTACAATAAATAACGATAATGTTTTGTCAGTGGGATGACTGCGGTTAAATGTTATCGTATTCGCTATGAGTTTCAAAATGAAATATTAACATCGAGGCTTTTTATTTTTATCAATTATCATAATGATGATAATATTGTGAAGTAATTTCTTTTTCATTTTGGTTAAATTTATATTGAACATAAAATGCCTTTTACATTTTGCTAGTGTATCATATCTATATTCAAGGACGAGGTTTGCGAGTTCAAACAATTAAAATTATTAATCGAGAGTGGCGTGTAAAATTTACGAATATAATGTTATTTAGTATATCACTATGAATGAAGATAATATCAAAATACCGGACGCTGAGGAGACTGTCAAAAAAGACACTTCACAAATCATAGTGCGAGAAACCGGAAAAATTTAAAACCAACAACCAAAATATACAGTAACTACTGCAATAGTCCTGACGTGGTACAGGCATTTTAAAGGAAATGGTAGGTTAAACCATGTTTTTTAGCATAACAAACTTCCCGCTTTCATTACTGTAGAATGTGTTTGTTAATGATGGACATTATAAATCACTATTCGAAATAGGTGTATCCAATAATCATCGTACCAAGCCCACTGTGTGATGAATTCAAAAATTGGGAAAACTATCTGCAACCATATTTTCAAAATCTGTTATAATACGTTTCGACAAGGAAGTGGTATCTATAGTAAAACTTATTTAAGGCGCGTAACGAGTCAATTTTTCTTGTAACCTTGTTTTCTAAGTTTATCCTGAAGAAATTGGTGACGTTCGCAAAAATCATTATACTCGCTGCAAACTCTTGCATATTTGATCAACAAATAAAAAAAACGACTTCGTACTTTGAATATTTCAACTGTATTAACTTTAATTCCGTTCATTCTATTAAATATTGCATCCAATCATTTTAAAATTAGTTAAACAAATGGAATTTTCCTATTAATTATCTTGAATATTTATAAAATGTTTACGAACTATTCTGTACGACACATCACGGGTTAACCTGTCGATTTAAACTAAGTACTTCGCCTGCTAAGCACATCATTTACAATTTAAAGTTTGGTCTTAATATGATGTAATAATAATACTATACATTTTTACAGCAAGCTAAATATATCTCAGTACTAATATAAAATTTAAACGAAAAAGGAACGGAACATTCTTCACTGTCGGCACTTTAATGTGTTGCAGTAAATTAATTATGATTTTTATTATTGAGTTTTTATACCCATTGATTATTCTACCGCAGGTCGGAGTTTTCTCCGGGTACTCCGGCTTCCTCTCCCAATAAAAACTGGACGCAATGATATAGCTGAAAAATTGGTGAAAGTGGCGCTAAACACCAATCAAACAAACAACCAAACCCATTGATTATTGATGACTTGTTTAGTGATGTAATGACAAGATGTAAACGGAGTGCTTGCCTAAGTAAGATTAGACTGACAAAGATTGTATCATTATTTATTTATCAAATCATGCCATAAATCGCCAGTTTATATAATTACTATCGAGACATACGGAATTGACGTTTATATTTAAAATCAACAAAACTTGCGTTTCTTTGTTATCGTGCAGTTTGACCAGTTGTTCCTTGTATAATATTTAAGAAATAGTTTATAAAAGTCACGATTTTTTTTATACTTTCTACTTAAACGACATTATAGTATGCGATTACTTTTACAATGCGCGTTGTCAATGGTTTGCAGAAGCGATTCTCGACTATTGTAATATAGCTGATCAGTAATTATTTTGATTCTAAAATATAGTAAATGTCTTCATTTTAAACTGAAACTAGTCCGAGTTAAATGTGTTCTGTGTTGCAAAAATTTGTATGATATTTGATATTTCTATATACAACCATTGCAGCTCATATTTGAACATTAAATATGGATACCGTTTGTTCACATGAACCTGTAGCTATGATAAGAGTCAGTACATTCTTCTGCAAAGATTATATAAAAATTTATACAATTATTTACTATTATTTTAACTCACTTACAGCCAATTTTCATGTAGCTGCTGTCTTCAGTATTCTCCGAGTTATTATACTGACAAAAATAACTTCCTGTGTCAGAAACACTTACGTTTCTTTTGAAAATTGAAATCGTTTGGTTATTTAACTGAACTGTTTCCAGTTCAACACAACTTTGTCGTTTTCCAGTAGTACAGTGCAATATTGTCATCAGAGATATATTAAAATTATTGATTGTATATATTAAATTGTTAGACTCGGATGCATTTTTAACTACATATTTTTCTGACACCTCCTCACTGCCTGTAGATATACTGTGTTTATACACGAATGTACAATTAAGTTGAACGGACTGCCCAGCGAGCAACATAACATCTTTTTTCGGTGAAAATTCTGAAATAACATGAAACTATAAAGTAATATATAAATATATATCAAATTTATTTACCAATTAATAAACAGAAGAAGAGCAATTTAGTTAAGATAATAATTAAGTAGTATGCCTCAGATTGGCGATACCTCCTTGTTATATGTGAAGCATGTTATAAATTGAGTGGTATAGGCATGTCTTAGGCTTCAGCATTCATGTTTTACCATAAATCAATAGAAGTAAACTGTAAACGATTCAGAATGTAGTTTGCTCAGCAGTTTGTATGTAAATTTAATAAAACAGAGGTCTGTAAATTTAAAACATATGTATGTTAGATCATCAAATATATATTATCCCAGTTAGAAACAAATAGAAGATTAAACACAGTAACCGTGCTACCTAGTCGATACTCGTTGAAGTCTTTCTGGTAGTCTTCTCCAGAGTATAGATATTCGTCCGAATCTAAACCGATTGTTTGTCGAAGCAGTAAGCACAAAATGAACAATAATAACATTGTTTCCTGGATCTGCTAAATTCTGTGAATACTTAATTGTTATAAATATCCATCTAACAAATACGGGTGGATATCTATCATTTAATATATTAGCTTCACACTGCAGAGTAATGGAGTTACTGAAAATGTAAAAATTGCGTATGTTTAATGTTTGTCTATTTGCTACAATTATAGTATATCAATTAATGAAAAAGCATAAATTTAATCCCATCAAGTAAAATCTGTGTTAAAACGTTAAGCACACAAAAGGTAAGTCTTAAAACATAAAATGTCATCAAACGCGCAACGGCTATCAAATATTCTACGTGGGGAGTGCTTTTGGCTTAAACAGGACACCTAAAACATTGGTAAGCAAACTAATTACTATGTAAATGAGCTTCAAACTTCTACGAAAATCAAGACTAGTGCAATTTACTTCTTTGGAATCAGAAACCACTTAAAATTAAAAACATTTTAGAAATTTCATGGTAGTAAATTTACACTAAGACTATGTCACTCAATGAATTAGTGTTTACTTTGGTGTACACACAGAAGTGTGACTACTGACGAAAGTCTCGGCGACACTCCACCAATAAAGGTGTTAACCCAGTATTGGTAAAAAAAAAACAAGGAAACTCAAAATCATAAAACTTACTACGCAGCACTTATCAGTTGGGCTCAAACTTGAAAATTATAAATCAACATAATTATTAAAGAGCTTTTATCACTATAATTCAAAGTATAATTTGTGTGATTTTGTTTCAAAAGAATGTTACAGTAAACAGAAAGTATACATAATTCATATATAAAAACACGGACATATTTATATTCAATATAGTACATTTTATAAATTTTATAGTTTTGGGTTGATGTAATACCGTAAACATAATATTTGCTTACTATTGTGAATAGAATACACTGGTGAAAATAAAATGTCACATGATACCTGAATAAATTTAAGGTGACTTTACATTTAAAAACTTAACGCCAGTAAAAAACATTCCATTGTATCATATAAATGAAATAACTGTGCAATCCTTTACATTTTGGTTGAAATATTAGTATTATTACCTTGTACACACAAGTGTGTTCTGTAGAGGTCACGCCATCAATGTAACTTACACTTTACTTATATTTTGGTTGCTCAAACAAAACCCTTTGTCTCTACATGTAAACCCGATGTATACAATGTTTGGCTTCAATGACGAGTCATTCACAGTGAAATACCTTCATTAATGGAGGCCAAATTGGTTCATGAATAAACATATTTTTTGTTTAGTAACAACATGCAAGCATGCATCAAAAACAAATAATTTCCGTTATATCTTTTACCAATACTTCTCCAACTGATTCAGAATCTTCAATTACAAACGTGTATTTCAGAAGATTTCGATCCAAACATCCTTTCAGCTATTGCCACTATTCCGCATACATATACAGTCCCAAATATCTGGAGACCTGAAATGAAATTTCCAAATTTAAATTATTGGTAGATTCAATGATAACTATGCCAGAAAATTGACAAATCAAGACGACTAAGTGGTTATTACCTTATCCGAGTGAGTACAAGCCATGAGAACATTGGTTCAATTTAGAATAAGTAGATTAAGAAGGTCAATGAGTACAAAAGCATCACCAGTCTTCCGAAATCTTGATGCTATTAAAACTTTGTTCGATATATGACATATACTCAGCATTAAGAATATCCTACTTGCTTATCCAAAACGCTTTCAAACGAAGAGACTCATATGTCGATGTTGGCATTATTTGGCCTCTAAATCAATTTTCGGAAATTGTGATCACCCCTTCGTGTATTCGTTACGAAAACTATACAAAAATCAATGCAAACAGCGCTTCATAGCAGAATCATGTACACCACTGTACCACTAAACCTCTATTGAAACGTCTTACCACTATTTTAACGGGAATGAAAACGAGACTTCAAAATTACATTGACACTTTCCTTTACAGGAATGGCATAAATAAAATGTGAATACTAAAAACTCAAAAGACTGAAAAGACATCTTACTGTCTAGATCTCTTTCCCAATGTAACAGCATTAAAACCTTTGACATTTCCACACACAATACAACCAGGCTTAAAGATCTTATTAAATTTTGAAAAGAACAAGAGGACTTTATAAATACAAGTTAATTACCCAAGACAGAACTAACTACGTCATCAATGACTCTAAATCAGACAACAAATAAACTAACGACGAAATCTGTTAAATGTTTTATTTTCTTATTAACAACATATTTGTGATGTTTGGAGAACATATTTGTCAACAATCTTAGTATTACAATCTGAATTAATTGTTCTTCTTTTCTCGCCGACCTGATTGTGTATTATAAGGCTGAGTTACTATTAGAAGGCCTGCTGAAAAGAAAGAAAAGACATTTGCCAAGACCTTGAATTTCCAATTGTCCACTTTCCGTTCATCGATAGTAATATTCCAGCAGATCCGGAGTATGGTGTGTACATTTCTCAATTTGTACGTTATGCTAGAAACAAGGGATGTTCTCCCTTTAGAAGTTAAATAATGTAGTCTTTCCTCTTCTAGGATGTGCTTTTCTTCTGACATTACAATGAGCAACTGGGCGTTTGTTTAATTAGAGGCAGGCAGTGCTTATTTGTCCGGGGCGTTATGTTAATTATGGTTTCATACTGTTCACAGTTTAAATGTGTATATAATTTAAATGAATGGAATTCCACTTTCCACTTTCGAGATCTTGATTGTAAAATGTCACAAATATAGCCACGTTTATTCGCCTTATCTTTTTAAAAAGAGTCTAGTTTTTTCAATGTCAGAATTTATATTGCATGAAAGTCATAACAATGTCATTGGAATGCCTTTACCAATTCCAATCTTATCGTTAGTATTCATAAATGATAATATAATAACAAAAAGCTGGACCCAATAGTTACGGAATTTAGAAAAAATATTTCCCAAAATTCTTAAAAGTATCAAATTTATCGTTACCATTACTTGAAAAAAGCCCTCAAACGAATTAAAATGTTTGACCAAAAAGCAAGAAATATTTGTTATATAAATAGAACATATTGTAATTATAACGATGTATGAGCACACACAATATATATTGTACATTTCCAAATTAAATGAATGGGATACTAATTACATTATTAAACTTTTTGTTGTAAATTGTCGCAAACATCCCAGTGAAACATCCACACTTCATCATATGATATTTTTGTTTAATTTGCACGGTTTTAAGTTTCTTAAATTACTTAATCATTGCATTAAGACATCTTGACAATTTGATGGTTTAAAATTCATGAATGATTATGTAATAACAAAGAACTGTACCTAACAATCACGAAGTTTATATAATTACAAAAATGTTGACCGTTTTATTTTTTTTATCACAATTAACTTACTGAATCATTCCATTAAGACATCTTTACAATACGATATTTAAAAATTCATTAATGATTGTGTTATAACAAAGAACAGTACCGAACAATCATGCAGTTTAGACAATTATAAAAATGTTGACAGAAACTCAGTGAACTATTAAAAATATGTAGGCTTATTTTTATTTAAATGCATGTAAAATAACTTGAAATTCTTAAAACGGCTTGACAATATTTGTTTAAATCTTAGCTTAGTCTAAACTCTTTTACTAATAACAATCTAGGACAGAAATAAATATAAAATGAAGAATAAAGCTGTTAACTCTGTAGTAAAACGTATACTTCGCCAGGTATTAAGGAGTAGTATTAAGGATAAGAAAGTGGTTGGTCATTTATCATTTATTATTATATTATTCATATAACAATTAGATAAGGGTACACCATGTGATGAAAATGTCGATAAGATACGCTTTTTTAATAATTTATGAATAGTTATAATGTTCCTACCTGTCAGTTGTTCAACCGAAATTCTCTACAAATACGTCCGACTGAAACATGACTCAACAACAATCTGTAACGAACTGAGTTCCTTCATGTTGCATATTGTAATCCGGTTACTTTATCTCAACCTCTTACCAATGGTAGTTCATCTAATCAGCTGGTGATAATATGTGTATTTAAATCAACATTTATATGTGAACTGAAGCAAAAATCACTTTAAAACATCGTAAAAGCTGTAAACTGATATCGTCGTCCCACTTTTCTTGTGTCATTATTATGTTAGTATAGAATTCACAATATTTAAAAAAGAAAGCGAATATTTATACATTAATGATAAATAAGCGTAAAAGTTATCGTTATCATTTTAAACAAAGTTCAGTTATTGAACCCACCTATATCATTTCTATTATGGCAATATAAATACCTGTCTCATTTTTTAAAACAAAGTTCAATAAACGTTATTATATAAAGATCGTAAATCGTTAAATTTAAATGATACATTTTGATTGTATCATCAATCGTGCATAATATATTCTAAATCATCAGTACTTTTTACCATTGACAATTGAAAGCAAAACTGTAACGACCTAGAACGTATAAAATCAAGATTACTTTAATTAAAATTAGCGGGAATCAGACCGCGTAGTTTTATTATTGTTAATTCGTAAATAATACATTGTTTGAGAAGACTCCGTCGAAAGTATACATTGAACTTAAAAAATAAATCAATAATAGGTAATAATCGGATGGTTTTTGTTTTTTTTCTATTGTAACGCTGGCTTCCGTGACAATAATATTTCATCCCCTTTATATCTAGAGTTTCCTCTACACGCATTTTGCTGAAAACTGGATTTTCCTTCAAGCAATTTAATTTTTCCAGTTAGCTTACCACGTATTTTATTTCAGTTCAATCATATTTCATCAATAAAATCCTAAAACTTAAACTTTACAAGTTTATTGATATTGCGTGAGTAAATAATTGTCTTGAATTAATTTGGAGCCAGTATTTTCTATTAAATTAATTCTTTTCTTAAAAAATTTCTCATTATGTAGTATAAGAGATTGCAGTAATAGTAATGATAAAACATGTTTAGATGTGGTAGGTAGAAAGATAGATATTAAATTAGTACAAAGGAGAAAAAACTATTAAAAAAGCTAACTAACTAATTAAACAGCACAAATAGTTGGAGTTGAATCGTGCCTACATAGAATAAATGTTTGTAACAATCAAGAATATTTCAGTATGTTAAGTAAATACGCTGCTCAGGTCCATACAAGAATGCGTGAAAAAAGAGTCTGTATAGTCTGTGAATGCATGCGTAGATTCTGCTGTTGATTAAAACCAAGAATATGAGTATTAGCTATAGTTACATTGGCACGATAGCATTTAAGCATAAAAATAATACTTTCTTGTTCTAACTTGAGGTATAAGATGGAATTACTTATATTTTGTCTATGAATGTCACAAAGAGTTTGACGAACGATATCAGTCAAGTATGCTGGAAGTCTGTCCCTTTTTCCCAACTGTATTTTTGCAAGAGAAGCCAGTCTGGTCGCCCCAGACATTTTGTTTCGCTTGTACAAAACTACACATTTTTCTTGTATTAAGTCCAAATATTCCATCGTATGGCTGGATATTTGATCTTCTACAGTTTGGTTTTACGATGACGTGTTTTTAAATTTGTGATCAAATATATTACACTATAATAAAAGATTTAATATTTATTTATTATTTATTTATTTATTTGGATTTGTAAACATTGAAATAAATTCAATAAAGTTGTGCCATACTTCGACATGAAGTAAAGATAATTTATTTCTTAATTTTCTATACTTTGCAATACAAAATTTATCTAACAATTTTGATTATATAATACTACGTACAACTGTTTTCTCTGTGATAATATAGTTTTATTTTTTCACATTTGATGCATTAAACACTGCACATTTATGAATTTTAACGATTATGTTGAAAGTTTTCTTTTCTACCTTGTCTTTTAAGTTTGTTTCCTTCTTAGTTAAAATGAAATTTACTGCAGAAAGATTTTATTTTTAAATGACAGTTGACTACATAATAAATGAAATTTCTTTATAATTTGACAAGCTACAATTATCAGGAAATAAAATGTATATGGAAAATTGATGTGAACCTTCGTTAATCAAAGAAGTAAAAATGACGCATATTATTGCAACTACAAAACATTCCAATTGCAAGTTTTTTTCGAAAAAAGTGACATTTACAGTACGCCGGTATCCATTTATGGGAAAATTTAATGTGCTCGACTATGTTTTTTTCTCATTTTATTTTTCAGGAACTTGCATACCTTTCTAGCATTGATCAGCGTTTACCTGGGCTAGGAAATAAATAAACTTTCATTTAACATTATACAACTTATGACTATGATATAGGAAGCTATCAGGATTTATCAGTCAGAGAAAATATAATATTTACTAAGCCGCTAGACGAGGCTAACATTCTTTGTTTTGGTTTTGATAAAACCGAATATCAAAGTCATTAATAGATCAGAAAGGTTTTAATTTCTGGAATTTGCATACCTTTCTAACATTGATCAACGTTTACCTCGGCTAGGAAATAAATAAACTTTCATTCTAAATTATACAACTTATGACTATGATATAGGTAGCTATCAGGATTTATCAGTCACAGAAAATATATTTACTAAGCCGCTAGGCGAGGATAACATTCATTGTTTTGGTTTTGATAAAACCGAATATCAAAGTAATTGTTTCATTAAATGAATAAAATCACTTCTTTGTTCAGAAAAACAGAATATGCTTCCACTACATTGTACTTTTTGATATTTTTAGAGAAAATCCAGGTCGATATTCGATTCTGCTTTACCAATCACAAACACGCAAAATTATATTCATTTATAATAAAAATATATATTACACATGACAAATTTTGTTTTGCTTGTTAGACACAAGAAAGGAGGCGGGGTAGCATTTTATATAAAATGTTAGACGGAATTGTGGCCTGAAAGGGTCACTTTTTTATCTCTCCAAAATATATGAAAAGGTAGCTTTTTTATTGAAAAAATATATCATTGGGTAGTTTATCTAAATATTTCCATGCCTCCATTCTCATCTAAATCCCAAGTAGACCACGACATTAAGTGCTCCTTTAACATCACCTTCAAACGAAATGCCTATATGTTGTTAAATATACCAATCAAATATGCCCTGCAGTAAAAATAAATGGGTGTTAATTTGTTGATAGTTATCCCTACAAATGTAAAAATAAGGTTCGATTTTCTCTCATTTATGGTTCACTGTAGGTACAGGTTTGCGGATGGAGATTTGAAAATGGGACCTAAGCATATATTTTATTATCGCACATCCCCAACGAAATGGAAGCGACATCTTAAGACATAAAACGCCTGTTGTTTATTTCCTGTCTTGACGGCATGATGTTTGTTATAAAAATTAAGATATGTCTTGTTTTGTGCCAAAGAATAACGCCGGACGGGAAAATTGATAGAAATCCATGTCAATTAAGTTTTGACAACTCGAGCACCTAGTCACCACCCTCCCAGCGTAAAAAAGAAACAAATTTATTTCGAGACTTGTGCTTAATTTGTTTGGCAAATGTTGCTTAACATAATTGTTGAATGTAAGTAAATTCTTCTTTTTTGAATCGGCGTTCATTTGTAATGGTAGGAGTATTTACTTGTCGTGATAACTTTATACATAGACCTGTTTAAAGAGTAATATTTCTGTTCCGCGCACTTCCCAACACAAGGATATTCTTTCGCGCTTTTTGATAGGTACAAGGTTGTTGTCGCTCACCGTATGTGTTCAGAGCTAAAATGTGTTTGACAGCGGAACACACAAAATGAAGAATGATTTGTGTTTTGTTAGTGTAATCTGCTTAGCAGAAGATAAAATACACAGCTGCCCTTACCACATGATAATAAGTTCTGTAACATAAAATGCATACAATATTAGATTTAAACAAAATTGTGTCACACTTAATTTTTGTTAACCTTGATAGCTTTTAGAAAAATAATTCTATAGCTGCAAATCGCTTTATAGTATTTTCCGATCTTACTTGGGGACCTCGTTGGACGAGTGGTTAAGGTAGTTCGTTATTTTGGTACCCTGACGATGATATCCTTTTTAAAGTACTTTATTAGAGCCTCACCTCAACATGTATGTCATGTATCACAATAAAATCATTATATAAAGTAGACTATTTTACAAAATAAAATAAATGTATACACACAAATAAATCTTGCAATAAAACCTTTCTATTTTAATCAAAACATTTAAATGATATGAATATAAATAGGCACATTTATGTGAATGTTTATGTGTTATATATTATTTAAATTGCGTAATGTAATAGGCATGAATAGAGGATACATTTTCTATAAAATAAATTAACGTAGCCAATTGTCCACGCCGCTGCAGTATTGAATTGCCTAAAAAGTGTGAGGAAAAAATGGAAAAATATTTTTTGTGAGGGTACATTTAGTTTCAGAACAAAATAATAACTATGTAATGGTGGAACTCTTTTTACGAGTATTTGGGAAGAGCTAAGCAACTACATGAAAAAACTTCATAGGAAAGTGCAAATTTAAGTAGAGTGCTTGATAAAATTTGCTTTCAATTTTGTTCAATATTGCTAAAATGATCAAATTCCCAAAACTCATAAAAACCTTTGATAAATAAGAATGGTGGTAGAGTACGCAAATTTACACATCACAACAATTAATCCTTTTAAATATCAAAGCAATTAATTCAGAAATGCACCCACAAAGTCTACCGTTGTGTTATATTGCCTAAAGGTTAAAAGTCCTAGAACTCTACCAAATGTGTGGAGTCAAAATAACGGTACAGTAGGCACATATAAACATCATAAAAATTAATCCTACCAAATATCAAAGCAATCTATCAAGCGGTTTCAGAGGAGATGCGTCCACAAGATCTACCATTGTATTATATTGTTGAAACTGTCAAAGTCTCATTACTCCTATAACATTTGATTAATCAAACGGTATAAATACTCCCATCATAACAATTATTCCTACCAAATATCAAAGCAATCGATCAAGCAGTTTGAGAGGAGCAGTGTCCAAAAAAAGTGTAACGGACGGACGAACGGACGCAGAGCATTACAAGGTCCCTCCGTTGCGTTGAGGCGGGAAAAAACTAATTGATTATCAAAACTAATAGCATAATTAAATTTAACATTACCGATCTCTTCATATATAGAACATTTAACTAAGCACGTTGTCCGTATTTTCTTATCTTCCTGTTTTAACTTTAATGGGTGCGAAACCACATCTGCATTTTGATATTGCACTTTCATATTTTCTATACATATTCATAAATATATCCCTTTTCACACGGTATACACATTGAATTTGCTGTGTTTACTTATATCATTAGACGAAATCTTATTAAACCATTCTTGTTTGATATTATGGAATAAAAAATTCTCAATATTTTTAATTACACCTTTACTTAAGATATATTTTGTTCATGTCAATACTTTTAAACCATTATTCAACTCTTAACTGCCAGCTTTTATATATTTTTTTGCCATTACTAATGGTATTTCCCCATAAAATATTTCTATTAACTCTATCATAACTATTTGGCTAGTCGTGACCAATGTCTATAAAAACTAGATAATGACTTTGTAGTCTAAAAAAGGATAGTAAGTTATATTTATAAGTCAGCTGCAAACAAATCTTTGTATGGGAGCTATATAAATCATTATAGTACAAGCAATAGTTCTTTAAAAGTATAATCTTTTTAAAAAACTTTTTAAAATGAGGTATTCCCATATATACAGCTTCCTGTAAGGAGTGTTATTTAATAATAACCCAGTGTCATTTGTAAAAATGTCATAGAATTTCCAGGAAAATGATATTTTGTAAATTTCGAAACAACAAAGGTATAAAAAGAGAAATTATATTAGCTATTTGTCAGTTGCAATGAGTAGGAGTAGGGGATTTCCATTACTTTATGTGTTACAGATAATTTTTGTTTATGAAATCAAAATGTTTTTTACACTTTTTATAAGTTTTTCATATATATTTTCACCACAAAATCCAGTAAATATAAAAGTGTCAAATAAAGATAAAGCACAAAACTGTACAAGACATTACTTAGGAAGCATCGTATAGTCAGTACACTTTACACAGTATTCAACCCTTTAAAGCTTGGATAAAGTTTATTTCATCCTGGAAGTTTCAAATGTTATAATCTGTACAGCTTATGGTGGAGTATAAAATAATTCATTAATAATAATGTACATGTACTTTATGCTGCTTATTTTATTCAAATTACCGTTAAAGTGATTTTTCCATGAAATTACTAGATATAGATTTACAAATTCAGAAAGTAGCCTTGACAGAGATTGCTGAAGAAGTGATAATTCCGACACCCATTTAATTAGTTCTGCAATAAATATGATCAGACATAATACATGTATGGATTGTATACTTGTATTATATGTCTCTGTTATATATTTTAGCATTTGCATAAATATTTTAATTGTATAAAGTAAAATGAACCCATTAAAACGTAAAAACTGCGGCGTCAGTGGAGTTTAAGGAACGACCACAACAGATGTCTAGATACGTAATGCACGGTTTTAAATCCTGTGTGCGAAATATAATTTGTATAAGTCTAATTAATATGAAAGCTCAGAAGGCTCATTTGAGATTCGAAAATCGAAATTAGAAATTCGAGATTCGAAATTCAATATAGTTATAACCAATCAGAATGCGTGTGACATAATCGTCTACAATCAGAATAGTTCTTATATAAACGTAGCCACGTGCTATCTAGTTCGCGGGTTTTGTGTTTTTGTTCACGGTGCTTGAAAGTATATGTTTTTGTGTAAGAATCAATAGTAATATTAGTATTACTGTCAACTAATGCTCCCTGATGGTACCCGACTCTTTGACAGAGAAGTCTGAAAATAAATCCCTCAATATGGCAAGCTACTATTCAGAACTTTGTGTTAAGGTAGATAAATGCATCCTATAATTTATGGCTTGTCCAGTTGATTATTGAAGGTGTTCAAGCATTATATAGTATTTGGTAAATTTGTTTATAGTAAATCATGTTTGAATATCATATCTTGCAATTATAATTTAACATTACTATACTCCCCATATGAAGTGTGTTTGTGTATTTGTGTGTGTGCCCACAATTTTCGTAACACTTTTCTCATATAAATACAGAATGCTGAAATGATTTCAATCAATAGCTTGTATGAAATGTCAATTAATACATAACGCACAGCGGGTTACTAATAACTGCAATAACTATCATCACGCATCAATAATGATCGCTTGTAAACACGAAACCGATATGAAAAATGATGACACTGTCGAAAGATATCAAGATCGACCTCGTCTGATTGTATGTGCAACTTCCTTTGGACATCAAAGTGCCGGGAGTGATTCACTCCCGCTCTTCCACATTACGAGTAATGGGAGTAAATTCGTACCCTCGCAAAAAAGGAAAAAGGCGAGGGTACGATTATTCATTCTAATCAAATCCCTTTTTAATTTTTCACTGGTTCTTGGTTTGTCCTCATGTTAACGTTCAACTGGTACAATAGTTTAGAAGACTTACACATTTTGCACCTATTTGTAATCTACAAATATTACTGCATGATTCATTCGAGCTTTCTCCAGAGGAAATGTTCTCGAAGTTATACGTAGATTTCAAAAGAATATTATTTAACTCTAATTACATCGCAACTAGTATACTACCCGTCTTATCATATGGTAACATTTTTACAAAACAGCTATTATCGTACGAAACCCAAGGCCGGTCGGGTCGTGCCGAGAAATAATAAGTTTTTGATTCAAAGCTATCCCGCTTTGGTCATCATTAATAATTAGCATGCATAAGGCTTATCTATAGCAAGACTATAAGTGTTTGTTTCGCCACGGGGCAATACATTTTCTATCTGTCTTTTACCTCCGATGTAATTGTTTTATGAGTTGTGAAAGTTTAAGAAAAGGAAAGGTCTTGTAAAAGCACATTTAACACATGGCAGCGTGAGTTATACGATAATACCTTACATAATACGAAAACTTGGTTTTCGGACTGTTATTTCTCGGCATGTACACTTTGGTACCTGGTATCGATATCAAAGGAATGTGACTGGCCGTTAAAAACCCTAGCTTGTTCTGTTTGAATTAATGGAGAATTCATTACAATTTTTCACCAACCAATTGCTCAAATTAATTTATTAATAGCATTATTTATTTTATTTATTTTATTCACGCCACTGGTCCAGCTCTCTGAAATAATACAACTTTCTAAAACAGTTAAATACCTGTAGTTTACAGTGCATTTTTATCAATTAAAATTATAATCATTAAAATATTGTCAAAACCAGATGCTTTATTATTTTTCAGTTGTTTTATAGTGTGTTCAACCTCTAGATAAGTAATTTCACTATTTAACATTTGTCGATACTATTTTCCCTCCTCACTGGAATATGAATACCTCCGAAGATGACTAATGACTGGATTTTAACAGCACGAGTGAAGCAGCACTTGTTTCCCCTTTCGGAGCCTCTAGACGGGAGTCTATACCCCCCGGTTTTTAGTGGGTTTCATGTTACTCATATTTTTGTTTGTGTTGTCTGTTTGTTTGTTGTGTAATCGTGATTAAAAACTCATTTTACATCTCACTAACCATCTGTTTAATTTAAGGTTCAAATGACACCGATTTTAACAGCAGAGATAAGTTCATCTTTCTATTATATTTCACTAGAATGAACAAAACTCTTATTTTAAATTACAACCTGTAAGTTTGTACCGGTTTTTAAAATTAATCCAGAAAGAATAATGTAATGTTTAATATACATAGTTATCTATAGATCAGAGAATACTTTCATCCTTGATAGAAATAAGAAAAACAACATAATTTGTCTATACTACTAAAGATACTACGAACTGAAATTAATTGTTTGCTAAAACCCATGCACTAGGTTATTTAAGTTATGTAATTTTGATCCAATACAGTTTATCTGATATTTGACATTTAATATTTTTACATTTGTCATTTGTATATAAAATCTAAAGCACGAAAGATAAATTGTGATGGACGACTACCATTACCATATAAAATGTCTATAACCAGATTTAACTAAGCGTTTGCGTCAATTACTGTTGTGATCAGTGCTGACAATATCAAATGCGAGATTTGAGCTTTTCAATATTACGTATGAATTACCACTCCTGCTGAAACTTTGCTACAGAGTTTGCAGGACTAGCGACGCTGGTACACGTGAGTAAGTTGTTGCTACAGAGTTTGCAGGACTATGACCGCTTGTACACGCAAATAGTTTCCTACATAGTTTGCAGGTACAAGCGAGTCTTAAGTCGTGTTCAAAAGTATTTCAATTCAGTGATATGGAATTTCTTGTGATAGGTCAAATCTATATTGCAGTATGCCGTCTGGCGTTGTCTTGCTGAAGAAGATACCTCCTTGCATCAATAGCTGACAGAAGACTAGGCTTGAAGGATATGAATCAACTGTGATCATTGGTTGTAAGATATGTCTAGCCACACCAACACATTATCCTAAAAATTGTCAACTTATCTTATACAGATGTGTTGTGGGGTTTCGGGCTCGGTTGCGGAGTGGTTATCGTAGATCTTCTACTATTGACCGTGTGGTCTGTCAACACTAAAATTGAGAATAGAGTGCTTACGACACCAATCTGAAGGAACTATAATTGACAAAGATTGCAAGGTTTCCTCTAGAAGTTCGGGGGTTTTCTCCAAATTCCTCTTCCAATAAAAACTTGAAACCATGATAGTCTGCTTAGACAAATATATATATATATAAAGTGTTTGAGCGTGCAAATAAAGATTCGCAGATATGTGTCAGAAAAAGACGAAATACTGCTAAACCAGTGTAAAACCAATCGACACTGTAGTCATTAAATTGATATATTATTCTTCAAATAAAAAGAAACACTTTTGCCTTGATGTTGTATTTTATTTTCAATGGTTTAGTTTCTACATTGAAATTACCGTGTAAAAAATGCACTTATGGAGGTCCACCATCTTTTCACTAGATGGCGATACCAGAGATCAGTTGACATCCAAATACCTTAACATCGCCGTAAGATAATAACGCAAAACGATAAAAACAGAGGGTTGTAATAAAAGACGAGGTTCTGGTAAGATTACGTTTTGCATTCCTTATCTAAACAAAAAAAACCGACATTTTTAATTTTTTTCCTCACAAATTGTTTTGAATTTTGTCCATAAATATGTTGAAAATTATGGTATTATTATTTTCAACTTATTGAACAATACTTTTTTATAGAAAATATTTGCGAAGTTGACTATTTAAGAAATAACGGCCATTAAATGAAATTTTTTTTTGAATACTCTGTTTTCACGCATCAAAATTTCACTTAATGTATAGTACATTTATTATTATTTCATACTATTATTATTATTACCGGTAACATTTATTGTGCGTGGGCGTAACACAGTTTCCAAAATTTTTCATGTGTTTATTTGTGTCAACTTGTCAGTTTTACGTTTCCTGTGACCTGGCATCTAAAAGTATTCGAAATCTTATATACAAAAAATAACATCATGTTTTCTTACACTTCTGTGTATTCAAATCATACCTGTCCTTGGCAGAAGAGCAACGTGCCGTTCTAATTACGAATTACATGATTAACCTTTAACCTGGTTTTCTTTGAAAATATCCGAATATTCATTTTTTCAAAGTCGGCGTCAAATAATAACCGTCTCCCATGCGAATAAAATAACGATCAGTCTTTGGAGTAAATGCCTCCCTGTTATTTGATTAGGTGGTTTACTAAATCTATAAATATTTTTGTCATTTCATTGTTTTACGTCAAGTTCGCAACTAGTATGTGTACTGAAATTTCTATATATTCTTAGGATGAATCGGGGTTGTAGTATTTTAGTGAAGTAATATTACATTCCACATTTTGACTTCTATTTCATTCAATGCATTGGTCAGCGATTTATTAAAAGGTAAACATTGTACCTAAATCTTTCTACTTTTTAAAACTGTTTGGAGCGAAATAATATTTTCTTTATCTTTATTTTTCGTTCTGATGTTGATGTAAATATAACAATACATATTTTTAACGTTCATTTTGAACATTTGTTCAGGGACTCAATTTTTGTTTAATTATTTTTCAAAAAGCAAGCGTGAAATGACGACAGGCATTTAAAATTTCTTGAGCACCATTGGTTAATAGCAAAGCGTAAACAATGTTTTTAAAAGGTAAATTGCTTACCTATCATGGATATAAATAACAAAAAACAGATACTTTAATAAATTTTTCATGCAGCTAAGAGACGGTTAGCTTTTTAGAAAAGTTTAACTTGTCTAGTAATTGCAATAAACATAATGTTTGTTTATTTGCTAATTCTGTTAATTATCCTTCATAAGCGAGACATGATTTATCTGTAAACTTTTCACGTCCAGGTACAACTGCCGTTTCAAGACGTGCAAAATTATCTAAGGAATTTTATTTTCTGTTTAAAAATAATTATAAAAAATATTTCTTTTATTTAGGTAAATTCTATCTGATTTAATATATAAAGACAGGTTAAAAATAGTGTCTAAATGTACTTTTATTAATACAAAGAGCATTACAAAATTGGACGTATTTGGTAATCTTATGGTGTGAGCTGGTCATTAGTTATCACCACAGTTTTAATATTCTTCAAAGAGCAAAAGCAGATAAACAATTTGAAAATTTTTTTGCGAAGTTTCCCATTAAAGCTTTATACAACTGGATATTCCATACGTTATTGCTTGTATAAAATATTCAGACGGCTAGAAAGTCTTTAATGACAAGTAAAAACAAAGGGTACATCAGATGACATGGAAGGCTGAGGATATCTTATTTTATTAGTGACAAGTAAAAACAAAAGGGTACATCAGACGACATGGAACACTGAGTATATCTTGTTTTATTAGTGACAAGTAAAAACAAAAGGGTACATCAGACGATATGGAACACTGAGTATATATTGTTTTATTAGTGACAAGTAAAAACAAAGGGTAAAAGGACGACAAGGAAGGCTGAGGATATCTTATTATATTAGTGACAAGTAAAAACAAAAGGGTACATCAGACGATATGGAACACTGAGTATATCTTGTTTTATTAGTGAAAAGTAAAAACAAAGAAGTTATATGACGACATGGAAAGCTGAGGATATCTTATTTTATTAGTGACAAGTAAAAACAAAAGGGTACATCAGACGACATGGAAGGCTGATCATATCTTGTTTTATAAGTGACAAGTAAAAAAAGGGGTTTATAGGACGACATGGAAGGCTGAGGATATCTTATTTTATTAGTGACAAGTGAAAACAAAAAGGTACATCAGACGACATAGAAGGCTGAGTAGATCTTTTTTTATTAGTGACAAGTAAAAAAAGGTGGTTATATGACGACATGGAAGGCTGAGTATATCTTGTTTATTAGTGACAAGTAAAAACAAAAAGTGTTATAGGACGACATGGAAGGCTGAGTATATCTTGTTTTATTAGTGACAAGTAAAAACAAACTGGTTATAGGACGACATGGAAGGCTGAGCATATCTTGTTTTTTTAGTGACAAGTTAAAACAAAGAGTACAGCAGACGACATGGAAGGCTGAGCATATGTCATTTTACTAGTGAACATTTTTACCCATGTGTGTATCACACGTGGACTTAACATATTATTGCAAATATGATGAGATCTTCAATAACGTTTTATGAGTAAAGTTTTATTAGTATAAGAGTCTATCAGTAAGCTTTAACAATGAGATTTTTTCTGGATTTGTAACGTAGAACATTTGATACAATTTGCGAGTCAGATTGGGTTAACTTCAATATACCACAACTACAACTTAAAATCATTTAATATTAGAAGTATATTCACAATACATCACGTCTTTCATACAGACTTTTTACTACTAGTGCATTCGTCAGACAGTACTGCTGTACTTAAAACATCTAAAACGGATTCACGTGTAATATCAATAGTAAGCCCAGCAATCAAGACATCCTATTGGTAATTTTTAGATAACGTACACTCAGGGCAGTCGTGTGTTAAAAGGAGGTTCAGGATCAAATGAGGTTCATGTTAAACTGAAAATAATCTTCAAATAAGCCATATAGTAATTTTTGATACAAGTAAACAATTTATTTTTAGAAAAGTTTTTAGAGCTTATTTTGAAAGGCTTGAGAATCAAAATTTAAAATTTTCTAATACAGGGAAAAGAATAAAAAATAATCAATACATTATTTTTACTTAACAAAATGTCAAATTCATTCTCAGGGATACTCATTCCACGTTCGCACCATGTAATCAGAACACATAACATGTGAGGATTTGTCAAATTAAAAGTTTCTTTATTTGAGGTGGAAACCAAGGAAATGTGTATACATTTTAGTGATGAAAGAAAATTAGAGGTCTCTGAATTAGATTTTTGTAAAGTGCTAGTCAATGGTACTTAAATATGCGTATTTCTGGAGACAATTACCTCCCTTGTTAAAAGAATTTCATATTTCAAATTTCTCCCTTGTTAAAAGAATTTCATATTAATATTATAATTCGAAGATTTTCAGAAAATGATGGTGGTTCGTGTCTTGAATCCAATTTCGTCATACACGATCAGATTCAGCTATATTGTCGCCACGAGCTATGGGGCGGAGTACTATTTTTATTTGAAATACAGGTATTGAATGTTCAAAAGAAATAACATTGTATTATTGGATAAACTCTGGATACACATTTCTGTAATTTACTTAATTTACACACAACAATGATTTGTTATAATTTTTGTGTTTCAACGTACCAAAAAATGATCTCCATTTGATTTGTGTCAAATATAATTTTTTTAACACTTCAGAAATTCTAGTTTCTATAATCCTATACATTTATTCAATAACCGTAATAAGATTATAGAAAATGGACAAAAGTTTCAATAAAACATTTTTCACTCTGCGAGAGTGAATAGTTTTTTATTTATATAATTTCAAGCGTAGTCTGCAAGCATGTAGTGGTTCCATATAACATTTTTCGATAAGGAACAAATAATGCCTTTATTTCCAGAAGGCGCAAAAATATAGGTTTGCACAAAGCAAAACGTTCCAAATTTAATAAAAAATGAAACTGAAAATTATGCAATTTATTTTCTTCGTTTTTGTATCGTTGTCAACAGCAATCAACTATTCAAATTTAACATATCTGCATATGGGTGTAAACCATATCTTTACTTGTTTTTTCTGAACTAATGGTTCATTATATTATAATTTAAGGTTTCATAACGAAACGAATATAAATACATCACCTGTCGATTAAGCTTCGTAATCATAATCACTATTTCCTTCTGTATTTGAATTTACACTGCACTGTCCGACTCGTAAATAACTGGAAACTCCACTGCTCATATCTACTGACATGTGAAAGCCACTTAATTGAGGTATTGATGTCTGTTCTAAATTTCTATTTGACGTTCCGTGTAAATTTTCGGCAAAATGTTCCATATGTTGTGTGTTCGATTGGATGCTTGTTTGATCACCCGGACATCTATTTGACTGTCTGTTATCTGTTAATATGTCAATGTGGGGTAGATAGTCATTTGTTAACATTGAAACTGATTTGCGGTCGTCGTTTTGTTTCAATGAATTTGAGTTTACACAACCGGCATTCCATAATACATATGGTTCGTCTGTCGGACATACTTTTAATTTGTTAGCGTCATTATTGACATAACACAAATCTTTTAGTTTAGTTATACAATCCCTAATATAACTTTCTTTCACGTAACTGTTTATAGTGGTCTCATATTGAAGTCCAATGGTACAATGGGATAATACACCATTTATCACCACATTGTGATTGTTTGATTCTATTTCTGATGTTACTTTAACCTTCCTAAGGAGATCTTGGTTGCTGGTGAGTGATTGTCGACTTGCCATATTAGCCACGTGACTATCAGTGTTTGTTATGTCACTTCCGTTTCTTTCCTTTTCCATTGTTTTATCATTTTCTTCCTTTGTGTTTGTTGAGCAACTTTTACTTGTTATTATTCGATTCGAGCCGTTCATTAATTGCAAAAATTCATTGCCGTTAGTTGATATTTTGTCGTTAATTTGTCCAAAGCATAACGGAATGGCCTGTTCATTACATTCTTCGGTGTAATCACCATTTGACCTGGACCATTTACTAGAATTATTATCCAATGATAAACCGCTGTCTGCATTTGAATCTTTTTTTAAAGCACCCACATTTGGTGACTACAAAACAAATAACACTTGTTAATAGTTTTAAAACCTTACCTTTCAATTTGACACGCATATGTAATTGTTTAAGTTGAGTGGCCGTTGTTTTAATACACAGACAAAAAATAATAATGACATTTTCTTAATATATATTGCCATAAAAAACGAGAGAGAATTTAAACACATTTTGTTTTCGTTTCATGTTTAGGCTGTATATGTAAACAATGTAATATAATTGTTAAAAAAAAGAACCACAAAGCAAGAATTGTAATCCTGTAAATGTTCCGTAGCGTCTATAGTAAAACAGTAGAACACAGTATCACTGATGATGTTGTGTACAAAAAGTGGCTCAATCCTATCATCTAAGATATAAGTCTGAATTTACGCCTGCTATGTGTGATGCTAAGCTGGGATACTAAATAAGAACAGAAAGTCAGAACTCTTCTAAGATTCTAATTGTGATATAAACTATAAATATATAATTACCTGTAGATCTTTGTCATGACCCTGAAAGAATAAACATAGTGTGTGTTTCGAAGCAACTTAACAGACACGCAAGCAAATCAGGAATCAAGTATAAATTCTATCGTCACACGCCAGTAAACATGTGCTATGTCTATCTCTAAATTTACATCGGTTAATGAAGCTATATTTGTATATAGCGGATTTTGCCTAGTGGTCTAGATCGCTGGACATAACGCAGGCGAATGGGTGCCGCAGTGTCACAACGGTGCGAGTTTGAATCTCGCTGAAGGTAAGAAAAAAATGACAGTGTTAAAGTATACTTCTAACTGGGTTAGGCCTAAATTGTAGAGGTATATAAATAGCGTGTTAATAAATATGTAAGCATTATATTTACCCATATTTAATGAACAGCAAGTACAAACATTGAAGAAAATAAAGCAATTATTCGATCTAAAAGTACATGTGTAAGTTTGTAAACCTACATCCAGGTTGTCTCTGAATCTAACTGAAATGTTTACTTTACGGAAGCACAATTACTGACAAAGAAAGACCAAAAGAAAGAGAACACACTACGACTAATAGCTGCACAATTAAATAATTAAATTTAAAACAAATAAACATAAAAAGATACAAGGGGACATTGGAAAAATAGAATAGTTAAGTTTGAATTCTTACAACTATAAATTATGGCTAATGTTATCCAATGTCAAACTTACCATAACTTTCTCGTACATCTTTGGCTACAAATAATAAATATATATCAAACTATTATCCCAAACAATGGCCGCAAGGTCCGGGTTTACCTTCCCCCTAATAAAAACGCCGAGTCAGTGGTTTACCTTCCTCCAAATAATAAACGTAGAAGATCGGGGTTTACCTTCCTCCAAATAACAAACCCAGAAGGTCGGGGGTTTACCGTCTTTCAAATAATAAACCCCAAATGTCCGGTTTACACCAACTGCCTCCTAATATTAAAAACTGGATGCTATAATATAGCTGAAAAATTGCTGAAAGTTGCGTAAATAAACAGTTTGAACGCAATTCTCTCAAAGTCTAAAAGCCAATTCAAGTTTAAATGATTTTTTAAAATTTAGTTCTACAATAGAATTTAATGAATATAAATAAATATCCTAGTGATTGAAGCATCAAAATGATTTTCGCGTATGTTGAACTTATATAGGGATATGAGAGCATGCATTATTTTATTCACCGAATAGAATATCACAAATTCAGTTTTAATGTAGTGAAAATAAAATATATGAAACAAACCTTGATTTGTGTTCATTATGGTCTACATTACTGAGTTTTTTTTTGTTAGTGTATCAATAAATGTAATTTAAAATCATTACACTTTGTAGCATAACATTTTGACCTAAATAAATAATTCACATACATTTATCTTTGGGAGAATAAATTCGATTGGCTCCTTCCAGGTCTTTCTTACGTTCCTGAAATTGTAAATGTTGACAAATTTTCAAACTGTTAACATCTGTAACTGTACCAGTACATATCGATTTCAGCTTAAATTAGCATTTTATACAAGATAATTTATGTTCTGCTGCTCTCTTAAAATTCAAGTATGTTATCATTAAATTGACTCGAAAGGCTAAAAATTGTTTATAAATTGCTTCTAAATATGGTAGCCATGGATGCAGACTTGAACTATATTATTTATATAATTACAAACCGTAAGTCTGGAAAAACCTATTTGGACTATTTAATTCATTTAGTGTAATAAAGACTACGACTTTAACTGTGAAAAATTAAAACGTAAAACGTAAAATGTAAAAACCACGTTAATCACAATTCAAATAAACAAACAAACAAAACTATAGCAAACTATCAAGAAGATGCTGATGATCATGACAGAGCCTTCTGTGTATAAAAGATCTTTATGAATAAAAGACCATAACCGAAATAATTTAATTCTATTATAATAACAGCATTCAGATACAGAGATAATATTAATTAATATTCATATTCCTATAATTTGTCCTCCATATGTATAACAAACTGATATTTGTCATTCAATGTGTATTTGAATTGAATTCAAAAAAAGGTCGTATGCTTAACATTACAACAATTCATTTAAGCGCAAAGAAACATTACTGCAAAATCTAAAACTTCTAACCAAAGAATAAAGAGTCGAATTCTAATAATGGGAAATGAACAGATTTGATATAATTACCAAAGAATAAGAGAATGCGATACTAATCATTGCAGCTGCACCGAGCATTGATATAACTAATTACCAAAGAATACAGAATGCAATACTAATCACTGCTGCTGCACCAAGCACTGATATAACTAATTCCAAAAGAATAAAGAATGCAATGTTAATTATTGCAACAGCATGAAGCACTGATATAACTAATTACCAAAGAAGACAGAATGCAACATTAATCATTGCAGCTGCACTAAGAACTGATATAACTAATTACCAAAGAATACTAAATGCAATACTAATCAATGCAGCTGAACCGAGCACTGATATAACTAATTACCAACGAAAAAGGAATGCAATACTAATCATTGCAGCTGCATAGAACACTGTTATAACTACTCACCAAAAAATAAAGAATGATATACTAATAATTCCAGCTGAACCGAGGACTGAGATAAGTATGATGTAGCTTTGATTCTTTGTATCACCTTAAAACATAAACAGGAAATCTTTCTATAAAAGCGATACCGATTTAAAAGTCATACACAGTTAAATGATTTATTAATTAACATACTCAATGAAAGCTGTATTTTAATATAATATTGTTCCGAAATTATCAAATACCAAATTTATGTAATAGGAAAAATATAATTATCCGATTACTTCTTCCATGTAGTGTTTGTTAAGCTTGTGTAAAAGCACCACGCAGCAGATATAGTTACTCTGTTTATAATCAATATTTTTTATTCTCTTTTTAGCTTGCATAAAGACGTATCGCGAAGCTTGAAACGAGGAAATCTATCATATGTCAGAAAGTTGTATATATTTATAATACCTATACTTACCAAGACTTAATGTCATGACCGTTTGAGGTTTACTGGTCTTGTAGCCACCAGCTGTTACTACACGCACACAAACAGTATATGCAGTGGCTGGTTTAAGATTTCTTATTACCAGTTTCTTTGTTTCAAACGTAGCTGTTGTTGTCTTACTTAGGAAAGCTGTTAAATTATTTATTTTATTGTTACCACAATTCATGCATTGTAACAAAATGAAAAGACGTCTGTATTTTGTGCATGGCTTTTAATTTTAATTATCGTAATTTTTCTGTGAATACTACAAAACCACAAAGAACATATCTATATCTATATAATTAAAACAGCTTTTACATGGGTGATTTTTTTCAAAAAATGTTAAAATCAGAAGAAGGACAATTCTGATCCGAGTAAGAATATAATTGTCCAGCAAGACATAGATTTTAGTTTTAAAATATTCAATCTAGAATGTTACAAAAACATGCGAGATCAAACACAAATCAATGTCTAGCCCATACATTAAGTCTCCAGACACTAACCGATGTCTACCCTATACATGTATATAAAGTCACCAGATACAATCCGATGACTACCCTAGACTTAAGTCTCCCGACACAAAGGATTTCTACCCTATTCATTACGTTTCCAGACACTAACCACTGTCAACTCTATACTTTAACTCTCCAGACACAAACCGATGTCTACCCTATAGATTAAGTTTCCAGACACTAACCGATTTCTACCCTATACATAAGGTCTCCAGACACTAACCGATGTCTACCCTAGAAATAAAGTCTCCAGACACAAACCGTTGTCTACCCTAGACATTAAGTCTCCAGACACAAACCGATGTCTACCCTAGACATTAAGTCTCCAGACACAAACCGTTGTCTACTCTAGACATTCAGTCTCCAGACAATAACCGATGTCTACCCTATATAAGTTTCCAGATACTTATCTATGTCTATCATAGACATTAAGTCTCCAGACACAAACCGATGTCTACCCTATATAAGTTTCCAGATACTTATCTATGTCTATCATAGACATTAAGTCTCCAGACACAAACCGATGTCTACCCTATATAAGTTTCCAGATACTTATCTATGTCTATCATAGGCATTAAGTCTCCGGACAATAAGCGATTTCTACCCTATTCATTAATTTTCCAGGCACTAATCGATGAATATCCTATATATTTTTTAAGTCTCCAGAAAATTATCTATGTCTACCCTATACATCAAGTCTCCAGACACTAACCGATGTCTAACCTATACATTAAGTCTCCAGACACTAACTTATGTCTACCCTATGCATCAAGTCTCGCTTACTTTCATCACATGACTCCAAGAATGAACCATCTGTTTCCTTGTAATACACAACATACTGTAACGGTCTGCTGGGGTAGTTGTTACTACAGAATATGATGGGTTTAACAAGTATTTCTGTTGTATCTTTGGCAACTACGCTGAACGGTGCTACGGCTGCTGGAGCTATATTTAACATATAATGTAGCTATATCAAAGACGTCATAAAAGCTGTGATGCATTTCGTACAGTCGTGTTAATAAATAATTTTTTATTATCTATAGCAGGAAAATATCATTATGTTGAGTACATTACAGCACACATGTCTGATGCGTAATAGGCTATCGAGACTAATACTTATATGTATCCTGTTTAATACAAAATTAATATTTATCTTGTGTAATGCACCTTTCGAGGTGTATAGTGCTAATATTTATCTCCAGTCGCTTTTAGACATTACTGTTACAATATATATGTGAAGTACACTCTTAGTTGCTATCGCAAATATGTGTGCAAAGCTTTCATGAGACCATAATTCTTATGTTTCTTGGGTTAGTCAACGACACTTTTTTGCTAGATCATCACATCAATACAATGTGTCAACAAACAGAAAGTGAAAATAAATAATGTACCAGCCGTTATAGAAGTGAAGTAACAATCTGCGAAGATCATTCCGGTATTGTAACCATCAATGTACTGGTACGAGACGGCAAACATCCAATCATCAACATTCTCCTGTAGACCTTTCAGTGTTATATTGGTCTGGCTTCTCATAACCTTAGTCCAATTAAATGCGTTCTAATATCAAAAGTCAATAAGTGTAAATTAATAGCTATTTTGTTATACTCAAATACAAGAAATCATTGAAACAAATTCTCATATCGGAACGTTTTTAATCCTTAAAATTGAATAATTTGATAGAAACATATAATTACGATCAATTCAAATCGAGTCTACGTTGGACAATAATTCTATTGATTATATGAAGTAAATCAACTACTTTTAAGTAAAATCAAGTAATCATCAGAAAACGTTTCTGAGCTGATTTGTTTTAAGATAGACAGTTAAATACACAAACCTTACAGATTTGTCCTAACCTATCACCTAAGCACCAATACACAATAATTTTTTTCAGCTGGCTCTTTCCTGTAATATTTCTGTCCCACATAACTATGTAATCCTTGTGTAATTTTTCCACAACAATATTTATTGGTACTCCTCTAGCTATAATTAAAAAAACAGATTAGTGGCAAAACTTGTAATTTTTTGTTCTTTTTTGTTCTGCTAAATAATATACTTTTGATTGATTGATTGATTGGTCGATTTGTGGCAGAGTGATATTTTATATTTCATTGTGTATGCATTGTTGTTATTACTTTAGCATTATTCAATTACTGCTGTTCAGTGTTTACACTTGGTCATTGTTTATAGTTATGTTCATTCAGGTGTGACATTTAGTGGTCAACTGAGTCTTGATTGAGTTGTGGTCATCTGGTTTTTTAGGCGGGAATCTTGGGAGAATTGACAATTGTTTTGTGATAGTCAGACGCAGACATTTTTCATGGTCATATTTGATACTTGGTTTTGGTTTTCTGATAATTGGTTTTGATGTTTTTGGAGTTTGAAATATTTTCCAGAGAGGTTAGTTCTGTTTTCTGTATACTAACATCTTTAATAGTAAAATTCTTAGTTCCTCTTGGTGTGAGATTTTGCGTGAGTGATTGAATGTATGTCTGAAAGGTGTGCAGATGAACTGTATGTGAAATAAACGGTAATAAATATAAAATTTGTATAAACTTAGTAATTGGTAAATTTATATAAAACAGTTTAATTTTATAATATAGCTAAAATTCCTAAACTTTGTTAAAAGTAAATCTTAAAAGCCTGATTGACTGAGTGTTTATGAATTTATTTAAATATCGTTAAAACAGATAATTCAGAATAAAATGGTAAGAGAAATAAAATGAGAGTGTGCATTATTTGCACCAATAGTTTTAGACTTGTGATTTATTAGTGTTAATTATTTAGTCTGTAGATTGTAACTTTGGTGTATTGCTGACCACCATTTAGTGAAATACTAGCTCAGCCTTCGCTCAAACATGTGAGGTAGGTTTTTTGTTATTTTTTATATTTTTGTATACATTATATTGTGCGGTCGATCTGTTACATGTTTTTAAAATAAATACTTTGTATTCACCTCATTCCTCATACACACAAGATTATCTCTTAAGATTGTGATATTTTTGTATAAGTGTGAATATAGCAGTTAATAACTAAACTGTTATTTTAACCGTCGTAGACTTACGGAAAATGTATAACGTATATAGTAGATACAAAATGTAACACAACATTTTGTAGGAATAATTTAATACATATCTGTTTATTTTTACAACAAATCTAGAAGTGAACTTTATTATATTTTGTTTTTAATTTATAAATTGTTGTTTCAGGGCATTTTCGACCTTGTATAAAATAAAGAATCTAACACCCTGTGTGTTATTTGCCTATTGGAACACTGCTACAGATTGTTGATTGATTGATTGATTGATTGATTGATTGATTGATTGATTGATTGAGCAATGCAAGTAATTGATTGAGCAGAGTAAAGCTGCCGTTACAACCAGAAAAAAACTTAATCATTAATAAAACATAATGGATGTGATAGGACCATGCTTTACGAGCTTGTCTAAGGATTAATTGAATTCATATTTGCGTTACGTTAAGAAAGGAACAGTTAGGATATATTCATAACGAGAACACGTTACCAAACAATACATCCATTGTGGATACCAGAAAACTATGCAGCTTTTAACAGCTAACATTTCGGCATTTTGTATCAAATGCGTCTACGGTTTACAGAGAACTATGAGATGAATAAATACAAATACTTTCCCTGGTACTATAGGATACTTATTAGGTGTAGACGAAAGAACACAACCGCTGATTGAGTTAAATAATATATAAACTTAATCTTTCCAATTTTTTTATTTAACAAATTTAAACCATTTTAAGCTCATACAAATTAATAGTTGTGTTACCGATTTAATATTTGGCGCAGTGCAATATTACCAATATATGTGGACAGCGTACTTTCTTTTATAGTTTACTGTAACATACCTACGTCAGCAGCAGGAATTACAACTAGGGCGGTATTTCTGCTTTCGCCTTTGTCGTTCTTTGTCTTGATTTTAATAGTACAGGTAGAGTTGCTTATAATATTGGATATCTGAATTGTTGTATTCTTCCATGGCACGTTTAACTTATAACCGCCAATACAGATCTGATATGTCGCATTTTCTGAATTCCTTTCCTCTTTTGAAATAGGCTGCGAAAGTAAAAGTGAAACCTAACATTTTATGGAAATGATAAGTTTGCTTCTTGGACTATTCAGCTAGGCAAACATCAATACAATACTTACATAAATAGATTAAATCTACACATCTGTAATTTTCTGTAACATGAAGCCAGATCAACTATGTCTTTATGAAATAACATTAACCTCCAACAATGGGTTATATATTTATTCGGTGAGGTCATTGAACCGATTTATTGTTGGGTTAACTTTTCATTTGTTACTTGGAAAACTATTTGTACATATTCTTGTTTAGGTTATTCCGGATGCTCGTAGGTAGTTGAAGTATTGATTTAGTATAAATAATTGTGTTTTCCGTAATGAAATGGCTATGTATCCAATGCCTTAAATAACGGCTCCAAGATGAATGAAATGGCCTGTGTCAATGCCGATGGCCATAACAGTTAAACACTAATGTTTTTATTATATATGTATTTACAAAACAGAAGACAAACAAAAATATTTGAAATGTGAAGCAATCTTTATGTTTATGTATGTTATGAACTTTTTGTTTTCGTCTTTCACTTTTTAAAAACAATTTATTACTACTTCAATTATTGTTTTTTAGGATAAGCATTAAAAATTATGTGAACTAGTATTTACAATTCTTTAGCAATATATAACGTGGAAAATTCAAAGTACAGAAAGTTTAAACATTTCATTTGCTTTCTCGAATTTACAATAAATTTTGGACCTGCTATAATATACATGGATAATTTTGTTTAGAACATATAAATACCAATTGGTTAATAACATTGTAAAATACATACTTATTAAACCACAGAGGAGCTCGCCATGAAACACCCTAAAGGCCGTCCAGTCATTTAACTCCTCAAGTCCGTCTAGCTCGTCTTAAAGCTTAAAGTCAGTAAAGCTCGTCCTTAATACCCTTAAAGTCTGTCCCACCTGACATTAAACCCCTTAAACTCCGTCCAGTACGTTATTTAACTCCAAAAGTCCTTCCAGGTCGTCTGTAATTAATTGTTTGTTCCCCATTATTGGAGGTTTTGCCTCACGATTTACGATTTTTTAAATTAATACTTGGAATCTTCACCGTCATTACCTGCAGATAAATATAAACAAATTCTTTATGTCTAGAAAAACCACCGGCTGATATCTTTGGTAGGACGTCAGGAACTGTAATAAAGGATAGAATGCATTAGATTTTATGTGACTACAATTTTTGTATAATAAGATCTGATATGGTGACATTCTGTATAAATACTTACTATCTGCTTTAGCCGTTCCTTGGTTACCACACGATCACTCCATTATTTGTCTCCCTTTGTTTTTGGCCCTCTTATTCTAACCGTGATTGTATAGTTTGTAAATGGTATACAAAGATCTGATAAGGTGGCATTCTGTATAAATACTTACTATCTGCCTTAGTTGTATCATGGGTTTAAACAAGCTAGTTGTAACAGGATCACTCCAGTATTTATCGCCCTTTGTTTTTGGCCCTTTTATTCTAACTGTGATTGTTTACATTGTAAATGGTATCAGACTTGATAAGGTGATATTATGTATAAATACTTACTATCTGCCTTAGTTTTGTCATGGGTTGTAACAGGATCACTCCAGTATTTGCCCCCCTTTGTTTGTGGCCCTTTTATTCTAACTGTGATCGAATAATTAGTAAATGGTATCAAACCTGATAAGGTGACATTAATGCATCGGTCTGATGTTGTTGCATTAATCTAAAATGAAACAGAACTGTTAGCTTTAGATCTAAAACTGGAATAAAATATTAATTCATTTTGTACAAAAGAATCTCATATTCTTAAATTGATGAAGCAGTTAAAAAGAACTATTTACAAATGTATTTGACTTTGATTGCAAATAATCCAGTGACAGTATTGAAAATTGTGTTTTTATAAAACAATTTGCTTGAAACAGTTGAATAACATTAGGAACCGTAATTCCTAACCAACAGTCGATTACGCAACATACGTTTTCAAAAAAAGATGTAAGATGTTATTATGTAACATCATGTACGTCAGTGATGGTTTTACAACGGTGTGACGAAAAACAAAAACAAGCACATTAGAACAATGGTAAGTGATTTTAACATTGGAATTTTTGCTATTTATTACCACTGACTAGGTACTTCAGCTTCGCCCGAACATTAACTAGAATCTTATACGGAACCAAGTATATAAGTAAAATAAAAATCATGTAAGAATGACATGTTTTGCCTATAGAACTTTCTCCGACCTTGAATCCTTCAAAAGTGGTATCTCCAGTCTATCATTTGATGTCTAGACCACAAACCAATAAATTATTATTATATAAATTTAAACGGATACTGTACACATTTCGTTTTCACTTTTTTATTTTTAAGTTAGGTACGTTATTAATTTTAAAATTAACAAATCAAATTTTATTAATTGCATAACACATTGCGTACTAATGTTTGGAAATTTTACACTCTAACATAAGAGTCTTTTACCCTATTACTCACCGCATGTAATTCGTGCGAATATTCAGACTTATATGAGACTTCATATAGAACGGTTTCTATTTCAAAAAGAGCCATCCATGAATCAAATTTTAGACACATCATCAACTTTATCTGTCTGTTTTCTACTATAACTGAATTTATTTCAGGTGGAGACAATTTGACTACAAATATACAAAGTATTGTTTTAATATAGTTAAATTATATGAAAGCAAATTCTGAATCCGGTTGTTACTTTTCGTATGCGTTTGTGGCTTTTACTTTCTTTAATGTTTTTTACAACTTTTTTCCCTTACTTTAAATATTCAATAACTTAAATAACTATAGGTTGCAAAGGTATCCCAAATCATTTTATTTAACTAATTCTTTAAAGCAAAATAAAATGCAACTCAAGTACTTCAGATTTAAACTCTCGGCAAATGTCATAGTAAATGTTAGAAAGGCGTGCACTAACACAATGCTGAGAGCATCCTTAATGCTACACCCTCAGAACTGTCCAGAGTTTACCCCGATAGCAGAAAAAGACTAGTATTGCATTATGAGTGTCCTGTTACAATACGGAAAGCCTTGTCTTGGTGGATGATTGGTTTGGATTTGGCCACACTTGAGACCCTATGTAGATGTCGATCAAAGTAACCGCCTTGTGTTTATCTTTACAGATTGATTAAGGACTTTGTTATCACATGCGGGCATTTCCTGCCTATTGTAAAATATCTAAGGTGTTTTAAAACCAGTAGTTTTATGTTATACTGTAGTCATAAAATAAAAGTTTTTTTTCTGTATACCTATCATATCAAATGTTGGAGCAATGTAAACACGCCATTTTTATATTGTTATGGTGTATTAACTGTTCACACAACAATAATAAACACAACTTGTGTATAATAATAGAGAAACGCAAAAGGTTTTAACTAATTCGAGATAGCGAACGACACATTCATAATAGAGACTTTATTTTGTGTGGTTTAAATCCTCCTATCTTATTTTTGTTGCAATGATTTTATAAGCTATGAATTAAAAAAACCTTTCAGTTTGATCTCATTCAGATTTGTATTAATAACCTCACAATAGAATGATCACCAAATCAAACTGGGTATAGCAACAACTGCACCATTTTTTGTCTGTACTTTTATACGATGTTTCATCACGTCGTTAATGCATAAAAAGAAAATTAACTAGAAGACCTTGTGGCAAGAGTCACAGGGTTTAGGGCGAATAAACATTTTACGCCAAAAAAGATCCTGATTAAGGGATTGTAAATTTAAATGTATACGTGTCAATAGTAATTTGTAGTTGAATATATACTTACCAATCTCCTTATTTTGTATTTCATATGTTCGTAGTTTTGAATCGCCCGTTGCATTAACTTTAGCTTCAATAATTAAAAAATATTTGTTTATCATCTCAAAGGTATAAGTTTCTCCTCTTTGCCTGCTAGACCATATTGAACAATTTTCCTGTCCCGGATGTGGGCAAGAAAACAAACCATACTGTGGACTGCAAAATATAACAAAATTACAATATGTCGACAATATTAAGTTAACTTATAATGTATGGGGCCGCATTTATCTAACTGATATTGAAATTAAAAACACAAAATGCATTTGCTTTGCTGCGTCGAATAAAGTCATATTATATGACATGCGAGACGACTCAGTTCTTCCAATTATACAATTTTCAATAGAAATATCAGCACCCGTTTATAATCGACATCATTAATTGGTTGATCTTCATGTGGTATCTGCTACACAGGGTAGACATTCTTGGTTAACAGATTTTTTTATCTTCTTATTCTTAACCTCACTAAGATTAGATTGTGACCACAAGTAACACGGGTTTCACTTTGGAAGCAGAAGAAACTTAACTATTCGTAACATCTTTAAAAGAGGTTCGTTTTAGTTATTTGTTTGTTTTATGTTAAAAGTGTCTGTTACTTATTGTGTTCGTGAGTATTGGGCTTAACATGGATTTGTAATGTGTGCATTTGATCAGGCCTCGATAACACCTGTTTACTTTATTCACATTTTTGCTGCAAAAGAGTAGTTAGACCAACAGAAATAATTAAAATAAAATTATTTATATGCAAACCATGAATTTTCAAAATATAAGCACATATTTCTCATAGAATCGTCAATGTGCATTGTCTTTTGGCTTACCAAAGATATTTTAACACTTAAAGACTTCTGAATTACATTATAGAAAAAAGTCTTACTTCTTAATTTTTGAATCAGAAATAAGTTTCTCCTGTATAATTAACAAAAAACAAACCAAATCATATGTATGGCATTCAGTTATTAAATACCTTGAACGAATAAATGGTATATATGATACAAGAAATGGATTGTCTTGGTCGGTCTTAGATTTTGTCCACGAACAGGTAAGGTTCAATAGATCTACGGAAACACAACTAACCTCTTCTGGACCAATTGGAGGGACTGGCAAAAATAAAACAAAGTGTATATTATGCTTATTTTATCAATAATAAATAATGACAGTGTAGTATTCTATGTAATGACTGCGGTTGTATGTTATTGTATTATCTATGACTTTTATTATGATGTACGTATTAAATCGATGCTGTTTATCTTCTTCATGATGATTTAATACTTTACCTAAAAGTATATTATCTATCGGTTATTTTGTGCAGAAAATGCCTTAATATCATATCTATTTGAGATTAACCGCACGTCAATGACGAAGTTTGCGAGTTCAATCAGTTATAATCGTAAATGGAGAACGGATGTAACATTCTTCACTTTTGACACTTTAATGTATTGTATTTAATTTATTATTTAGTATTGGATAAATACATTTTTATTTACCAATTGATTATTAATGACCTGTGCCCTGATAGAATTGTGTGCTTGATGTTACACTCACAAAAATTGCATCGTTGTTTATATATCAAACCATGAAATAAATCGTCACTTGTAATTAGTACTAAGGTATATTTAAATTGGTTTATAACCCTGGAAAAATGAGGAACAATAGATATGTTTCCTTTTATTATTACATCATTTTAGACCACTTACGTTTCGTTTGAAATTGAGATCGTTTGGATACTTAACTGAACTGTTTCCAATTTAACACAATTGTCACGGTTTCTACAGGTACAATGCAATATTTTCAGATGGTTTATATCGGAATGATTTATTGTATATATTAGATTGTTTAATTCGGATACATGTTTAACCAAAGATTTTTCTGTGGCCTCATTTTCTGTAGATGTTTGGAAAAACGAATCAGAACTGTGTATATATATATGACTGTACAATTAAGTTGAAATGACTGTTCAGCGAGCAACATGGCATCATGTTTTTGTAAAAATTCCGAAATAACATGAAACTATAAAATCATATATATTTTAATTTCCAATTTATTTACAGATCATTACTCAGAATAAGAGCAACTTGAATTAGATAATAACTTAATACCATGGCAATATCTCCTTGTTATTGTTTGTAGCTTGTTAAGTATTTATTGGTATGCAGCGTTCATATTTCAACATACACCAATTATCTTGTACAAGTAAACTGAAAACAATTCTGAATTTAGCTTGTTAAGCAGGATGTACGTAAACTTAATAGCACAAAAGTATGTGAATATAAACATATGTTAGATTATTAACTATATTAGACCCCATTCAGAAAAAAAAGAAAAATAAACAAAAAAATTGTGGTACCTGGTAGATATGTATCGTTGAAGGTATTCGTGAAATCCAGTAAACCAGTTGTTCGTCGAAGCATAAAGCACAAAATGAACAATAATTGCATGTTTTTTGGTTGCGCTGAATTCTTAATGAATTTTCATCTTACAAATACTGGAGGATAATATATATATCATTCATTATATTAGCTTCACACCGCAGAGTAATGGTTGAACTAAAAAAGTAGAAATTGCGTTTGATTAATTTTTGTCTATTTTCTATAACTATAGCATAATAATAAATAAATTAAAATGCTTAAATTAAAGTACCATACGGTAAAATCTGTGTTATAACGTTAGCACATAAAATGTAAGTCTTAAGACTTAAAAGTGTCCTCAAAAGCACACAGTTATACCAATGTCTATGTGGGCGCGCTTTTCGCTTAATCAGGACACCCAAATAGCGTGAAACCTAAAACAGTGGAAGCCAAAATATTAAGAATGTAAATAAGCTTCAAATTCCAAAACTTCCAATATCACTCTAGTGCAGTTTACTCACTAATATGTTTGTTTATTTGAATGGTGTTTAACGCCACTTTCATCAATGTTTCAGCTATATCATGGCGTCCAGTTTTTATTGGGAAAGGCAGCCGGAATACACGTAGAAATTCCCCGACCTTTAATAGGAAAATTGGCAATCCTTGTTAATTAAGACAGGAGTCGAGCTCACTCTGCGTAAAGTTAGACTCGAACCCGCGATCTCAGTGTTGATAGACAACGTGGGCTATAGTAGACGAACTACCTTAACTACTCGGCAATCAGGATTCCTTCTCCTAGGTAATAAAAAAATCTTAGATTTGAAACCATAGTCAAAATTTTTGGTTAGTGAACTAACAACATGACTCATTCAATGAATTAGTGATAACTTTGTTGTAAACACAGAAGTGTGACTACTAGGCTAACGACACATTTGGAGACACTCCACCAATATAGGTTTCAATCTAGTATTTGCCAAAAAAGAAATAAAAATTATAAACTTTACTACGCAATACTTATCAACTGGGCTCAAACTTGAAAATTGTAAGGCCACATAATGAGGATGCTAAAAGGCTTTTATCCATATAATTCTAAGTGCACGTTTAATAGGTTTTATCGAAAAGAAGATTACTGTAAACAAATATATATATCAGTCATTTATAAAACCATGAATAAATTTGTATTCAATACAGAACATTTTTGTAAATTTGTAGATGTAAAACAATACCGTAAACATGATATTTAGTTACTGGTTAATGAAATACGCTGTTGAAAATAAAATGATCTATGAATTGGAAACTACACACTATGATTTAAGCAATAAATGTAAGGTGACTTTAAATTTTTAAACCTAAACATGCAACATCAGTAGAAAACTCTTTGTTCATTGTGTCATAGAAATGAAATAAATATTATGAAAGCCTTAAAATGTTTGCTTGAAATATGAGTATTATTACCATGTACAAACCAGTTTGTTCTGTAGAGGTCACGTCATGAATGTAACTTACATTTTACATTTGGTTGCTCAAACAAAATCTCTTGTCTCTACATTTAAACCGAAAGTATACAACGTTGAATGCTTCCATGACGAGTCATTCACTGTGAAATACCTTCATTAATGGAAGCCTAATTGGGTTCGTGAATAAAATTATTTTTTGTTAAGGGACGACATGCAGACATACATAAAAGCAAATCCAAATTCAATGAGAACTATGCCATAAATAGGCACAACAAATTCATCAGGTGGTTGATACCTTATCCGAGTGAGTACAAGCCATGATAACATTGATTGAATTAAGAATCAATCGATTAAGGAGGCCGATAAGCACAAAAGTTTCATAAGAAATCTTGATGCTGCTAAAACTCTTTTCGGTAATGTGCCAGCAAATAAGGTTCTAACAACATCATCTTATGCACGAAATATAATATAGAGTGCTTTATAAGATTATTTTGGCATTAAGAATCTTATTTATCTGCAACGCTTTAAAACGATGAGATTCTTGAAAATCAAATTGATTTTGGCATCCTTTGGTCTCTATATCAAAGTCGAAGATTGTGATCTCATCGAGTCTTCTATACCAAAACTTCACAAAAATCAATAGAAACAGCGTTTCATAAAAGAAATGTCTACACCACTGTACCACTGAACCTCTATCGGGATTTCTGACCTCTATTTGAACAGCAATAAAAACGGGGCTTGAAAACTACATTGACACGTACTTTTACAGGTGTGGCATAAGCGAGATGTAAATACTAAAAATCAAAACACCTGATAGACATCTGAATATGAAGTTGCTCACGACTGATCATTAGGCGTTCAGTTAATTACGCTGAACTGGTGTTCGATTAAAAGTTTGTAATTATTTTTTTTATTTCATTAAAGCTTAGGATGTAACACGTTTTTCTGCCAAAGAATTCCAATTTTTAATTTTTCTAGGTACAAATGAGTTTTGGAAAAAATCTGTGTTACAATGTACATAATTCATTGCTTTTTGAGTTTTGTTTTGGAGTATTTAGGTATTAATCAAGCTTTCCTTATGTTACAATATTAAAACCTTTGATATTTCGACACTATTCGACCAGGATAAACGATCTTATTAAATTATGAAAAAAATGAGACGATATAAATATATGTTAATAAGCCATGACGGAACTTCACTTTCTCATCAATGACTCTAAATCAGATAACAGATATACTGAAGGCAACATCTGTTAAATAATATATGTTCGGATTTTGACGTTGGAGGACATAATTTTCATCAAAGTTAGTATTCCAAAGTGAACTAATTTGGCGCATTTCTCTGATTGCCTACTTTGTTGAGGCTAAGTTACTAGAAGACATGCTAAAGAAAGAAAGGACATTGACCCAGACCTTGAATTTCACATTCCGCTATATTGATGATGTCTTGTCTTAGAACAATGCTAAATTCTGTGACTATTTGCCCAAAATCTACCCAAATGATCGTGAATTAAAGACCACCAATACATTGAGGTCGGCCTTTTACTTACATCTACACGTACTTCTAGATACAGACTAGGGAAGTTATAAAGTAGATTCTACGACAAACGTGATGACTCTTTCCAATTTTCAAATTCCCTTTAATCGATAGCAATATTCTAGCAGCTCCGGGATATCGTGTGTACATTTCACAACATGTACGTTATGCTAGAAAATTTACCTTTTTTAAAGTTATATTGGGATCCCGATGACTAAAGTGTTCGTTATGGGAAATCCATTTCTCAAATAAGGTTATTAATGGGATTCCACTTTCCAATAGCGAGATATTTTTGTAAAATGTCACAGATACAGCCACATTTCATCATCTAATCTTTTTTAAGTGTTTAAGTTTTTTTTCAATATCAAAATTTAAATTGCATTTAAGACATTGGAATGCTTTTACCAATTCCGATCGATCTTTTATATTCGTAAATGATAAAACATACCTGTACCCAATAATTACGGAATTTAAAACATTATAAAAATATTTGCCGAAATTCTTAAAAGTGTCTAATGTATCTTGACAGTTCTTTTTTAAAACGGCCTACGAAAAAAAAATTAAAGGTTAAGCATGAATGTGCCAAATGTATGCAATATAAATAGGACCTATTTGAATTATGACATGTATGAGCACACAGAATGTATAATGTTGTTAAAAAATTTGATTTTCATAATGTTTCCCAATTACATGAATGTGATACTACTAACATTATTAAGGTTTTTGTTGTAAATTGTCACAAATAGCCAAATGTCATCCTTTAATATTTTTTATTTAGACAATTTTCTTTTTTATCACAATTAAATTACTGAATCATTGCATTAAGACATCTTGATAATTCCATGTTTTAAAATTCATGAATGAGTATGCAATAAAAAAGGACTGTACCCTTACAATCATGAAGTTTATATCATTATAAAAATGTTGACAAAAATTCAGTGAACTATTAAATATATGTAGGCAATCCTATTTGTATTTAAATACCTGTAAAAACACTAAAATAATTTAACGACTTGGCAATATTGTTTTAAATCTTAGCTGAGTCTAACATACAAAAATCTGATGAATAGATTATAACAATCAATGGCGGCAATACAAATAAAGTAAAGAATAAAGATGTTACTCTGTGGTAAAAGGTATACTTCACCAGGTATAGAGGAGCAGTTTGCTATGACTTACATCCTCACCCCACCAGCTCTGATAAGAAAGTGCTTGGTCATTAATCATTTATTATTATATTATTCAAATCACAATAAGATAAAGGTACACCATCTGAAAAGTTAAAATGTCCTACCTGTCGGCTGTTTAACAGAAATTCTCTACAACTAGTTCAACATTTTGACTGAAACGTGACTCAACAACAAACCGAAATGAACTGCGTTCCGTCATATAATCTTGCATATTGTAATCCGTTTACTTTTATCTTAAACTCCTACCAAGGGTAGTTCAAATAAGCTGGTGATAATATGTATATTTCAATCAACATTTATGTGTGAATTGAAACAAGATCATTTCAAAACATCGTAAAAGCTGTAAACTGATATCGTCGACCTCAGTTCATGTTTCATTACCATGTAAGTAAAAAATTCACTATAAAAACGAATATTATGCATTTGTAACGACAATTAAACGTAAAAGTTATCGTTTTCCTTATAAACAAAGTTCGATTATTGAATCCATCTGTTTCATTGCTTTTAGGGCAATATAAATCCTTATCCCTTATAAAGAATGTTCAATATATAATGACCTTAAATCGTTAAACTTAAATGTACGTTGTCTATTTAAATGACAATTTATTATATCAATCGTGCATAACGTATTAGATCATCAGTACTTTTTTACCATAGACAATTGAAAGCAAAAATGTAACGACCTAGAACGTATGAAATCAAGATTACTTTAATGTTCTAGGAATCGTACAGCGTAGTTTTATCATTGTTTATTCGTTAATAATACATTGTTTGTAAAGACTGGTACTCCGTCGAGAATATACATTGAACTCAAAAAGTAAAACAATAGTAGGTGATTATTGGATGGTTTTAGTTTTTCTATTGTAACGCTGCTTTCCGTGACAAGAATAGTTCATTACCTTTATATCTAGAGATTTCCTTTCACGCATTTCGCTGAAAAAGGGATTTTCCTTCCAATAATTTTATTGTGGTAAACTTTACGCGTATTTTATTTTAGATCAGCATAATTCATCAATAAATTCATCAAACTACAACTTTTATGATATTTAGTGAGTTATTAATTGTGTTAATTTGAAGCCAGTATTTCATAATAAATTAATTCTTTTCTTGAAAAAGAGGCTTCTGGATATTCCAACATTTTATCAACACCTGTAATAATATTCCAACTATAATAGACGGGAGCCACAATCATCCACAAGAACGAACGTTGCTGAAAGTTAATGATGTTCTTCAGACCATGAAAGCCAGAGCCAGAAAAGAGCTTACAATCCCAACAATTTACGAAGAATAATTTGTCAAATTTGGTGAATGGGCAAAAACAACTAATGGCCAACCATTCCTACTAGGAGATGACAACACCAATGGACGCATGCTAGTCTACAGTATGCTGATGTCGCATGCATCACATCTACTACATATTGATTGGCCTGTTATGACTTGAAAGTGCTGAGACAGTTCTATATAAATGTTTGTGTGCTATTTATTTTATATTGTTTAGTGCTAATGCAAATAAATATTTTTTTCTTTGAATGTATCTTTTCTTTCAATTCCAACATATCTTAATTTAATTTTGCTAACAATTTATAGACAAAGACAAAAAAATTACTTTATTAGAGTAGCAATACACAAATTCTAAAACACACAGCATTATATACAATAGAGCTACTCTTAATACTGTTATGAGAAACTATTATAATATATAGTATACACACTTACAAATATTTTAATTGAATCATTTTAAACGATATAAATATAAATAAGCAGATTTATGTAATAGTTAATACTAAGGTTCTATATTATTTTAATGCATAATGTAACAGTTAAGAATATAGTATACTATTTAATGAAATAAATTATCAAGGCAGATTTTGGCATTGTAAAACAACATTTTGCTATTCGTAAACATAAAAATAATATTTTCATCATCATCTGACATATTAATAAAATTATTATCAACATTAATAGCATAATTTAAACAAACAGTAAAGATATTTGCTTATATATAAAACAGTTAAGTGAAACATGTTCATCTTCAATATTATCAGTGCAGTAAAAACAAACTCTATCCTCTAACCACGTATTTTGATATCTTCATGTTTCGACTTTATTGTTTGGATATATCAAATGAAACTGCGTCAATATATCTAATTACACCTTTACCTAAGGTATAATTTGTATACAAATATAGCTCATGTCAATACTTTCAAACCCTGATTTAACTCTAAATTGCCAGTTCTCTGTTCATTGCTAATTGTATTTCTCCACAACTCTATTAACTCTATCACTCCTCATTTAGGTTAGTCGTGACCAAACACTAGACCATTGCTTTATAGTTCAAGACATCCAGTCCATATAAAGACAAGTTAGGTGTGTGTTTAACAGCCAATAAAGTTGTTTCTTATTTTTTCATTAATTTATTGAAATGGTCTTGTGGAAATAGTTCAATAAACTTTTTATAACCCTTTGACTCTAAGTACCGAAAACATTGACTTATTTATATTTATCAGTTGCAAACAAATCTTTATAAGTGGACATGTATATATTTTGTAATTATTGTATAAGCGATAGTTCTTTAAAAAGTGTCATCCAACAGTATTCCCATATATTCAACTTCCTGTTGGGAGTGTTTATTTAACACAAAAAACAGGTGTCATTTGTACAAAATTTCCATGACAATGATATTCAGTTTGTAAATTTTGAAATAAAAAAGGAAAAACAAAAGAAAAGTATCTATTTAGCTGTTTTTCCATTCCAATGAGTAAGTTTTTCCATTTTTTTATATGTGTTACAGATAAATATTTTTTTTTATAAAATAAAAATGTTTTTTACAGTTTTTATAATTTTTTTCATGCATATTTTCAATTACAAAATCCAGTAAACATAAAAATGTCAAATAAAGCACAAAAATGTACAAAACATTACTTAGTAAACATCGTATAGTCACAACAGTTACACAGTATTCAACCCTTTAAAGCCTGGTTCATTTCATACTATGGGTTTCAAATATTATATGCTGTACTGCTAATGGTGGAGTATGATCCGTTAATATTGATGTACATGTACATGTACTTTAATGCTGTTTTTTTTCCTAAGTAATTTTTCTGATTTAATACCAATTAAGTAATTTTTTTATTAATAATTAGCTAACGATTTACAAACTCAGAAAATAATTAAATTGTTTTGCCACGAGATGTTAACAATTCCTTCGTCCATTCGATGAGTTCTGGAATAAGACATAATAAAGTGCGGATGGTATGCTTAAGAAATATGTCGTTCATAATTTAGCATTGAATTAAATTGAAAAACGATAATGAACTCTTTAAAATATTCAACATTGCGGCATCTGTGTACGATTACAGTGAATGTCTAGAAACGGCTTTAATCGAGTGTGCGAAATATAATGTATATCAGTCAAATTAATGGTTTCGCTATTCGTGAACGTATCATAGGTAGCTTGAATCATAAAAACATTACGATGGTGTACTAGTATAAACATACCTTTAATACTATTAATACTATTTGAATGGACTCTTTTTTATTAATTAATTTTTTTCATTTCCTTATATTTTGTTAAGAAATTTTAATTTATAACACACAAATTTTTTAATTATAATAAAATTGTCTATATGGACAAACAATACATTTTGTATATATTACTGAATTTATTATACTTTATACTGTTATATTATACTTTCTGTACATCGTATTAACCTGGATACTATATGGGCTATTCCCTTTGATTATTGTATCTATTGATTCATTTTTCAATCTGTTGCTTTGAATTATACGAGTGTATCAAATCGGTCCTAATTTGTCCCTATTTATTGGTACGTCCCCAATTTGTCGTCGTTCCACTCGTGCAATAACTTGATAGGCTTACAAATTTTGCACCTTTTTGTAATCTACACTCTGATTCATTCTAGTTATCATATGGTAACATGTATACAAAACAGCCATCATCGTTAAAAATTCAAGGCCGGTCTCCATAACACTTTGGTACCTCTTATCGATAGCAAAGCGACCGACCATGGGTTGAATACGTTAGCTTGTGTTATTTGAATTTATTGCAAATTCATAGATATATTGATGATGTCCTTTCAATTAACAACCCTCAATTTGCTGAGTGGCTTCCGTTAATATATCCTTCAGAACTAGAAATTAAAGAAACCACAGAAACAGCTTTATCTACATCATTTTTAGGTACCTGTAAAATATGACACCAACGACCATCTTATCACAATAATTTACGACAAACGAGACAAATTTAATTTCAAAATAATAATTGTTCCTCACCTATGCAGCAATATTCCATCTTCTTTTGCATACAGTGTATATATTCCTCAATTGATCAGATATGCAACAGATTGAAGCGAGTATTCTGATTTTTGCAAACGTCACTTATTTCTTCGTGATAAAGTTACAAGAAAAAACGACTCAACCGCCTCTTTAATTACTTTTAATATGCATACCACTTCATTGTCGACAACTATTCTCGTTTGAAAATATGGTTGCTGATAGTTTTCCCTTTTTGAATTTTGTGCTACTAAGATTGCTGGATACACCTATTGATGAATAATTGTATATGATACCTATCTATTTAAATTAACTAACCAACTCGTATTCTGCAGTAACGGAAGCGGGATGTTTGACATGCTATAAAACCTGGTTTAAACCACCTTCAATATGAAGCGTATTATCAAAGATGCGCCATTGATTTGATTCATTTGTCGTTACTACTTTCCCCCTTCTCACTAGATAATGAGTGCCCTCAGAGATGACTTATTACTGGATTTTAACCGCATGTGTGAAGCTATTACTGGATTTTAACCGCATGTGTGAAGCTGTCTCTTTCGAGCCGCTGTACTCGAAGCAGTTTTTTGTGGCGTTCATGTTTTTGTGTGTGGGTTGTCCGTTTTTATTTGTTATGTAAACGTGATTTGAAACTCATGTTACATCGATATCTCGCTAACCATCTGTTCATTTCAATGTTCAAATAACATCAATTTGGACAGCGGAGCTCAGTTCATCTTTCATATCAACAAAGACTAGTATAAACTTTGTAATCAAATAAATATTTCAACATAACGAAAACATGCTTATTTTTAATTACCATTCATACGTTTGTACCTGCTTTTAAAGTTAACGAAGACAGAAATATGTAATGTTTAATACACAGAGTTATATATAGATCCCAGTATAATTTCATCTTGGAGATAAATAAAAAAATTAAAATGCAATTTAATTTACCTATACTACCAAAGATACTATGAGCTGAAATTAATTGTCTGTTAAAACCATATATTAGGTTATATACGTTATGTAACTTGGAGTAAATACAGTTAATCGGAAATTTGACATTTAGTATTTTTTACATTTGTCATTCGTATATAAAATCTAGAACAAGAGAAATAAAATCTGACTACCATTAACATAGAAAATGTCTACTACCATACTGAACTAAGCGTTTTCGTCAATCACTGGTTTGATCACTTCTGGCAATATCAAAAGCTAGATTTGAGCTTTCCTGCTGAAACGTTGCTACAGAGTTGGTAGGACTAGTGACGCTAGTACACGTGAGTATGTTGATGCTACAGAGTTTGCAGGATTAGAAACACGCGCGATTAGGTTGATGCTACAGAGTTTGCAGAACTAGGAACTCGGGTGCACGCGAGTATGTTGATGCTACAGAGTTTGCATGACTTGGAACGCTAGTACACGCCAGTCTAAAGTAGTGCTCAATAGAATTTCAATTCAGTGATGTGGAATTGTGTGTGATACGTGCATTTTTGAAGAACGTCCATAGTGCAGTATGCAGTCTGGCTTTGTCTTGCTGAAGAAGATACCTCCAAGCAGCAAAAGCTGACAGAAGACTAGGCTTGAAGAAATTTACTTTGATACCGCAAACACAGTTAAGATAACCGGAGCATGAATCAATTGTGATCTTTGGTTTTAAGATATTCTAGCTACACCACCAAATTGTCCTAAAAATTTCTTCTATTATACAGATGTGTTGTGGGGGCGAGGGGCTAGGAGCCCGAGTGGTTATCGTAGTTCGTCTACTATTGATTATGTGGTCTGTCAATGCTACAATTGAGTTGAGTCCAGTCTTTATCGACAAAAAATGCCAGTTTTCCCACCGAAGGTCGGAGGTTTTCTCCGGGTACCAAGGATTCCTCTCTCGATAAATACTGGAGCCCATGATATAGCTGAAAATTACTGAAAGTGGCGTTAAACACTATTCAAACAAACAGTGTATTATATCATCAAGCAGTTACATTCTGGGACTCTTTTGGGTGTTTCTAGTAATCTGCGTCTTCAAAGATATGTAGTGTATGTGTGTAAAACAGATTAAAGAGTCGCAAATATATGTGAGAAAAAGAAGAGAAACAGCTAACCCAGTGTAAATTCCAGCGACTTTGTTTGTAGTCAAGTTTTATACCACTGGATATTCCCTACGTTATTGCTTCTAAACAAATTCAGAAGGTGAAAAAGTCACTAATGACAAGTAAAAACAAAGTAGTATATTAGACGACCTAGAAGGCTTAGCATATCTCATTTAAATAGAGAAAAATTTTAATAGAACTAGTAACAAAAACAATCTTGAAAAAGTCCAATGATAGATGAAAGCGCTAGATTTTCTACATTATGAGACAGTTATTTTGTGTAATTGTTTTTATATAAATATTTGACATTATCCCTGTATTTCTCGTGCTTCAGAAATCCGTTGGATAGATATATTATATGGTTGTCACAACTTAGACGTTGGTATATAATTTACTTAATGTGACGGTATGACAAGTAACTTTGTCATCCTATATAATTTATACAAAAATGCTCAATTAGATAACTGTCATATTAATACGTACTGGTTACGAAACTTCCTTCGTCAGACGATAGTACATACACATGTACTATGTCTGTCTACGGTTCACCCCGGTTATATAGCGGATTTGGCCGACATGTCTAGACTGCTGGACATAGTGCAAGCGAATTGGTGCCACAGTGTCACAACGGTGCGAGTTCGAATACCGCTGGGGGAAGCAAAAATTTGACAGTGTAAAAAATCTAATTCAAACAGTGTTAGGAGCAATTTGTAGACGTGTACATAGAGAGGCCGTTCAAGAAGATATGACATTGTATTATTGGATCAACTATTTATATATATTTCAATAATTTAATTAATTTAGACATAACAATGATTTGTTATAGTTTTGTGGTTCGAGTTACAGAAAATAATTAAAAAGAATATGTCCATTTGATTAGACAGAGGAACACTTGTTCAATAAATGATAAAGTTTAATAAAAAATGTAATTTTTGATCACTTTAGCGTTCTTGTTTCTATAATTATATACATTTACTCAGTTACAGCAATAAGATTATAGAAAATGAACAAAAGTTTCAATATTTCACCCTGTGAGAGTGAATAGATTTTATATTTCATTTCAAGCGTCGTCTGCATGCATATAGTGGTTCCATATGACATGGTTCCACGAGGAACACATAATGTCTTTATTTCCAGAAGCGGCAAAAATATAGGTTTGCACAAAGCGAAACGTACTAAATATAAACAAAATTGAAACTGAACATTATACAACAATCTGTTTCTTCGTTTTTTATCGTTATCTACAGCAATCAACTATTCAAATTAAACATATCTGCATATGGGTGTAAGCCATATCTTTGCTTGTTTTTTTGCTGAATCAATGGTTCATTATATTATAATTTAATGTTTCATAACGAAACGAATATATACACCACCTGTTGATTAAGCTTCGTAATTATAATCACTTTTTCCTTCTTTATTTGAATTTACACTGCACTGTCCGATTGTAGATAACTGGAAACGCCACTGCCCACATCTAACATGTGAAAGCCACTATGTTGGGGTTTTGGTGTCTGTTCTAAATTTCTATTTGAAGTACCGTGTAAATTTCCGGCAAAATGCTCTTGATGTTCTGTGTTCGATTTAATGTCTGTGTGATTACCCGGACTTATGTTTGACTGTCTGTTATCTGTTAATATGTCGATGTGGGGTAGGTAGTCATTTGCTGCCATTAAATCCGACTTGCGGTTGTCAGTTTGTTTCAAAGAATTTGAGTTTACACAACCGGCATTGCATAATACATATGGTTTGTCTGTAGAGCCTACTTTTAATTTGTTAGCGTCATTATCAACATAACACAAATCTTTTTTAATTTTAGTATTACAATCCCTAATATAACTTTCTTTCACGTAACTGTTGATAGTGATCTTGTCTTGAAGTTCAATTGCACCATGGGATAATACACCATTTATCACCACATTGTGATTGTTTGATTCTATTTCTGATTTTATTTTAACCTTCCTAAAGAGATCTTGGTTGCTGGTGAGATATTGTCTACATGTCATATTAGCCACGTGGCTATCAGTATTTGTGACGTAACTTCCGTTTCTTTTCTTTTTCATTGTTTTATCATTTTCTTCCTTCATGTTTGTTGAGCAACTTTTACTTGTTATTTTTCGGTTCGGGCAATTCATTAATTGCAATATTTCACTGCCGTTAGTTGCTATTTTGTCGTTAATTTGTCCAAATAACGGAATGGCCTGTTCATTACATTCTTCGCTGTAATCACCATTTGACCTGGACCATTTACTAGAATTATTATCCAATGATAAACCGCTGTCTGCATTCGAATCTTTTTTAATTGCACCCACATTTGATGACTACAAAACAAATAACACTTGTTAATAGTTTTAAAGCCTTACAATTCAATTTGACACGCATATGTAATTGTTTAGGTTGAGTGGCCGTTGTTTTAATACTCAGACAAAAAATAATAATGACATTTTCTATATATTGCCATAAAACACGAGAGAGACATTTTGTTTTCGTTTCATGTTTAGGCTGTATATGTAAAAAACAATGTTATATAATTGTTAAAAAAAGAACCACAAAGCAAGTATTGTAATCCTGTAAATGTTTCGTATCGTCTATAGTAAAACAGTAGAACACAGTATCACTGATGATGTCGTGTACAAAAAGTGGCTCAATCCTATCATCTAAGATATAAATCTGAATTTACGCCTGCTATGTGTGATGCTAAGCTGGCATAGTAAATAAGAACAGAAAGTCAGAAATCTTCCAAAATTCTAATTGTGATATGAACTATAAGTATTTATTATATTAGTCAATTTCTATTGGTTATATTTGACCATGTGATTTCAAATAATTTTCCACTACATGACCACCAACTGTCCTCCAAAAGTCAACATATGTCATGTGACAAATATTGACAGTCAACATATGTCATGTGAGAAATGTTGACCTGCCGATGTTGATCGCTAAAAAAAACAAGATGGCCGATTATTTTCCGGTTCAAAATTATGCATTTAGTTCAATATATTTATGCCTAAAAGCTTAAGTTTAAATTATTTTTATAACACTTGTACGATTCTTTGTGTTCTGAAGTGCTCCTTTACAACGGAGAAAAATAAATTACTACTTGAGCGTATTACGTCACGCTCGTCTGCACACAAAACAAAATAATGGCGACCGACAGGTTTGCGTCCCTGACGAACGACGACTTGCAGGAATTTCAGGAGAACCGTGACAGTTCCAACACTAACAAGAAAAGATATGGGTTAAACCCATATCCAGAGATGTTCGATTTAAATGTTATAGGTGTATCTGAATTGGGTTAATAGTTTTTTTTTCAATTTGTTTTATTTAAAATTTCATCATATGCTGTAATGGGTTGCAAATGTAGACGATTGTGAAAGGCAAGAAATAATCATCTTGATATAATATCTCAACTTTGAGAAGAGTACTTTAACAAAAAAGAAAAGTTTTGGAAAGACAAAAGTTTACCAATAAAAATACATTGATCATAGTCACGTGGTTATGTGGGGGGAAAATGTGAATGTAAGATCGGCAGTTATCGCGTCCTCGGAAAATCAAAGAAAACATACCGACAAGTTACAATTTCTATTGATTTAATTTTAATGCAATTAAAATTGTTTCAAAAGATTTGCAATAAAATAAATTTCAAAAGTCAAACTAGCATTCATGTGCATAAACATTGCTAAGAACTTTAAAAAGTTTTCAGAATTTAAAATAAATTTAAAAAAAAAAACAATTAGATTGATTGATTGATTAATGGTGTTTAACGCCCGAGCAGCAATATTTCAGCTATATTCAGGCGATGAACATGAAATGGATGATAAAATGAACATGAAATGATGATAAATGAAAACGGGATGGGACACCAGGAAAAATAGGGGTAACTGATTTTAGATTGCCACTGGTAAATGGGAGGATGGATAGGGTCGGGCAATTTAGCCTCCTGTAGCGGGATCGAAATCCCTACTCATAGCGAATACTACAGCAGCGTTCTTTAACGTGCGAGGAACGTGGCATTTTTCCCAACACGGTGCACTAATATGGTTTGCGGTCAGATTTTCCGTATTATGGCCTGACAACCCCAGCTTGCCAGGGGTACCCCATTCAACCACCTGGGGCACACATCCCAGTCGGTCTTTAGGCAAACCGACCTGACACGCCGGTCAGGGTACTGGGCGCTATTTAGTCGCCTTTTACGACAAGCTAGCGCGACTGCGGTCTATTCTTTTAGCCACCCGGATCCCGCACGGGGCAAAACCAATTAGAAGAAGAGTCTTATTTTGCAAAACAATTTATGAGATTATTAACTTCTATGATGTTGATGACCTTTATTCGAACGTAACTGATTTTTTTTTTCTTTTGTATTATTATATATATAACTTGCTTCGTTCAAATAGCTTAACATCAAAATTTTTAAATTTTGAATGAAATAAAAATCTATATCTTTTGTGCTTTTTCTATTATTGAGAAATTTCTTTTCTCTACTAATTTCTACGATATTTATCACTAAATCAGACATCAATTTTTTTTAAATAACATGACTATTTGAAAATCTAATTTTTATATAAAAATCATAATTTAAAATTGCATTTTAGTGGCTTATTATGCGAGTCTAATTGGTCTTTCATTATTACCTTTCATCAAAGTTCAGTGTCAGGTAATAAATAAACAAGGCACATCTAATATACAATTACATCACAGTAAATATCTCTGCGCCCCCCCCCCCTTTTAAAACCATCACTACCACAGAGGAATCGTTCACGAGAGTTTGGGATTTCGAAACCGTCAATAAACAAAACCCAGGGAAATTAAATTTGATCTTCAAGATTGACTAATTTTCTACGTCTACGCAAAGGTTCTATCTTATAAATTATGAAATAATCCAGAAATAAGATCAAGGCTTTCTGGATGAGTGGTCACAAGCGCGTTAAACAAAATCTAAAAATGCACTTTTATTGTCAAATTATCTAAGTAACTAATAAAAGAAACAGAAAAAATACATTTTATCATGTTAACATAAGAATGCATAAACAAATTACGAAGCTTACCATATAAATCATGAAATAATCCAAGAATTACAATTGGAGCGATGAAATACATTACGTAATATAACATAACAAAATTTTAAAAAGCCTTATTCGTAATTAAATAACTAATGAATGAAAGAAACGCAAGCATATACATTTTATTATGTCAAAAATAGAATGCATTAATAAAAATACTAGGCTTACCCTATAGATAGTAAAATAATCCAAAAATAAAAAATGAAGCGATCTAGTAGTTAGACACTGGTATAGCGCGCATTAATATGCAATTTTGTACATCTTTACTTCTTCTTATTAGATCGGGACAACAAAATGCATTTTAAAGCTTGGGGGATTTAACAAATACGAAAAACTGTAAATGAAATATTTTCTTTAAATTAGCCATTTTATTACTTACAACATGAACCATATTTTTCATCTAACTACTCAATCGTACCCGAAAACAATTATATATCATTAAGAGATAATAAGAAGAGATCGAACATATGAAAATGTTATTGTGGCAGCAAAACGCATTTAAATGAATACTGTGTGGCCAAAAAATTGATATTGAAGTACAACGATCAAAGGAGGAACTTGCAGCATTTCTCATCAACTTTTACGCAGAAATTTGTAAAAAAGATGGTGATTTGTACAGTCGCTCCTCAATGATCAGTATTCGATTTGGGCTTCAGAGACATTTTATGGCGTTGAGAATCTTTGATATTATTAATGATCCCGCCTTTAAGCTTTTGGGTGATATGTTTAAATTAGTTTTGACGCTGTTAAAACAGACTGGGAAATCTAATGTACAACACAAGGACATTACTTCAGAAGCCGACCTACAGAAACTGTCTTCTAGTGACACTATTAGTGTACATTCTCCTCATGGTCTGCAGTTCAAAGTCTTTTCAGATATCATGTTTTATACATGCCGTCGAGGTCGAGAAAACTTGCAAGATGAAGAAAACTGATTTTAAAGTTAAAACTGATGGTCAGGGACGGAGATTTTATCAGAATTCTGTCAACTATCAAACTAAAAACCATTGTGGTGCTGATCAAGGTGTTGATATACCTTTATGGTAATTAACAGTAAACAAAAATTTAATTTAAAATATTTATAAAAAATATGTCATCCTTGGTTCAGAAATTTTACCAAATAATTTTACAGTCATTTTTTTCCTTATAATAATCTGTCCTATTCCCCAGCCGAAAACCATATATTTCATGTTATTTAAAAGATTTGTAATGATTCCTATAATAACTGTTTTAAATCACAAATATCATGGTACTGGTCCATAGCTCAATAGTTTGATCATTATCAGTAATTTAAAAACGAAATATTAAGATCAAATTCATTCATCATGAACATGATCTGAATTTCTTTTTTATTATTCAGGCTTGCCCTGTGTTAGCCTTAGAGAAATACTTGTCAAAGTTGAATCCCAACAACGATAGTTTTAGGCAAAGACCAAGAGACAGTGTTACTGAAACGGACATGGTTTGGTATAGGAATGCTTCTGTTGGTCATAACACATTAGGAAACTTTATGAAAATAATTTCAGAAAAAGCAGATTTATCGGAGCTTTACACCAACCATTGTATACGCGCTACATGTATCACTGCCCTTGATGATAGTGGCGTTGAAGCCCGTCACATTATGAGTATTAGTGGACACAAGTCAGAAACGTCTATAAAAAGCTATTCTTGAAATGTAAGTGAAAATAAAAAGCACGAAATGTATGCTGTGTTGCAGAAGTCTCTTCACACTGTAGCTGGAAATGCTGATAATTCGAATGAAAAAGTTGGTCAAGTTAATAAACAGACCTGTGAAACAGAAGATACAACTAGTGCTGTTCCCTTGGAAAATCTTGTTTTTTTATCCAAATCAGATGAAAGAAGTCAGTGAAAGTGACTTTTTAACAGACATTTTAGATCAGACTGCTGTTATTTCAAATGTTGACCAAAATAAGGAAAATATGTGTAATCTTGTAAACACATCAACATGATACATCAGTTAAAAATATTCGGAAGGGAATGAAAGGACCCTACTTTCACAATGTTCATGAAGTACATATTCACTACCACAATTAAATTGGGCAACCAGATGTGAGACACTGTGAACTTGTTTTTCTGTTGTTCAAATGTTTGTTATTTTTATTGTTGAATAAATATGTTCAAAGAAACAGTCATAAAATGAATCTGTTTAATTTACTCCACCGCATACCGCCTAAAAAGAAACTATTTTATTCGGTATAATAAAAGATTGATTACTGCTTTAGTGGTCATGACCCTGAAAGAATAAACATAGTGTGTGTTTCGAATCAACTTACCAGACACGCAAGCAAATTAAGAATCAAATATAAATTCTATCGTCACACGCTAGCACACATGTACTATGTCTATCTCTAGATTTACCTCGGATAATTAAGCTATATATTTGTATATAGCGGATTGTGCCGAGTGGTCTAGAGCGCTTGACATAATGCGGCCGAATGGGTGCAACAGTATTACAACGGTGCGAGTTCGAATTTCCCTGAGGGTACATGTAAGCAAAAAATGATAGTATCAAAATATAATTGTAACTGTGTTAGGCTTAATTTGTAGACGTATATAAATATCGTGTAAATTAATATAAATAGTATATTTACCCAGATTTAATGAACATCAAGTACAAACATTGAAGAAAATATAGCAATTATCCCACTATAAGTAAGTTCTTAAACCTACATCCCGGTTGTCTCTGAATCTAGCTGCAATATTTATTTTACGAAAGCACAATTATTGACAAAAAAAGACAAAAAAAAAGATAACATACTACGACTAAAAGCTGCCTAATTGAATAATTAAATTTAAAAACAAATAAAAATGAAAAACGATACCACGGCATATTGGAAAAATAGAATAGTTAAGTTTGAGTTCTTATAACTTATAGTTAATGTTATTCAAGGTCAAACTTACAGAAACTTTCTCGTACACATTTGGCTACAAATAATAAATATATATCAAACTATTGTCCCAAACAATGGCAGTAATGTCCTTTTTTATCTCAGAACTATCTCTCAACCAATATTGAAAATTAAAAAAGTAACTTTTCAATCAATAGTTAGATATGTACACCCTACGCCGAACACCGATTTTCGGGCGTAAACCAACTTCCTCTTAACCAAAGACGGTGGTAAGCCAACTTCCTCCTAACCGAAGATCAGGGGGGGTATACTTTTATCACAACAATAATCGCCGAAGGTCGGGGATTTAAGCCAACTTCTTTATAACCGAAGGTCGGGGGTTTACACCAACTTCCACCTAATAATAAACGCAGAAGGTCGTGGAGTTTACTTTCTTCATAATAACAATCGCCGAAGGTCGGGGTTTACATTCTTCCTAATAAAAAACGCAGAAGGTCAAGGGTTTACACCAATTTTCTACTAATAATAAACGCCGAAGGTCAAGGGTTTACACCAACTTCCTACTAAAAATAAACGCCGAAGGTCGGGGGTTTTCTTTCCTCCTAATAATAAACGCCGAAGGTCGGGAGTTTACCTTCCTCCTAATAATAAACGCAGAAGGTCAGGGGTTTACACAAACTTACTCCTAATAAAAAACGCCGAAGATCAGGGGTTTACACCAACTTCCTCTTAACCGCAGAACGGGGGTGAACAAGCTTCTTTAACCCTCCTAAAATAAACGACGAAGGTCAGGGGTTTACCTTCCTCCTAATAATAATCGGCGAAGGTCGATGGTTTATCTTCTTCCTAATAATAATCGATGAATGTCGGGGGTTTACCTTATTCCTAATAATAAACGCAGAAGGTCTGGGTTTACCTTCCTCCTAATAATAATCGATGAAGATCTGGGTTTACCTTCTTCCTAATAATAATCGACGAAGGTGGGGGTTTATATTATTCCTTATAATAAACCCCGAAGGTCGGGGATTTACCTTCTTCCTAGTATAAACGCCGAAGATCAAGGGTTTACCTTCCTTCTAAATATAATCGCCGACGGTCGGGGGTTTACCTTCTTCCTAATAAGAAACGCCAAATGTCAGGGGTTTACCTTCCTCCTGATAATAATCGAGAAAGGTCAGGGGTTTACCTTCCTCCTAATAATAATCGCCGATGGTCAGGGGTTAACCTTCTTCCTAAAAAGAAACGCCGAAGGTCAGGGGTTAACCTACCTTCTAATAATAATCGTCGAAGGTCGGGGGTTTACCTTCCTTCTTATAATATCGCCAAAGGTCAGGGTTTTACCTTCTTCCTTATAAGAAACGCAGAAGGTCAGGGGTTTACCTTCCTCCTAATAATAAACGCCGAAGATCGGGGTTTACACCAACTTCCTCCTAATAATAAAATTTGGATTCTTTCATAGCTGAAAAATTGCTGGAAGTGGCGTAAATAGACACTACATCACAAAAATTCCTTTCAAGTCTGAAAGCCAATTTAAGCATAATTGATTTTGTTAAATTTGATTTCTCAATACAATTAAATGCATATAAATAAATCTTATAGTGATTGAAGTATCAAAATAATTTTGGAATCTGTTGAACCGATATAGGGACATGAGAGGATGCATTATCTTATTGACCACGGTTTGTGTTCTTTATGGTCTACATTACTGAGTTATTTAGTGTTTCAGTAAATGTAATTTAAAATCATTACAATTTGTAGCAAAACATTTTGACCTAAATAAATAATTCACATACATTTATCTTTGGGAGAATAAACTCGATTGGCTCCTTCCATGTCTTTCTTACTTTCCTGAAATTGTAAATGTTAACATAAAGTTGACTCGAAAGGCTAAAAAATTGTTTATAAATTGCTTCTAAATATGGTAGCCATGGATGCAGACCTGAACTGTATTATTTATATAATTACAAACCGTCAGTTTTGCAAAACCTATTTGGACTATTTAATTCATTTAGTGTAATAAAGACTACGACTATAACTGTGAAAAATTAAAACGTAAAAATTGCTGAAAGGGGCGTTAATCGCAATTCAAATTAACAAACAAACAAATCTATAACAAACTATCAAGAAGATGCTGATGATCATGACAGAGCCTTCTGTGTATAATTGATCTGTATGAATTAAAGGTCATAAACCGAAATAATTTAATTCTATTATAATAACAGCATTCAGATACAGAGATAACAATAATTAATATTCATATTCCTATAATTTGCATTTTTGCAGTCGAACCTCATACACCATCTCGATTTTTCACTCAGGTTAAATGATTGACATTCTTGTAGCAATATTCTGTTCATTTAAGGTAACTAAGTGTTCTTCGAAATATTTTCTCCTTTATCCATTATAGAGAGAGACCATTTTATCCTGGAAATATTTTCTCCTTTATCCATCGTTAGCAAACAAAAGTGAATATCGACTGCAAAATGCTTGGGTGTTATCAAAGTTTCGTGTAATAATACATTTTGATAGTATTCTATTAACGGAAGTTAATAATAGAGGGAGACCATTTTTATCCTGGTACTGTATCTTTCGGTGATAGCTCTATCGACGAGTAGCTTTTTTATAAATCGGAAATCACTGCAGCTGCACCAAGCACTGATATAGCTACTTACCAAAGGATAAGGAATGCAATGCTAATCACTGCAGCTGCACCAATCACTGATATAGCTACATAACAAAGAATAAGAAATGCAATACTAATCAATGCAGCTGCACCGAGCACTGATATAGCTACTTACCTAAGAATAAAGAAGGAAATAATAATCATTCCAGCTGCACCAATCTCTGATATAGCTACTTACCAAAGAATAAAGAATGCAATAATAATCACTACAGCTGCACCGAGCACTGATATAGATACTAACCAAAGAATAAAGAATGCAATAACATTCTTTCCAGCTGCACCAATCTCTGATACAGTTACTTACCAAAGAATAAAGAATGCAATAGTAATCACTGCAGCTGCACCGAGCACAGAGATAAGTATGATGTAACTTTGATTCTTCGCATCACCTTAAACATAAATAGGAAGTCCTTCTATTTCAAATAAAAATTTAAAATCCATAAACAGTTTAATGTTTTTAAATAAACATACTCAATGAAATCTGTATGTTAATATAATATTACTTCGAAATTATCAAATACCAAATTTATATAATAGAAAAAATATAATTATCCGATTACTTTTTCCATGTATTATTTGTTAAGCTTGCGTAAAAAGTACCACGCAGCAGATATAGTTACTCTGTTTATAATCAATATTTTTAATTCTTTTTTTAGCTTGAAACTTGAAAATCTCTCATGAGTCAGAAAGTTGTCTAAATTGTTAATATCTATACCTACCAACACTTAATGTCATGACCGTTTGAGGTTTACTGGTCTTGTAGCCACCAGCTGTTACTACACGCACACAAACATTATATGCAGTGGCTGGTTTCAGATTTGTTATTACCAGTTCGTTTGTTTCAATCGTAGCTGTTGTTGTCTTACTTAGGAAAGCTGTAAAATTATTTATGTTATTGTTATCACAATTCATGCATTGTAACAAAATGCAAGGACGTCTGTATTTTTTGTAAGGCTTTTAATTTTAATTATTGTAATTTTTTCTGTGAATACCACAAAAACACAAAGAACAAAGAACATATCTATATCTTTATAATTAAAACAGCTTTTACATAAGTGATTTCTTTTAAAAAAATGTTGAGCAAGGACGATTCTGATCCTAGTAAGAATATGATGGTCCAGCAAGACATCGATCTGCAGACGGCAATTTTAGTTTTTAAATATTCAATCCAGAATGTATCTGTTACCAAAATGAGATCAGACACAAACCGATGTCTAACCTATGCATTAAGTCTCCAGACACTAACCGATGTCTACCCTATACATTAAAGTCTCAAGACACTAACCGATGTCTACCCTATACATTAAAGTCTCAAGACACTAACCGATGTCTACCCTATACATTAAAGTCTCAAGACACTAACCAATGTCTACCCTATACATTAAAGTCTCCAGACACTAACCGATGTCTACCCTATACATTAAAGTCTCAAGACACTAACCGATGTCTACCCTATACATTAAAGTCTCAAGACACTAACCGATGTCTACCCTAGACATTAAGTCTCCAGACACAAACCGATGTCTACCCTATATATTAAAGTCTCTAGACACTAACCGATGTCAACCCTATACATTAAATTTCAAGACACTAACCGATGTCTACCCTATACATGAAGTCTCCAGATACAAACCAATGTCTACCATAGACATGAAGTCTCCAGTCACTAACCTATGTCTACCCTATACATTAAGTATCCAAATACAAACCGATTTCTACCCTATACAATAAAGTCTCAAGACACTAACCGATGTCTACCCTAGACATTAAGTCTCCAGACACTAACCAATGTCTACCCTAGTTATTAAATCGCCTGACACTAACCGATGTCTATCCTATACATTAAGTCTCCAGACACAAACCGATGTCTACACTATATATTAAAGTATCAAGACACTAACCGATGCCTACCCTATACATTAAGTCTCCGGACACTAACCGATGCCTACCCTATACATTAAGTCTCCAGACACTAAACGATGTCTACCCTATACATTTAGTCTCCAGACACTAACCGATGTCTACTCTAGACATTAAGTCTCCAGACACTAACCGATGTCTATACATTAGGTCTCCAGACATTAAACCGATGTCTATTTTATACATTACGTCTCCAGACCCTTACCAATGTCTACCCTAGACATTAAGTCTCAAGACACTAACCGACGTCTACCCTATACATTAAAGTCTCAAGACACTAACCGATGTCTACTCTAGACACTCAGTATCCAGACACTAACCGATGTCTACTCTATACATTAAAGTCTCAAGACACTAACCGATGTCTACCCCTATACATTAAAGTCTCAAGACACTAACCGATGTCTACTCTAGACACTCAGTATCCAGACACTAACCAATGTCTACTCTATACATTAAAGTCTCAAGACACTAACCGATGTCTACCCTATACATTAAAGTCTCAAGACACTAACCGATGTCTACTCTAGACACTCAGTATCCAGACACTAAACGATGTCTACCCTATACATTAAAGTCTCAAGACACTAACCGATGTCTACCCCTATACATTAAAGTCTCAAGACACTAACCGATGTCTACTCTAGACACTCAGTATCCAGACACTAACCGATGTCTACTCTATACATTAAAGTCTCAAGACACTAACCGATGTCTACCCTATACATGAAATCTCCAGACACTAAACGATGTCTACCCTATACATTAAATCTCCATACACTAAACGATGTCTACCCTATACATTAAAGTCTCAAGACACTAACCGATGTCTACCCCTATACATTAAAGTCTCAAGACACTAACCGATGTCTACCCTAGACATTAAGTCTCCAGACACTAACCGATGTCTACCCTATACATTAAATCTCCAGACACTAAACGATGTCTACCCTATACATTAAAGTCTCAAGACACTAACCGATGCCTACCCTATACATTAAAGTCTCAAGACACTAACCGATGTCTACCCTATACATTAAAGTCTCCAGACACTAACCGATGTCTACTCTATACATTAAAGTTTCCAGACACTAACCGATGTCTACCCTAGACAATAAGTCTCCAGACACGAACCGATGTCTACCCTATATATTAAAGTCTCTAGACACGAACCGATGTCTACCTTAGGCATTAATTCTCCAGTCACAAACCGATGTCTACCCTAGGCATTAAGTTTCCAGACACTAACCGATGTCTACCCTAGACAATAAGTCTCCAGACACGAACCGATGTCTACACTAGACATTAAGACTCCAGACACAAACCGATGTCTACCCTATACATTAAGTCTCCATATCGCTCTGTTTAACGTTACCGATTTAAGTACATAATAACGTCCCACTCTCGCTTACTTTCATCACACGACTCTAAGGATGAACCATCTGTTTCTTTGTAATACACAACATACTGTAACGGTCTGCTGGGGTAGTTGTTACTACATAATATGATGGGTTTAACAATTAGTTCTGTCGTATCTTTGGCAAATACACTGAACGGTGCGACGGCCGCTGGAGCTAAATTTAATATATATGTCATATATTGTAGCTATATTAAAAACGTCATAAAAATAATATCATTAGGAAAATATCATTATGTTGAGTACATTAAGGCACACATGTCTCATGCGTAATAATACTCATATGTATCCTGTTTAATACAAAATTAATACATATCTTGTGTAATGCACCTTTAGAGGAGGATAGTGCTCATATTTATCTCCAGTCTTATTTGACATTACTGATACAAGGCACATGTGAAGTAAACTCTTCAGCAAATATGTGTGCAAAGCTTTCATGAGAGGTTATTACATTTATTCAACCATAATTCTTATGTTTCTTGGGTAAGAAAACGAAACTTTTTTGCTAGATCATTACATCAATACATTGTGTCAACAAACAGAAAGTGAAAATAAATAATGTACCAGCCGTTATAGAAGTGAAGTAACAATCTGCGAAGATCATTCCGGTATTGTAACCATCAGTGTACTGGTACGAGACGGCAAACATCCAATCATCAACATTCTCCTGTAGACCTTTCAGTGTTATATTGGTCTGGCTTCTCATAACCTCAGTCCAATTAAATGCGTTCTAATATCAAAAGTCAATTAAGTGTAAATTAATATCTATTATTATACTCAAATAAAAAAATCATTGAAACAAATACTCATATCGGAAGTTTTGAAGCCTTAATATTGAAATAATTTGATAGAAACATATAATTACGATCAACTCAGAGTGAGTAAAGCCTACGTTGGACAATAATTCTGAGATTATGTGAAGTAAATCAATAACTTGAAAGGAAAATCAACTTATCATCAGACAACTTCAATCTGACGCTATTTAACGATAAGACAGTTGAATACACAAACCTTACAGATGTGTCCTAATAAGACAGTTGAATACACAAACCTTACAGATGTGTCCTAACCTATCACCTCTGCACCAATACACAACAATTTTTTTCAGCTTGCTCTTTCTTATTATATTTCTGTCCCACATAATTATATAATCCTTGTGTGATTTTTCCGCAACAATATTTTTTGGTATTCCTCTGGCTATAATTAATAAAAACTAATTAGTGATATAACTCGTAATTTTTATGTTCTTTTATGCTAAATATTGATTGATTGATTGATTGATTGATTGATTGATTGATTGATTGATTGATTGATTGATTGATTGATTGATTGATTGATTGATTGATTGATTGAGAAGTGTTAAGTGCCGTCAGAACCAGAAAAACTTAATCATCAATAAAGAATAATGGATCGGAAAGGGACCATGCTTTATGAGTTTGTCAATGTATTAATTGATTTCATATTTGCGTTACGTTTAGAAAGCAACAGTTAGGCTATATTCGGGACGAGAACACGTTAACAAACAATACATCCATTGTGGATACCAGAAAAGTATGCAGATTTAAAAAGCTAACATTTCTACATTTCTACATTTTGTTTCAAATGCGCCTACTTACGGTTTACAGAGAACTATGAGATAAATAAAATACAAATAATTTTCGAAGAGATACTTTTTAGGTCTAGACTTGAAGCCCATGTCTGATTGAGTTGATCAATAAGTAAACGTAATATTTCATTTTTTTTATTTTAAGCTCATACAAATATTAATAGTTGTGTTGCCGATTCAATATTTGGCGCAGTGCAATGTGTTGACAGCGATTTTCTTTTACATATTACTGTAAACATACCTTCGTCAGCAGCAGGAATTACAACTTGGGCTGTATTTCTGCTTTCTCCTTTGTCGTTCTCTGTCTTAATTTTAATAGTACAGGTAGAATTGCTTATAATATTGGATATCCGAATCGTTGTATTCTCCCATGGCACGTTTAACTTATTACCGCAAGTAGAGATCTGATATGTCGCATTTTCTGAATTTCTATCCTGTTTTGAAATAGGCTGCGAAAGGAAAGTGAAGCCTAACATTTTATGGAAATGATAAGTTTGCTTCTTGGACTATTCAGCTAGGCAAACATCAATACACTACTTACACAAATAGATTAAACCTACACATCTGTAATTTTCTGTAACATGAAGCCAGATCGACTATGTCTTGCTGAAATAACATTAACCTCCAACAATGGGTTATATATTTATTTGGTGAGGTCATAGTACCGATTTATTGTTGGGTTAACTTTTCATCTGTTACTTTGAAAACTAATTTTATTTATTCTTGTTTACGTTTTTCCTGATGCTCGTAGGTTGTTGAATAGATAGTTCAAGTATTGCATTAGCATTAATATAGTATTATTAAATGTGTGTTTTCCGTAATGGAATGGCTATATATCCAATAACAATATTTTTCTCAGCGTGAGAATTTTCTCATTTACCATGACAACAAGGGAAAGGAAAGATTGAATGAAATTGAGAACAAAAAATTCTCAGCAAAGGAAATGTTTATGGAGCTGGGCCCAGCTTGTCTTCCACTTTTTAAAAACAATTTATTACTACTTCAATTATTGTTTTTAGGATAAGCATTAAAAATTATGTGAACTAGTATTTAAAATTCTTTAGCAATATATAACGTTGAAAATTCAAAGTACAGAACGTTTAAACATTTCATCTGCTTTCTCGAATTTACAATAAATTTTGGACCTGCTATAATATACATGAATCATTTTGTTTAGAACATATAAATACCAATTGGTCAATAACACTGTAAAATAAACACTTATTAAACCACAGTGGAGATCTTCATTTAACACCATAAAGGCCGTCCAGTTCGTCTGTCCCGCCTCCATCATTTAACACCTTAAGTCCGTCCGACACGTCATTAAACATTAAAAGCGCTTCCAGGTCGTCTGTAGTTTGTTGTTTGTTCTCCATTATTGGTGGTTTTGCCACTCACGATTCACGATTTTTTAAATTAATACTTTGAATCTTCGTCGTCCTTACCTTCACATAAACGTAGACGGATTCTTCATGTCTAGAAAAACCACCAGCTGATATCTTTGGCAGGACGTCAGGAACTGTAATACGTGATAGAATGCATTAAGTTTTATGTGACTACACTTTTTGATCGCATTTCTCTGTGCATTCGGTGCTTATTACTAGAAAAATGTTTTACCGAAATAATCGTTTTTAATTTTGTGTTTGTTTTTTATATTGCTTAGTTTAAGCTCGTAAACTAATTAGAAGTTATAGTAGGTGTCATCAAAGAAAATTTTTATTTTCATGGCAATAAGTAAGTTTCTATTAGTGTTTTAGGTTTTACTTACTATCTGCTTTAGTAGTTCTATGGGTTATAAAACGATTACTTCTGTATAAGTCTCACTTTGTTTGTGGCCCTTTTAGTCTAACCGTGATTGTATATTTTTTAAATGGTATCAGACCTGAAGAAGTGACATTCTATATTAATGCCTATTATCTGCTTTAGTCGTTTTATGGGTATTAACATGATCACTCCAGTATTTGTGTCCCTTTGTTTGTGGCCCTTTTATTCTTACGTTGATTGTATAGTTTTTAATGGTATCAGACCTGATAAAGGTGACATTCTGTATAAATACTTACTATCTGCTTCAGTTGTGTAATAGATTGAAAAAGGATCACTCCAGTATATGTCTCCCTTTGATACTGGCCCTTTTAATCTAACTGTGGTTGTATCACAACGTGTGTTATTGGTTGTAACAGGATCACTCCAGTATCTGTCTCCCTTTGTGTGTGGCCCTTTTATTCTTACTGTGATTGTATACTTTGTAAATGGTATCAAACCTGATAAGATGACACTAATGCATGCGCCTGATGATGTTTTATTAATCTAAAATAAAAAACCCTAAACCTATAAAACGGAAATTGTAATAAATACGAATGTACTTTGTACAAAAATATAATTGATAAAGCTTCTAAAATTCCCGAAAACAATATCAGACGATTGCGTAACGTCTGGTGAGTCAATTTTACGATACGATGTTATATATCCGTAGATATGGAGATTTTAACACCCAAGTACGCCCTGCGGAAAAAACCGATGGGTGAACAGGGATGCTGAAGGTGTTAAAATCTCCATATCTACGGATATGAACGTGTGTAACTAGTTTATCCCAGGTTTTAGTGTGTGAAATAATGGATTTTTAGGTAGTTTGACAACGACAGGACGAAGAAAATATTGTAGAAGAGCACTTGAAATTAATATAAAAGTAGACAAAATAATTTTGACATCGATCAAATAAAAGTGTTCATTTATTTAATAATTACACAAATGTTAGACAAAGTTTTGGCATCCTGAAATGCTATGTTTTAAATTGACAGTTTTGTGACTTCACCAACACATTATAGTAAGACGTCACGTCACCAATGGAATGCAGAAGCACTATTAGGGTGCCCCGAAGTACCGACATGAACAATGTGCGATGCTCGCATTTAGGCTGATCCTATATTCATATTACTGATACGGGGATAAAAGACGAATGCGTTAAGTCTAGTGAGACAATTTCTAGTTGTATTAGATTCGATACGATTTGCAAGAAGCCATTATTAAATCAAATTTAGAAATCTTTTTCCCACACAAGCGATACGGTATCACTATGGGCAGGGTGCGCTCGACAACATTGACAAGCCTGGTACTGGTACTGAGGCTTCTTCCGTACCCCAATAAAAATTGGACGCCATGATATAGCTAAAACAAGTGCTGACATTAGCGTTCCATTCAAACAAACAAACAAACAAAATAGAATGGGTGGCAACACACAAAAAGGGACATTGTTTTTGTGTAGTACATTTGATAAGGTATCTGCTTCCTGTACATATTTTTTCTTACATTGATAGTGTTAGCTTGGTTCCCAAAAAACACAAAGCAGGTTAGACTAGGCAATACCACTTACCGTATCATGAGAATATTCAGATCTATAGGAGACTTCATAGAGGACGGTTTTAATCAATGTTAGAGCAAGGTATGCGTCAAATGAATGACACATTGACAAAATTATGGTTCTGCTTCCTACTGTAACTCTCTCTATTGTTGGTTTAGACAGTTTGACTGAAAATCAACAAAGTGTTTTCAAAACCAAACTTTATTTGAAATCCAAAACGTTGCTTCTCTGATGTGTTTGTACGTTTTGCATTCTTGATTGCTAGGGGGTTTTTTTGTTCATTCATTATTCAATTATTCAATTTTAATAAAAGCTTAAGTCAAAACTCTAACCATCTTTATAAAAATTTAAAAAAATAAAGAGTCGAGGACACTGTCTCTGGTCGGAGTTGAATGCACAGACCGGTTTTAACAAGTAAGACAAAATATATTGAGAGTAAGTAATATATTACACACATGCACACAAACACAGATGTTGAATTAATTCCTGTTATATTTGCTGCCATAGAAAACAGATATTACAGATAACCAAGTTAATGTTGCCTCTGCTGCCATCTGAGAGGTACAACAAAAAGGAAGTAGAATGCAAAACTTATTTTCTTTGGATTAAAGAATGGTAAAGTGGAGAAAGAACGCACCGAGCATAAACGATCCCCACCGAGCATAAACGATCACCATCGAAGTCTTAAAGTTCTGGTAAAAAGTATAGGATTAAACGCTTATTTTCGGTAATTCATCGATGTATGAACGAGGTCGACTCACTCACAAACAAATAAACGGCCGAAGGCCGTTTATGATAGTCTTGTGATTGAGTCGACCTCGTTCATACATCGATGAATTACTGAAAATAAGCGTTTAATACTTATAATTCTTCCAAAATTGTTTTTATATATTTAACATTCTTGTCCCAAAATAAAATTTTATTATAAGTGTGTGACGCGTAGGAATATATACAACGAACTGAAGACGAAGACGTGGTCGGTTTGAAGTGAATAACTGGCATTGACAGCAGATACAATTTACGATTTGCCGAGAAGATTATTAATAAAAACAAAAGAAGACTCAACAAAAAACAATATTCCGTATACTAATGTTCGTCATTGTACGCGCGGTTTATATTAACGTCATATGTGACGTCATGTCTGTTCAAACGGAACGGAAACCTAGCTAGACGTTCTTTCTTAAATACGTAGAGGAAAAACAATAGTTGTCGTTTGTTCAATGGATTTATCAGTGAAAATTGCTAGAGCTGTGCAGAGACATGGAGTTGGTAACAAATTCGTGCATCTTGCTATTTCGTTGATTTGTTGTGACCGCGAAAAAAAAGGTAATTTTACCGTTACGGCTATTGTGTGTATTTGAAATGATTCATAATTGAAATTACAAGAAACGCAATTTCAAAGTATCGTTTATACATGCCTTCACACTCGCATTTCATCCACATTCGAATTCTGCTATTTCCGTCATTCAGCAATGTGTACAATGAATCCAAAACGAAGTGTACTGTTAAAATATTTTCTTGTATGTATTTGTCTATAAAACAAATGTGTGCAGCTGGTTCAATTAAATAGCTTTCCGTTTAAGCAATACATCGCTCAAGATATTTGAATCGCCAAAATTCGAGTGTACTGGCTTAATTTATTGTCTGAAGCATACACGACACATGGCCGCCAAAAAAGTAGTTCCCCAAAAGTCGTTCATGAAAGTATGAACGGATCTGGGAAGTACTGGTTTATGGCCTTTTGACCAATCAAAAATGACTATAAACGTAAACGAATGTAAGATAAGAATTATTAGTTTATAAATTATTTTTAAAAAAATGTATTAAAGAAGGAATGAATTATCAATAAATATGCCCCCCCCCCCCAAAAAAAAAAAAGCGTTTTAGGTTTATCATCATAACTATATAACAGGGTCCGACAATTAACAAGCTTTGGCATACATTGTAAAGCCAAGGTTTCTTACTGTTCGACAGACCTTGAAAACAGACTTTTCAAAAGACAAAAATGCAGAAAACTTTTACTTATTTTAAAATTAAGCCTCGTTAAAATAGTGTATCTACAATTGATCACGTGTCTGTCAACACCGTTGTTGCGAGTTCGTGCATTGTGTGCTTGATTCTAACCTTTGTTGACAAGAATTGCCTGTTTTCTGCCGATGTTCAGAGGTTTTTGCGCGTAGGTCTGCGTCCCTACTTTATACAAACTAGAATCTTACTAAAAATGGCGTGAAAGCCAATCCAAACCAAAAAAAAACGAAACAAAACAAATACAAACAAACAAACAAAAACAAAACACAAAGACAAAAAGCGCACACATATTTCAAGTTTGAATTCATTGTATGATATCACCTTTGTATATACATAATTTACGCACCAATCTCTGTATTGTTAATGTTGTATTCATATATCCGTTTTTCAGGGCAGTCTGTTGTATTAACTGTCACCTCGATAATCAAAGTACAGATGTTGTTTGGATGGAAATCTTTCTCAGTTATTGAACAACTGTCTGTGTCTGGTTGAGGATTCTGACAGGCCAGCAAACCCAACTGCGGACTAACAATGTTAATCAGTTATATATCTACTCGCTTGCGTTCTAACATTAGCAAGCGTCATGATACTAATACTTCTAAAGGTAATACTTTTAAAACGCAAAAAGGTTGAATAACTGAATGCTAATTGTCAATGGTAACCCTGCTTATATTTTTATAAGAGAAACTCGCGGGTTTTTTTGGCCCGTCAGTGCCATACAGATCCATTTAGATTACGATAATTATTAAGAAAAAACATTGCCGTACTCATTAACCAGCTACAATAATGTAGCTCCTTTTTTCTCTTGGTGGAGTGGAGCTAAAAATAGATCCTATTACTTGTAATGGAGCAGACCAGAAGTGATTTTATGCATACTATCCATTTTTTATACTGTATCCAATGGCTTGCTACTTTTTTCCGACGCAGTCGGTTTATTTTCGAATTCTGACCTTTGACCTAAACCGAGACGCTAACCCATGGTAACGAATAATTGCTTTAAACAAACTTGCATTCTGATTGGACAAAAATATTCACATATTTTTTGCGTTCGAACACTTTACAATGTCTTTTTGCACCTCTCAATTATTATTTTTCCAGATTGGTGTTTAAAAAACATGATGGTAGTAAAATGGCCCAATAGTGCCAGACAATCATTACATGATAAAACAATACGTCGTATAATTTTTGTGCATTTCGTATTTGCTTTATTTACCATCTTATCTGTAAACAACCCTTACGCCGGTGATATATTTACGACATATTTTCTTGATTTAACAGCATGACACAAACTCTCTTTTTCTATCGTGAAATTATTACCATACATATGAGGTCATTAATCCTAGCACACAACAAGTATTTAGGTCATTGGTTATTATTAGAACGCGTTCTATAACATGCACAAGCCATCGAAGAATGAGTAAAATTCACGTATGGTTCCGTTACAATTATTTATTGGGTACAATTTATATTCAATGCGCACCCTCCACCTACTTTGAAATAGCCTACAAGTATTCAATTCACATTTAATTTGAATTGAATTGACATTTTATGTTCCTGTTAGCACAACACAATTCTAATCAAATTATTTTACTTATAAGTTCCCATTTTTACCGTAAACAGGTCGTCGAGGAGAGGAGCACAATTAGTTCCTATTAAAATATCAACAGTCTGCTGAAAACGTGTCCTCCAAACATGACGAATATGTTATCGATAAGAAAATCTAACAAATGACAGATTTAGTATTCGATATATTTATTATTTAATTTACTAACTACTGAAATAGCAAAAATTACCTTCTAACTGCGGATGTAGCAAAAACACCTACTAACCTCGGAAACAACAAAAACACCTACTAACTGCGTAAATGTCAAAAACACTAAATGCAAGTTCGCAAACAAGGTGTTTACCGAAACTATTTTTAGAACACGTAATAAAATAACCAGTAAAACACACGCAGCATACTCATTTAGAATTAAACACATAACTAAGTACAAGTCTCCAAACAAAATTAGAAGTATAATTTCAATACTTACCAAAATTTTAGGAATAGTCCATTCAACGTTGAAACTAAGTTACACGTCCTTGAAGTTGAACGAATGTAAAGAATATATCATACAAATCTTATTTTTCGTAAGAATAAATCACAAATTTATAACAGTATATACTACGAAACACGTAATGATTTTTGTCATAATTATAAATGTACAAGCAAGAAATTCACAACTTCGCAAAATACAAAGATGCATGACAATTCAAGTTGTTCATATCGAGGTTAATAAATGGAACAAAAACACAATAAAAAAGAAACAACGGACTGAGTGTTTTTCTCTGGTTATAAATTCTGTCATATTGATACATTACAATTTTTCAATAATAAAAGTGTACTATTGTGTTATTCTGTGTATTGCCACTTTGTATATATGTTATGTTAAAATTCGAGAAAATAATGCGCTGTGTATATTACATTTTAGAATTACAAATAAAAAAGGCCTGCTGTACTTTTATAGACATGAATGTAGAATTAGCCGTACAAAATACTTATATGTAGCATGCTTTTATTGTTGTTGTTGTTATTATTATTATGTTACAATAATTTTTATTTATTATGAATAGTAAAAATGTAATTAACATGTGCACTCTAAATGTAAAGGGGATGCACAACAGAGAAAAAATATCAAGAGTAATTGAATTTATTAAAAGGAATAAATGTTCAATAGCTTTTTTACAGGAAACTCATTTAGATCATAATCTACAAAAAGAAATTAAAAATAATTCTGAATTCGATATATTCTGCAGTCACGGAACAACAGCAAGTAGGGGTGTGGCCATTCTGTTGAATAAAAAAAATAATTTTGAAATTTTAGATACATTTGCAGACACGGAAGGTAGACTTTTACTTTTAAATATAAAAATTAACGATTTACTCTTTTCACTATTATGTTTGTATGCACCAAACGATAAATCATCACGTAATTCTTTTTTTAAAAAAACAAACAAATTTGTTAAAGAAAACGGAATCGGAATTCCTATTTTAGGGGGAGACTTTAATGAATCTATAAAACCTATCGATAGGAAAAGATTATTACATAAACCGTTTATAGAACCTGTTGATAGTTTAAAAAAATTAATTAAATCAAACAAATTAGTTGACGTTTGGAGGGAAATGAACCAAGGGGTACAACAGTTCACGTGGAGAAGAAAAGACAGATTACAAGCCAGTCGAATTGATTATATCTTAATTAGTAAAGATTTTCAATCATTTATTCACTCATGCAAAATTAAACCAGCCCTTATTCAAACCACTGATCATCAAGGTGTATTTCTAACCTTTCAACCTGGAGTATCAGAAAGGGGTAGTGGGTTTTGGAAAGTCAACAACTCAATTTTGAAAGAAGAAAAGTATCAACATTTAATAAACAAATTATTAGATAAGTACATATGTTTAAAAAATAAAGATTGTAACTTAGATATTCAGTTATTATGGGATATGCTAAAAATAGAAATCAGGGAAAAAACCATAGAATATTGTAAAGTTAAATCAAGAGAAAATAGTGAACTAAAGCTTAAACTAGAACAACATCTAGAAGAAAGAGAGAAACTTAGAGATTCACTTTTGGAGGAAAATGTAATTCTTAACAAAGAGATTAAACAAATCGAAACAAAATTACAGCATATATTTAATGTTGCAGCAAAAGGGGCACAAATTAGATCTAGAGAAAAATGCATAGAGTTAGGGGAAAAAAACAATTCTTATTTTTTAGGCTTAGAAAAACAAAAACAGATAAAAAAATCAATAACTAAATTAAGAAACGATAATGATGAAATATTTACTGAACAGTCAAAAATATTAGAAATGATTATTAATTATTATAAATCATTATATACAAGCAAGAACCCCGATAAAAATTTAATAGAAACCTATATATCAGAAACTACTTTAGAGCATGACATCAACAAAGAGGACATGAAGAAGTGTGATGGTAAAGTAACAATAAATGAATGCGATTTAGCAATAAAAAAGATGAAATTAAACAAATCTCCTGGGTTAGACGGATTAACGGTAGAATTTTACCAAACATTTTGGGATAAAATTAAAACTTTCTTAGTTGAAGTCTTAAATAAAGGTTACGACAAAAAGTTACTTTCATTTTCACAGCGCTCTAGTGTTCTGTCCTTAATTTTTAAAAAGGATGACCCTCTTTCGTTAGATAATTATCGCCCAATTTCACTTTTAAATGTAGATTTAAAAATTTTATCATATGTTCTATCGCAACGTTTAAAAAAAGTTCTTCCAGATATTATAAATGAAGACCAAACTGGTTACATCAAAAACAGATTTATAGGTTTTAATCTTAGACAAATTCAGGACGTTATAGACTACGCAGAAGAATATAATATCGAGGGAGCCATAATTTTTGTAGATTTCACTAAAGCGTTCGATTCAATAGAATGGGACTTTATGTTTAGTACACTGAAACATTTCGAATTCAACGAATCATTTATTAGATGGGTACAGACACTATATAATAATATTCAAACATGTGTTCTGAATAATGGGTGGGTATCAGAATTTTTTGAGAACTCTAGAGGCATTCGTCAAGGTTGTCCTTTATCTGCTGCCGTCGAAATTATGGCATTAAGACTAAGAAGCAATAAGCTTATCAAAGGGATACAAATTAAGTTAGACAAAAAAACTCATAGTATTAAAATATCACAATTAGCAGATGATACTACATTATATTTATGTTCAAAACTAGAAATATCAGCCGCGCTTAACGAAATTGAAATATTTGGTTCTTTATCTGGTCTAAAGCTTAATAGAAGCAAAACAGTGGGAATTTGGATAGGGAGGCTTAAACATTGCAAGGACAAGGTAGAAGGGATAAATTGGGAAGAAAGTGCTATAAAAACTTTAGGTATGTACTTTGGACATAATAAACTCGAATGTGATAAACTAAATTGGGAAAGGAAAATTCAGCAAATAAAAATTATGCTTCATTCTTGGGAAAAAAGAAATCTGTCAATGATTGGGAAAATATTGATAATAAAGTCATTAATTTTACCAAAACTTACATTTCTAGCAAGTTCCAGTTCGGTCCCACATAAATATAAAAAAGAAATTGAATCGTGTTGTTTTAAATTTATTTGGAAAGGAAAACAAGATAAAGTCAAAAGAAGCACTATTACAAACAAGTACGAAAATGGGGGGTTAAATATGATAGACTTCGATAGTTATTTTCAATCACTTAAAGCATCATGGGTAAAAAGACTTATAAACGGAAAGTTCGCAAATTGGAAAATTATTCCAGCAAAATATTTCCGGAAATTCGGAAAAGATTGGCTAGTTTTTAACATGAACATAGACACCATTAAAAACCTTCCAAATCATGATAAAATTCCCGATTTTTACAGAGATGTAATTGCGTGTTGGATTAAAACAGGGGGAGGACAAGTAGGAACACCAAAATCTTTTAAAGATATCAGAAAACAAATCATTTGGGGAAATAAATTTATTAAAAATGGCCAAAAAACTATTATTTTTCATAACTGGATAAACAGCGGGCTAATATTCATAAATGATATTATAGATAAAGAAGGTAAGGTGTCGAGTACTTTCATTTTTCAAAAATTAAATATAAAGACAAACTGGATTTCTGAATTCTCTACTTTAAAGAAAGCAATTCCAAAACATTGGAGATCGTTGTTAACTGACAACAATTCTATTTATACAACTGTCAACTTTTTAAAAAATAAAATGATATGGAATTCTCAATGTGTCGACCCAAATTACCTGAATAATAAATCATTTTATTTATCATTAATCAATTTTAAAAATACTGAACCCGTCGGTGTTAAAAAATGGGTTAAACATTTACAGTTTGAAAAAAAACCAAATATGTCAGACGTTTATAAATTTATTTTCTATTTTTTACAGGAAAATAAATTTAAAGTTTTTCGATGGAAATTACTGCAATTTATTCTTCCAACAAAAACATTACTTAAGGTTTGGAAAATTACTGCATCAAGTTTATGTAACTATTGTCAAATGGAAGAAGATTATGAACATTTTTTTATAACATGTAAATATTTATCACCATTGTGGAACCAAGTTAAACATTTTTTTAAACAAAACAAATTCGAAATAAACATAACTCTGAATTATTTAGTGTTTGGATACAAACTGTTTGATGAGACATATTATGACTTCAACTATGTTCTATCAATCTTAGCTTTTTCTATATATAAAGCTTATTATATGTCAGAACAAAAAACAAAAATAATAGACGTGTATGATTTATTCGTCTGTGAGTTGCAATCAAGTTTAAATAATTACATGAAAAAATATACTAGCAATTTGATAAATAATATTAGAAAGCATATTAATTGTTAGAGATATCATGTGATCTGTAAAACTTTAGTTATTATGTAATGTATGTAAACAGTGAATATTTATTATTTCCATTATTTCTCTAGATATTTATCATATAATTTTCACAGAACGGCATCAGTGGAACTTGGACGCTGATGCTTAAATTGTAACAAGTGTATATGAAATAAAGGATAAGTTGTTCCAAAAAAAAAAAAAAAAAAAAAAAAAAAACACTAAATGCGGAAACAACAAAAATACCTACTAACAGGGGCGTAGCTGCCTAAAAGCGAGCATCATTGTTTTCAAAATGTTTCAAAGGGTGAGGGGCATTCCCCCTGACCCCTAATTATTTTGTGAATCACAATGTAACTAGTCCAAATACGCCCTTGACTAACTGCGGACATTTGTTCTAGATTCATCTGATTTCGAGATAATTTATTTCACAGATATGGCCAAATATAGCAAAGGGACTTTAAAATTAAATTTGGTCAGTTTCACTATAAGCCCGTACGCTGAAAATAGAGGCTGTCAAACCCGTATTTAAATAATATATTGTTTTAGATTTAGTTAATACATACCTACATTTAAAATATGAACTATAGAATACAGGTACTGTATTATTTTTTTTGTCAGCTTCGGACTTTTTCCATGAACATCTAAGATTGGTTAGGTCAACAGAAATACAGTTAACGTGTTCTGGATCTGGACCAACTGGTTTCACTGTTAAAATTAGACTCATTGTCAAATTGTCAATAAAAGATCAAATAAAATCGCATAAATCGAGCATCTTACAAATATGTAACTGCACCTAATATCTGTGGGTTGCGATTCGTTATTACCGTATAAGCAACTTATTTTTAAATAAAGACAATTCATATTTATTCTCCACTACAGTAGATAAAACATGATCATCAAAGAATCCAAGAATGCAACAAAAAATAAATACGTTAACAGACGCGCGTTTCATCTATTCAGAACTCATCAGTGGCCCTAAAATAAAAAATATGGGAAGGCCATATGACACGTGACTACTGGGCTGATGATACCATCTGGGGATATGACGTGTGACAACTTGGCTGATCATGCTATCTGGGTATACGAGGTGTAACTACTGGGCTGATGATACCATCAAAGGATACGACGTGTGACTACTGGACTGACGGAACCATCTGGGGACACGACGTGTGACAACTGAGCTGTTGATACCCTCTGCGGATACGAAGTGTGACTACTGGGCTGATGATACGATTAAGGAATACGACGTGTGACTACTGTGCTAATGGAGCCATCAAGGGATACGACTTGTGACTACTGGGCTGATGATATCATCTGAATATAACGTGTTACTACTGGGCAGCTGATACCCTCTGCGGATACTAAGGGATACGACGTGTGACTACTGGGCTGATGGTGCCATCAAGGGATACGACTTGTGACTACTGGGCTGATGATACCATCTGGGAATACGACGTTTGACTACTGGGCTGATGATACCATCTGGGGATACGACGAGAGGCTACTGAGCTGATGATACCATCTGGGTATACGAGATGTGACTACTGGGCTGATGATACCATCAAAGGATACGACGTGTGACTGGACTGACGGAACCATCTGGGGACACGACGTGTGACAATTGAGCTGTTGATACCCTCTGCGGATACGAAGTGTGAATACTGGGCTGATGATACGATTAAGGAATACGTGTGTGACTACTGGGCTAATGGAGCCATCAAGGGATACGACTTGTGACTACTGGGCTGATGATATCATCTGAATATAACGTGTTACTACTGGGCAGCTGATACCCTCTGCGGATACTAAGGGATACGACGTGTGACTACTGTGCTGATGGGGCCATCAAGGGATACGACTTGTGACTACTAGGCTGATGATATCATCTGAGTATAACGTGTTACTACTGGGCAGCTGATACCCTCTGCGGATACTAAGGGATACGACGTGTGACTACTGGGCTGATGGTGCCATCAAGGGATACGACTTGTGACTACTGGGCTGATGATACCATCTGGGAATACGACGTTTGACTACTGGGCTGATGATACCATCTGGGGATACGACGAGAGGCTACTGAGATGCAGATATCATCTGTGGATATGACGCGTGACTACTGGGCTGGTAGTACCATCTGGGGATACGACGTGTGACTACTTGGCTGATGATATAATCTGGGGATACGACGTGTGACTACTGGGTTTATAAAACCATCTGGGGAATCGACTTGTGACTACTGGACTGAAGATACCATCTTGGAATACAACGTGTAACTACTGGGCTGATGACAACATCTATGGATATGACGTGGAATAATGGGCTGATAATGCCATCCTGTGGATACCACTTGTGAGTACTAGGCTGATGATACCATCTGGGGATAAGACGTGTGACTACTGGGCTGATAATACTATAGGGGATACGACGTGTGACTACTGGGCTGATGGTGCCATCAAGGGATACGACTTGTGACTACTGGGCTGATGATACCATCTGGGAATACGACGTTTGACTACTGGGCTGATGATACCATATGGGGATACGACGTGTGACTACTTGGCTGATAATACCATCTGGGGATACGACGTGTGACTACTGGGCTGATGATACCATCTGGGAATACGACGTTTGACTACTGGGCTGGTAGTACCATCTGGGGATACGACGTGTGACTACTGGGCTGATGATATAATCTGGGGATACGACGTGTGACTACTGGGTTTATAAAACCATCTGGGGAATCGACTTGTGACTACTGGACTGAAAATACCATCTTGGAATACAACGTGTAACTACTGGGCTGATGACAACATCTATGGATATGACGTGGAATAGTGGGCTGATAATGCCATCCTGTGGATACCACTTGTGAGTACTAGGCTGATGATACCATCTGGGGATAAGACGTGTGACTACTGGGCTGATAATACTATAGGGGATACGACGTGTGACTACTTGGCTGATAATACCATCTGGGGATACGACGTGTGACTACTGTGCTGATAATACCATCTGAGGATACAACGTGTGAACACTGGGCTGATTATACTATAGGGGATACGACGTGTGACTACTGGACTTGTAGTACAATCTGTGGAAACGATACTGGGCTGATGATACCATTTGAGACAAAGAGTCCGACAGGGGCATCGACACAGTGTTGACGCATTGATCGAAACATAGAGACTGCTCTTGGTCGTATTGAATAATTAGGTAATTAAATTTGCATTACCTGCTCGTGGTCCTATCGAATAGTAAAGTTCTTAACTTTGCATTAAAATTATTTAGCAAATTTAGCTTCCTTATCTCTTATGCTAATAGATACTTCTACTATAAAATGCCGCTTATTTTAAATTGAACATACATAAGAAATATTTTAACAGATTTAAACCAACTTACATCCAATCGTTAGCTTGATGCTGTCTTCAGTTACCCCAGATTTATTATACTGACAGAAATAAGAGTCGCTGTCAGATACACTCACATTTAGTTTGGTAATTGATATAGTTCTGTAATCCAGCTGAACAGCTTTCTCTTCTCTACAACTTCTGTCACTGTTTACCATCTTACAACGTAAGATTTTCAGTAGGTTAATATTAAAATTATGAAATGTTGAATTGGTGCATTCAGAAACATTTGCTTTTAACGTTTTTTCCGTTGACTCCTCACTGCTTGTACTATCAGAACTGTGTTTATATACGACTGAACAATTAAGTTGAAATGACTTTCCTGATAACATCGTAACATCATTTTTAGGTGAAAATTCTGAAATTGCAAATATTGTTTTTTACATACTTCAGCTAAAACAAAAGATATTATGCTAAAGCTTAATCTTCTGTCCTAGGGTTTACGATAAACTACTCACACATATACAAACCATAGTGTGCCATCGATGCATTTTTAGAGTGAACTGTGTACACATAAAAGGAGATGTGTTTTGCATGTGTGACAAATCTTGTATTATTATTCTTATTGTGAAATTAACGCTGCTGTTTGTTTATTATTGTTTTCAGTGACCCAAGATGTTACTGTTTTTGACCATGATGCAGACAGCTTGGTATTTGTTTTGTGAAAAGATGTCGCCAGCTTGGTTGTTCGCTTTGTGACCAAAATGACGTCTAATTGGTTATTCGTATTGTGACCAAGATGCAGTCTGCTTGGTTATTCGTATTACGACCAAGATGCCGTCTGCACGATTATTCGTTTTGTAACCAAGTTGCCGTCAGCTTGATTATTCATTTTGTGATCCAGATGTCGTCTGCTTGGTTATTCGTGTTGTGACTAAGATGTCAGCTTGGTTATTCGTTTGGTATCTAAGTTGCCGTCTGCTTAGTTATTCGTTTTTGACCAAGATTCCGTCTGCTTTTTTATTCGTTCTGCGACCAAAATGTCGTCTGCTGGGTTTTTCGTTTTGTTTCAAAGATGCCATCAGCTTGGTTATTTGTTTTGTTACCAGTACGCCGTATGCTTGGTTATTCGTTCTGTGGCTTAGATGCCTTCGGTGTGGTTTTTGTTTTGTTGCCAAAATGCCGTCTGCTTGGTCATTCGTTTTGTGACCAAGATGCCATCTGATTGGTTTATTTATTTTGTGACTAAGATGCCATCAACTTAGTTATTCTTTTTGTGACTATGATGCCTACCGGCTGTTTGGTTGTTCATTTTAGGACCAAGATGCCGTCTTAGTTCTTAGTTATTATTCTTGTTATAAAACTCCTCATTCTTGATTGTTTTTATCTAATAATCGGTGTCGTTGTAAAACGTTCAACCAAATCCGGCTATGCTCATTTACACCTTTGGCAATGGATAAGCCTTAGAATCATTTTTGAAATTTCAGGTCAGTAAAATTTAAATATGACAATGACTATATCACTTCAAGAATTAACTATATTCATCACCAAAGTGTAAATATATTGCTTTAGAATTTACAACATAAGTTTTGCAAAGTGTTCTATACATGCCAAACAACATGATTTCGCGTTATTATCTACAACAAATAATTTTAGAATGACTCAATAATAAGTTAAAGAATTTAGAAGGTTGAAGAGCATTTAACATAATAGACACAAATAGAAATCGACGCATGTAAAAAAATAAAATACAAATCAAGTAAGCTGCTGTACCTGGGTTGCCGATGACGCAATCCTGGTTGTCATCAGAGTAGTTTTCCTGAGAACGTATTGAAGCTATTTGGTAAAACACCAAACACAATACAATAAATAATGCCATTACTTTCTGGTTCAAATCGTCTTCAGTGTGTCCAGCAATAGAACACTAAAACTAAGCAACTATGACATTCAAGGGTTTTGATTGACGTATCCACAGCACACAGTAACTGAAACAAGAATTAATTGAAATATTGAAGAAACTAATTAAAAATTTAGGAGAATTGTTTAAATATTTCTGTAATTAATTAAAAATGACATAATATTTCAACTATTCATCTAATTGCATTCATCGATTGAAAGCCTGATTTAAATCAAGTAGAAAGCAAATGTTACCATTATCCCCTCATATACCAGTAAACCTAATGTTACCATTATCCCCTCATATACCAGTAAACAAAATGTTACCAGTATCCCATCATATCCCAGTAAACAAAATGTTACCATTATCCCCTCATATACCAGTAAACAAAATGTTACCATTATCCCCTCATATACCAGTAAACAAAATGTTACCATTATCCCCTCATATCCCAGTAAACAAAATGTTACCATTATCCCATCATATACCAGTAAACAAAATGTTACCATTATCCCATCATATACCAGTAAACAAAATGTTACCATTATCCCCTCATATACCAGTAAACTAAATGTTACCATCATCCCCTCATATACCAGTAAACAAAATGTTACCATTATCCCCTCATATCCCAGTAAACAAAATGTTACCATTATCCCCTCATATCCCAGTAAACAAAATGTTACCATTTTCCCATCATATACCAGTAAACAAAATGTTACCATTATCCCCTCATATCCCAGTAAACAAAATGTTACCATTATCCCCTCATATACCAGTAAACAAAATGTTACCATTATCCCATCATATACCAGTAAACAAAATGTTACCATTATCCCCTCATATCCCAGTAAACAAAATGTTACCATTATCCCCTCATATACCAGTAAACAAAATGTTACCATTATCCCATCATATACCAGTAAACCAAATATTACCATTATCCCCTCATATACCAGTAAACAAAATGTTACCATTATCCCCTCATATACCAGTAAACAAAATGTTATCATTATCCCCTCGTATACCAGTAAACAATACGTTACCATTATCCCCTCATATCCCAGTAAACAAAATGTTACCATTATCCCCTCATATACTGGTAAACAAAATGTTACTATTATCGCCTCATATCCCAGTAAACAAAATGTTACCATTATCCCCTCATATACTGGTAAACAAAATGTTACCATTATCCCCTCATATACCAGTAAACAAAATGTTATCATTATCCCCTCATATACCAGTAAACAAAATGTTACCATTATCCCCTCATATACCAGTAAACAAAATGTTACCATTATCCCCTTATATACCAGTAAACAAAATGTTACCATTATCCCCTTATATACCAGTAAACAAAATGTTACCATTATCCCCTTATATACCAGTAAACAAAATGTTACCATTATCCCATCATATACCAGTAAACAAAATGTTACCATTATCCCCTCATATACCAGTAAACAATATGTTACCATTATCCCATCATATACCAGTAAACAAAATGTTACCATTATCCCCTCATATACCAGTAAACAATATGTTACCATTATCCCCTCATATACCAGTAAACAAAATGTTACCATTATCCCATCATATACCAGTAAACAAAATGTTACCATTATCCCCTTATATACCAGTAAACAATATGTTACCATTATCCCCTCATATACCAGTAAACAAAATGTTACCATTATCCCCTCATATACCAGTAAACAAAATGTTACCATTATCCCATCATGTACAGGTAAACAAAATGTTACCATTATCGCCTCATATCCCAGTAAACAAAATGTTACCATTATCCCCTCATATACCAGTAAACAAAATGTTACCATTATCGCCTCATATCCCAGTAAACAAAATGTTACCATTATCCCCTCATATACCAGTGAACAAAATGTTACCATTATCCCCTCATATACCAGTAAACAATATGTTACCATTATCCCCTCATATACCAGTAAACAATATGTTACCATTATCCCATCATATACCAGTAAACAATATGTTACCATTATCCCCTCATATACCAGTAAACAAAATGTTACCATTATCCCATCATATACCAGTAAACAAAATGTTACCATTATCCCATCATATACCAGTAAACAAAATGTTACCATTATCCCCTCATATACCAGTAAACAAAATGTTACCATTATCCCCTCATATACCAGTAAACAAAATGTTACCATTATCCCCTCATATACCAGTAAACAATATGTTACCATTATCCCATCATATACCAGTAAACAATATGTTACCATTATCCCCTCATATACCAGTAAACAAAATGTTACCATTATCCCATCATATACCAGTAAACAAAATGTTACCATTATCCCCTCATATACCAGTAAACAAAATGTTACCATTATCCCCTCATATACCAGTAAACAATATGTTACCATTATCCCATCATATACCAGTAAACAATATGTTACCATTATCCCCTCATATACCAGTAAACAAAATGTTACCATTATCCCATCATATACCAGTAAACAAAATGTTACCATTATCGCCTCATACACCATTAAACCAAATATTACCATTATCCCCTCATATACCAGTAAACAAAATGTTACCATTATCCCATCATATACCAGTAAACAAAATGTTACCATTATCCCCTCATATACCAGTAAACAAAATGTTATCATTATCCCCTCATATACCAGTAAACAAAATGTTACCTTTATCCCATCATATACCAGTAAACAAAATGTTACCATTATCCCCTCATATACCAGTAAACTAAATGTTATCATTATCCCCTCATATACCAGTAAACAAAATGTTACCATTATCGCCTCATATCCCAGTAAACAAAATGTTACCATTATCCCATCATATGCTGGTAAACAAAATGTTACCATTATCCAATCATATACCAGTAAACAAAATGTTACCATTATCCCCTCATATACCAGTAAACAAAATGTTACCATTATCGCCTCATATCCCAGTAAACAAAATGTTACCATTATCCCATCATATGCTGGTAAACAAAATGTTACCATTATCCAATCATATACCAGTAAACAAAATGTTACCATTATCCCCTCATATACCAGTAAACAAAATGTTACCTTTATCCCCTCATATCCCAGTAAACAAAATGTTACCATTATCCCTTTATATACCATTAAACCAAATATTACCATTATCCCCTCATATACCAGTAAACTAAATGTTACCATTATCCCCTTATATATCAGTAAAAAAATGTTACTATCATCCCCTTATATACCAGTAAACAAAATGTTACCATCATCCCCTTATATACCAGTAAACAAAATGTTACCATTATCCCTTTATATACCAGTAAACTAAATGTTACCATCATCCCCTCATATACCAGTAAACAAAATGTTACCATTATCGCCTCATATCCCAGTAAACAAAATGTTACCATTATCCCATCATATGCTGGTAAACAAAATGTTACCATTATCCAATCATATACCAGTAAACAAAATGTTACCATTATCCCCTCATATACCAGTAAACAAAATGTTACCTTTATCCCCTCATATCCCAGTAAACAAAATGTTACCATTATCCCTTTATATACCATTAAACCAAATATTACCATTATCCCCTCATATACCAGTAAACTAAGTGTTACCATTATCCCCTTATATATCAGTAAAAAAATGTTACTATCATCCCCTTATATACCAGTAAACAAAATGTTACCATCATCCCCTTATATACCAGTAAACAAAATGTTACCATTATCCCTTTATATACCAGTAAACTAAATGTTACCATCATCCCCTCATATACCAGTAAACAAAATGTTACCATCATCCCCTTATATAACAGTAAACAAAATGTTACCATCATGCCCTTATATAACAGTAAACAAAATTTTACCATATTCCCCTTATATAACAGTAAACAAAATGTTACCATTAACCCCTCATATACCAGTAATCTAAATGTTACCATTATCCCCTCATATACTGTTAAACCAATTGTTGCCATTATCCCTTTATATACCTGTAAACCAAATATTTCCATCAACCCCTCATATACCAGTAAACAAAATGTTACCATCATCCCCTCATATACCAGTAAACAAAATGTTACCAGTATCCCATCATATACCAGTAATCTAAATGTTATCATTATCCCGGAATATACTAGTAAACCAAATGTTACCATTATTCCCTCCCATACTGTTAATTTTCTGTCTAATTCTTTGAATTAACCCTAAGTTTTTAGTATTTGTTATTTCATGACATAACGTAAAGACAGACAAAACAACGTAACGTAAAAGACAGGCGAAATTAAATAACGTAAAAACAGACAAAACAACATTACGTTAAAGACAGACGAAATGACATAACGTTAAGACAGACAAAACAACATAACGTAAAGACAGATAAAACAACATAACGTAAAGACAGATAAAAAACATTACGTTAAAGACAGAAGAAATGACATAACGTAAAGACAGACAAAACAACGTAACGTAAAGACAGATAAAAAAACATTACGTTAAAGACAGAAGAAATGACATAACGTAAAGACAGACAAAACAACGTAACGTAAAAGACAGGCGAAATGACATAACGTTGACATACAAAACAACATTACATTAAAGACAGAAGAAATGACATAACGTAAAGACAAACAAAACAACATAACGTAAAGACAGACAGAACACCATTACGTTAAAGACAACATTACGTTAAAGGAAGTCGAAATGACATAACGTAAAGACAGACAAAACAACATAACGTAAAGACAGATAAAAAAACATTACGTTAAAGACAGACGAAATGACATAACGTAAAGACAGACAAAATGACATAATGTTTGTTTGAATGTTGTTAACGTAAAGACAGCTGTATCATGGCATCCAGTTTTTATGGGAGAGGAAGCCGGAGTACCCGAATGGACCCCCGACCTTTGTTAGGAAAACTGGAAATCCTTGTCAATTAAGAGTTACATAACGTAAAGACAAACAAAACAACATAACGTAAAAGACAGACGAAATGACATAACTTAAACACAAATCAAAATAAATCTACGAAACTTAATAGTAGAATAAGATAAGTCAAAACCACAGAGAATGGTGTAGGAAAGACAATTAAATTTGAAAATGTCCATAGAAAAAAAGAAAATGATGCGTATTCCTATGTACTGTAAAATGATTTGCCGTAACGTTTTACTTTATACACTGTTGCTATCTATCTAAAATGAAAACTTTTTACACAAATTAAAACGAGTAATTTTAAACAAAATTTCATAGATCTAATATATGTGTATTAAAATCAAGTGAATTGTGTCGCAACTTCAAAACTAATCTGGCAAAAATATTCATCCTTCTTTTCAGTCTACTCTTTCAAATGTATTGTATCAACTAAGCATTAATGAAGAAGTAGTAATAAATAAAAATGACTGATATTCTTGTTAAAATTGTAGGATTACATTTTGATCATTTTGAAAAACAGGAAAAATTATACTTAAGGTTTAAAATACAAACAATATCGTTTGTCTTTTGACTAAATGATCGAAACAGTGACTGAATTGAGGAGATAAAATAACTAGTGTGTGTGGGGGGGGGGGGGGGCTACGGACATGAAATACCTCACATTACTACGGGTGGGGGTTACAGATGGGAGAGTCCTCTTTTGTTAGGATGTAATTGATTTCAATATTTATGTTTGAAACGCTGTTGTGAATAATGAATATAATATATAATCTATAATAGGGTGGTTTAAGTTAATTATCTGTTGTGTCATGGATATATTTATTATGAAAATGCCATAAAGACGTTTACATAATAAAACAATATATAAACTGCTTACCTGTCTTCACTTCCACTCACTTCAATGATCCGGGTAATAGTATCCTATATCATACAGGTCGTTACAAACAGGGTAGTTATAAACCTTATGGTGTAACGCGAGCATTTAAATCACAAAGCCTTTTTAATTCAGTTGTGCGAATTATACATATATGTAATAGTATACAAAGTGGTAACTATTGATTACGTGGTTTATCAACTCTGAGGTTGCAGGTTCAATCTCGCTGAGGAGAGGGTGCACTCGATTCCCATCTTTATTGACAAGGATTGCCAGTTTTTTTTTAACGAAGATCGGGGTTTTCTACGGGTACTCTGGCTTCCTTCACCAATAAAATCTGGACTCCATGATATATCTGAATGCTGAAAGGGGCGTTAAACACCATTCAAACAAACAACAAATAAATTAGAACAAAAATATGAAATGACATTACGAATTTTACATTTGGCAATTTTATGTCGATACTATTATGACTAATGCTTATTACCAATGTTCCACCATTGTTTCTTTATTTATTCTGGCGAAATATCAATCTCCCAAACAAACAACATATCACATTTTTGTTACGATGAGATTTGTATTTTCTAAGAATTTACAAATGTAAGTCAGAATGGACTGTACGACATTACTGAAGTTTAAATGAAACAACGGTCCGATTTTCAAGTTATAAATTAAAAGTTAAAATTTAAACAAAGTGAAGTTCTAAATGCAGAAAAATCCATGCTATAAGTTCAAGAATATTTTTAACAAATAAAGACAAAGAATCTTACTTGGCTGTTAAAACACAATTACTGGATTACGGAATTTTAATTCTAAGATAAGTAACGGTAATTCATTTTTGTGTTTTAGGATGTGATTGTAGATATTTAACTGTTTTGAAGAATTATTGTCGTAATCTTCTATCAATGTGGATATTTTTACTATTTTATTTATCTATGATCTGTTCTAAACTATTCAATTCGCGGTAAACCTGTTAAGAAATTTTAAGAAAATTTTATTGGAAGTTGCATAATATCTATACAATGAATAAAGAGGTGTTACTTTTGTCAAAGTTATAATAACATTTGGCGTCGATTTTCTTTAGGCAATATTATTCGTAATTTGACAAGTGATTAGTCTCAGATAACTTTATTTAACTTACAGACATGATTGTGCTTAGTATTGTTGCGATGGGTTTTGTAACGCAACATAATAATTAGAAACTGTCCGGAGCTAAGGCATCTTTAATCTTCAAATACTAAAACGTGACTGCCTACATTCTAAAAGAGCATGCAAATTTTACAAGAATTACAACCACATGTTCGTGGGAAAATGTCAGTAAGAGAAACATATTAGAATCTAACTATGCGGGAGAGGTCCGCTATGTAAACATTAAGTGCTTATCCATCGTCAAATATATAATTGCTTGTTACACATTTCCGTTGTAACAATATATAAGATACACGTGTTTACTTCTAAAACTGGAAAGTGACCTCAACCGGAGAAACCCAGATATGCCAATAAATCAATGACTGCTTGCTTTTTTTGCTAACCATATGTTTAATGTAAGTTTCAAGTAGAATTAATTCAACACTAGAGATCCGTTTTCCACATGTTATCTTATTACCACCAGCAGGTACCCGACATAACGTATCCTACAGAATTACGCTTAAATTACATATTTATAGGGCAAAGACCCAAATATGTATTAAATGTTAAGTAATTATACAGTTATTTGCTTAAAAGAATATTAAAAAACTATGGCACGCCGTTCTCGTCAAAAGTATGGTTCAAAATATCATCACAAATTACACACTCAAAATTTTAAATTACACACTTAAAATTAAAAATATGCACTCAAAATTTTAAATTACACACTCAAAATAAAAATAGATATAAATAAATAAAATTTCATCTGGGTGGTTTTTGAGTTTAAAGGGAATCGGAAATGATGAAATCCATATGTCAATCCACGACACAGAAGATTTGCTCGAGTTTTTTCAATCCTTGTTGCACGTGTATGAAAATACATGCAACGTTTATACCCCTTAACACGAGACAACAACGCTTTAGAAAATACTGTTCGAAAGCTTTCAAGCTGTATGGAAGTGTTGTATGTAATGGCTACAAGAGTTCCTGTTGAAATTCAATTATATCAGAAACTAGAACGAATTTATTCTCTTTCATTCAATCTGCATGATATAGCTGTAAATCACCTATTTTGATAAACCCGTTGATAAAACTATTTGTTTTACCATAAAACATAATTCAATAATGGAATAAATCACACTCTATAGTTAATATGGCTGAAGGGGTCATTGTCGACCTGGGTACTATATCAGCGTACCCCAGGGTACGTTTATAATTCTTAAAAGTACCCTGATAAATTAGTTTTCAGGACTTATAGATTGAACACAATTTTTTTTTTTTGGAAAAAATCAGAATCCTTTCCCCATCCTACTCACGGCTACTGTTTAGGGATACCTAACTGAGTTATACTTGGAACATTTTTAAAGGTAGCTGAAATATTTCTTATAGGCTAAATCCAAAGATTAAAATAAATAAAAAACAAAATGAAAATAACTGCTATTAGCAGTCTGATTTGTGGTGACATCGAATTATCTTCCTTCAAAATATTCATGAGATGCAGTCACTTGGAAAGACCTCCATTTTCGTATTGACGCGAAGTTGTTGACTGGACTTGAAACATGTACACAGCTAATACAGTTCAACTCAAGAATACACAATACTATGATATTCTAAGACGCGAATGCTTCCTCCGTCGAGCAATGACAGCAGAAAATTACAGTCCATCTAAAAAAAGTAGCTATAAACATTTTTCCATCGTCAAGGAACAACTTTAGAAAGTGTTGACAGACCTTTGAAAATTTTTAAAACACTGTTCCCGATGTAGTCACAAATCGGATCTTCTATGGGACAAAGGTAATTATATATAGATTTGATTTAAGTTTGTTTGAAGTAATTTTAACGTGGTGCAAAAAATCGCAGCACTTAAATGTGGCCGTTGTCAAGTAATTAAGGGAGACAAGTCTAAAAGTAATGTAACGGTCAAGTGATTCACGTCCGGTAATTGATTGTGGTATGGCAGGCCGTGTGGGCTAAAAATGTTTTTTTTTTTAAATCCTATTTAGGTTATTACTGATAACTTTAAAATACTTTGCATTCCCAAATTATTTTCAGATTCTTAAATTGTCATATACTGTTTTTTTCCTAAATGAAAATCAATTTTTTTTTGTAGAGATGCTCTGTATGTAGGTAACCTGCAATTGTATCAAGGTCTGGAGATGGTTTATACTAGAAGGCGTGATCATGCGCAAGCCTAACTAGCCATGGTTGTATAGAAACCACTTGTACCACCTCTTCCAATCATCATTAATACTTTACTGACGTATTGAATGTGCTTGAGAATGCATATTCATGAGACGGTCTTATGCAGGAAAAAGATTGTGCTTTCCAAAATAAAAAATTTGAACAGTTTTGCAATGTTCTTCATAATGTGTGTTCAGTTATTTCCCCAACCTAACTTTAATGTGCCATTGTCTTGCAGTATTGTTCATTGGCCTGGTCGTTTTATTGTTTGATAAAAAAAACCCATAGGTTTTAGAACCCCCAGTTTATAACGGTGTATTTAATTTTTGAATCAATGGACTATGTTTAAAATTCACGTCGTGTGCTTTTGTTTAAAATATCTACTCGGAAACCCTTTTTTGACAACTTTAAGCAAAGTTGGTCTGAATTATCCTTATCTAATGGTGTCTAGTATAATTTTTTGGCGCCACCAAACAACCAAATGTCAATGACTGAAAATAGAAAATAAAATATAAAATGCAAGTAATTGTTTCATTTTTTTTACAATCTTGATAGATAAAATCTGAAAAAATGCATGTACCAAATAATCTGATTAAATTTATTCAAGTAGAGCATAATTGTTAGATGTCTTCTAAAAGGTGTTGCTGGCATTTATGACTATGTGTGGGTTTTTTTTATGTATCTGGCTTTAATGAATAGGGAGAAACCATACAGACAACAGTTTTAGAGTACTTATGTAGTGGAAAAGTTTTGATAATACTCCATGGACATATACTTGTGGAAGATTCATGATGCAGATTTTACAATGTTATTTTGGACTCCCCCCCCCCCCCCCCGGCATAACCATGCAGATTCGGAATTTCAGCAATGTTAAATGTCACGATTTCAAAAAACCCTCCTTGAACAAATATTGTATGCACAAATTACATTTATATGTGTTTTTTGGACGTTTATTTTCTGGTTTGTTTTACGAAGTTGGGGGGGGGGGGGGGGTAGGCCGATTTTTGCTGCCGTTATAGCACATAAGATGTTGGCCTTCTAGTGTTAATTGTTCTACCTTGTTGTCCCCACGTGAACGTAAAAATGTAGCATTTGCATGAAAATAAGTAGTCCGAGAACCCTCTGCCATCCAACGCTCTTATAAACGCTTTTGTGCCCATGCTCATACAGTTCAACTAAACCAAAAAATAAGTATTAGTCATATTGGGATTGCTGTTCTGTGTCATTTATGCTAACAATTATTTTATCGAACTATTTGAAGAATTTAAAAAATTATAATAATACACTTTCTACCAACATATTAGCTATATACACAAGGCATTGTCATTGTTTATAATAAGTATTAATTTGACGCACAAGAGACGGCAGATTAAAAATGTTATAAAACGTTCAATGAAATGTTCGGTTGTTATAGAAATTAAACTGCTAAAACATTTTCAACACATTCATCGTGTAATAGAAACCAATTTAGATCGAAAATAGGGAACGATACGTGGCTTGAAGTAAATTGCTGATATTTCAATAAATTTTAGTAATAGAGAACTAGAGTGAATAATCGTACCCTCGCACAGAATGTGACGAATGCTACTGTGTTTTGCGAAAAAAACGCTTATTTTTATGTGTTACTTCATTTAAAAAAATAGATATTATCGTTATTATTTTTTACTCTATTTATTTTCAAATTTAAACACCTTTAAAATAAAATGTACAGCACTAAAACGAGACTTTTTACATAATCCAATGGCAAATCACACGCACCTTGTTCATCTGTTTCATATACGAACACACTGAAAATTATCACACATGAATGAACAGCAACGGAAATAATGCTCGACTTTGAAATTTTTTTTCTCGAAAACGAAAGGTTGTCACAAGTCAAAAATTACACATGTGAAAGATGAATATTTCAGAAATCGATGGAATTTTTTTCATCGAAATTAAAATTGGTGCATTTTTTTGCAGCACTTTAGAATACACCCCCTGTTTTTCATGTTTTCTGATCAAAACAGAGGTATTAAATATCCGTTGTTCTTGTAACTTTGCAAAGCTGTCTTTAATTTTAAAACGAATAGATAGTAAACGAAAACTTTTGTCAGCCAATGTGCTAAATAACTTTTAATTTGCATGGCAACCGAATAAACATGGGTACATAACTTTTGTACCTTGTATAATAGAGAGCTCCGATTCTATTGTTATAGTTTCACCGGAAATCTGACTGTTAGTACGTAAATTGTTCTCCTAACAATAAGAACCAAAGACAAGTAACACAAACCTCACTTAAACTAGGGATAACTTCGGGTGCTCCGGAGGGTAATAAGTGTCTGTTCTACAAACCCCACTTAAACTAGGGATGAACTCGGTTGCTCGGAGGGTAATAAGTTTCTGTTCTACAAACCCCACTAAAACTAGGGATGACCTCGGGTGCTCCGGAGGGTAATAAGTGTCTGTTCTACAAACCCCTCTCAAACCAGGGATGACCTCGGGTGCTCCGGAGGGTAGTAAATGTCTGTGCTACAAACAAAAATAAAACTAGGGATCAACTCGGGTGCTCCGGAGGGTAATAAGTGTCTGTTCTACAAACCCCTCTCAAACCAGGGATGACCTCGGGTGCTCCGGAGGGTAATAAGTGTCTGTTCTACAAACCCCTCTCAAACCAGGGGTGACCTCGGGTGATCCTGAGGGTAGTAAATGTCTGTGCTACAAACCCCACTAAAACTAGCGATCAACTCGGGTGCTCCGGAGGGTAATAAGTTTCTGTTCTACAAACCCCACTAAAACTAGGGATGAACTCGGGTGCTCCGGGGGGGGGGGGGGGTAATAAGTTTCTGTTCTACAAACCCCACTAAAACTAGGGATCAACTCGGGTGCTCCGAATGGTAATAAGTTTCTATTCTACAAACCCCACTTAAACTAGGGATGAACTCGGGTGCTCCGGAGGGTAATAAGTTTCTGTTCTACAAACCCCACTAAAACTAGGGATGAACTCGGGTGCTCCATGGGGGTAATAAGTTTCTGTTCTACAAACCCCACTAAAACTAGGGATCAACTCGGATGCTCCGAATGGTAATAAGTTTCTATTCTACAAACCCCACTTAAACTAGGGATGAACTCGGGTGCTCCGGAGGGTAATAAGTTTCTGTTTTAAAAACCCCACTAAAACTAGGGATGAACTCGGGTTCTCCGGAGGGTAATAAGTGTCTGTTCTACAAACCCCTCTCAAACCAGGGGTGACCTCGGGTGCTCCGAATGGTAATAAGTTTCTATTCTACAAACCCCACTTAAACTAGGGATGAACTCGGGTGCTCCGGCTCCGGAGGGTAATAAGTTTCTGTTCTACAAACCCCACTAAAACTAGGGATGAACTCGGGTGCTCCAGGGGGGTAAAAAGTTTCTGTTCTACAAACCCCACTAAAACTAGGGATCAACTCGGATGCTCCGAATGGTAATAAGTTTCTATTCTACAAACCCCACTTAAACTAGGGATGAACTCGGGTGCTCCGGAGGGTAATAAGTTTCTGTTCTACAAACCCCACTAAAACTAGGGATGAACTCGGGTGCTCCAGGGAGGTAATAAGTTTCTGTTCTACAAACCCCACTAAAACTAGGGATCAACTCGGATGCTCCGAATGGTAATAAGTTTCTATTCTACAAACCCCACTTAAACTAGGGATGAACTCGGGTGCTCCGGAGGGTAATAAGTTTCTGTTCTACAAACCCCACTAAAACTAGGGATGAACTCGGGTGCTCCATGGGGGTAATAAGTTTCTGTTCTACAAACCCCACTAAAACTAGGGATCAACTCGGATGCTCCTAATGGTAATAAGTTTCTATTCTACAAACCCCACTTAAACTAGGGATGAACTCGGGTGCTCCGGAGGGTAATAAGTTTCTATTCTACAAACCCCACTTAAACTAGGGATGAACTCGGGTGCTCCGGAGGGTAATAAGTGTCTGTTCTACAAACCCCTCTCAAACCAGGGGTGACCTCGGGTGATCCTGAGGGTAGTAAATGTCTGTGCTACAAACCCCACTAAAACTAGCGATCAACTCGGGTGCTCCGGAGGGTAATAAGTTTCTGTTCTACAAACCCCACTAAAACTAGGGATGAACTCGGGTGCTCCAGGGGGGTAATAAGTTTCTGTTCTACAAACCCCACTAAAACTAGGGATCAACTCGGGTGCTCCGAATGGTAATAAGTTTCTATTCTACAAACCCCACTAAAACTAGGGATCAACTCGGGTGCTCCGAATGGTAATACGTTTCTATTCTACAAACCCCACTTAAACTAGGGATGAACTCGGGTGCTCCGGCTCCGGAGGGTAATAAGTTTCTGTTCTACAAACCCCACTTAAACTAGGGATGAACTCGGGTGCTCCAGGGGGGTAATAAGTTTCTGTTCTACAAACCCCACTTAAACTAGGGATGAACTCGGGTGCTCCGAATGGTAATAAGTTTCTGTTCTACAAACCCCACTAAAACTAGGGATGAACTCGGATGCTCCAGGGGGTAATAAGTTTCTGTTCTACAAACCCCACTAAAACTAGGGATCAACTCGGATGCTCCTAATGGTAATAAGTTTCTATTCTACAAACCCCACTTAAACTAGGGATGAACTCGGGTGCTCCGGAGGGTAATAAGTTTCTATTCTACAAACCCCACTTAAACTAGGGATGAACTCGGGTGCTCCGGAGGGTAATAAGTGTCTGTTCTACAAACCCCTCTCAAACCAGGGGTGACCTCGGGTGATCCTGAGGGTAGTAAATGTCTGTGCTACAAACCCCACTAAAACTAGCGATCAACTCGGGTGCTCCGGAGGGTAATAAGTTTCTGTTCTACAAACCCCACTAAAACTAGGGATGAACTCGGGTGCTCGGGGGGGGGGGGGTAATAAGTTTCTGTTCTACAAACCCCACTAAAACTAGGGATCAACTCGGGTGCTCCGAATGGTAATAAGTTTCTATTCTACAAACCCCACTAAAACTAGGGATCAACTCGGGTGCTCCGAATGGTAATACGTTTCTATTCTACAAACCCCACTTAAACTAGGGATGAACTCGGGTGCTCCGGCTCCGGAGGGTAATAAGTTTCTGTTCTACAAACCCCACTTAAACTAGGGATGAACTCGGGTGCTCCAGGGGGGTAATAAGTTTCTGTTCTACAAACCCCACTAAAACTAGGGATGAACTCGGGTGCTCCGAATGGTAATAAGTTTCTGTTCTACAAACCCCACTAAAACTAGGGATGAACTCGGATGCTCCGGGGGGTAATAAGTTTCTGTTCTACAAACCCCACTAAAACTAGGGATGAACTCGGGTGCTCCGAATGGTAATAAGTTTCTGTTCTACAAACCCCACTAAAACTAGGGATGAACTCGGGTGCTCCAGGGGGGTAATAAGTTTCTGTTCTACAAACCCCACTAAAACTAGGGATGAACTCGGGTGCTCCAGGGGGGTAATAAGTTTCTGTTCTACAAACCCCACTAAAACTAGGGATGAACTCGGGTGCTCCGAATGGTAATAAGTTTCTGTTCTACAAACCCCACTAAAACTAGGGATGAACTCGGGTGCTGCAGGGGGGTAATAAGTTTCTGTTCTACAAACCCCACTAAAACTAGGGATGAACTCGGGTGCTCTAGGGGGGTAATAAGTTTCTGTTCTACAAACCCCACTAAAACTAGGGATGAACTCGGGTGCTCCGGAGGGTAATAAGTTTCTGTTCTACAAACCCCATTAAAACTAGGGATGAACTCGGGTGCTCCGGAGGGTAATAGGTTTCTGTTCTACAAACCCCATTAAAACTAGGGATGAACTCGGGTGCTCCGGAGGGTAATAAGTTTCTGTTCTACAAACCCCACTAAAACTAGGGATGAACTCGGGTGCTCCGGAGGGTAATAAGTTTCTGTTCTACAAACCCCACTAAAACTAGGGATGAACTCGGGTGCTCCGAATGGTAATAAGTTTCTATTCTACAAACCCCACTAAAACTAGGGATGAACTCGGGTGCTCCAAAGGTTTTTGCTCTACAATTGTCACTCATTTTGTTACTAAAGAGGATTGTCAAAGTCCTGAAAAAAAATCGTTAACGAGGAAATAAAGGTCGATAAATGTTGCGGCAGTACAAACGAAAACGGAGCTATCAATTCGCGATACCATAGTATTTATGCTCAAAACTTTTCTATCAGCAACCAACTTGAGTTTGAAGATATTTAGTTTTATTTCAATAGTTTCTTCTCATGCGTGCAATCACCTGCTCTCCAGAACTTTCACTTTCTATAAATTATTTACATTCAAACTCATCTGTTCCTGTCCTTATGCACTCGTATTCATAAAACTTTGTATTGAAACCTCTAAAATAATTCAGCCAGATTAATCAATTTTGAACACAAAAGCTTAACAAAAAATGTGTTTTAGTTTCATGTTTCTTCCTAGAATTACATTGACACCAGGACATTTATACTATATTTTTAGCACCATTACTTGGAATCGCTGGTAAGGTATGTCAATTTAAGGAGCGTTTACGTTTAATTGTTTATGTACAATGTTTCTGTTCTACAAACCCCACTAAAACTAGGGATGAACTCGGGTGCTCCGAATGGTAATAAGTTTCTGTTCTACAAACCCCACTAAAACTAGGGATGAACTCGGGTGCTCCAGGGGGGTAATAAGTTTCTGTTCTACAAACCCACTAAAACTAGGGATGAACTCGGGGTGCTCCAGGGGGGTAATAAGTTCTGTTCTACAAACCCCACTAAAACTAGGATGAACTCGGGTGCTCCGGAGGTAATAAGTTTCTGTTCTACAAACCCCATTAAAACTAGGGATGAACTCGGGTGCTCCGGAGGGTAATAGGTTTCTGTTCTACAAACCCCATTAAAACTAGGGATGAACTCGGGTGCTCCGGAGGGTAATAAGTTTCTGTTCTACAAACCCCACTAAAACTAGGGATGAACTCGGGTGCTCCGGAGGGTAATAAGTTTCTGTTCTACAAACCCCACTAAAACTAGGGATGAACTCGGGTGCTCCGAATGGTAATAAGTTTCTATTCTACAAACCCCACTAAAACTAGGGATGAACTCGGATGCTCCGAATGGTAATAAGTTTCTAATCTACAAACCCCACTAAAACTAGGGATGAACTCGGGTGCTCCGAATGGTAATAAGTTTCTATTCTACAAACCCCACTAAAACTAGGGATGAACTCGGATGCTCCGAATGGTAATAAGTTTCTATTCTACAAACCCCACTAAAACTAGGGATGAACTCGGGTGCTCCGAATGGTAATAAGTTTCTATTCTACAAACCCCACTAAAACTAGGGATGAACTCGGGTGCTCCAAAGGTTTTTGCTCTACAATTGTCACTCATTTTGTTACTAAAGAGGATTGTCAAAGTCCTGAAAAAAATCGTTAACGAGGAAATAAAGGTCGATAAATGTTGCGGCAGTACAAACGAAAACGGAGCTATCAATTCGCGATACCATAGTATTTATGCTCAAAACTTTTCTATCAGCAACCAACTTGAGTTTGAGATATTTAGTTTTATTTCAATAGTTTCTTCATGCGTGCAATCACCTGCTCTCCAGAGCTTTCACTTTCTATAAATTATTTACATTCAAACTCATCTGTTCCTGTCCTTATGCACTCGTATTCATAAAACTTTGTATTGAAACCTCTAAAATATTCAGCCAGATTAATCAATTTTGAACACAAAAGCTTAACAAAAAATGTGTTTTAGTTTCATGTTTCTTCCTAGAATTACATTGACACCAGGACATTTATACTATATTTTAGCACCATTACTTGGAATCGCTGTAAGTATGTCAATTTAAGGAGCGTTTACGTTTAAATGTTTATGTACAATTTAAGGAAGGTTTACATTTAAATACTTCAGTACAATTGTTGTATCATGCATTTGATATCTTTTTGTAAATATTTATAATAAATATGGATTATATGATACGAATGTGCCAAAACTGTTTTATTATAGCTGGTGAATGGCAATTTACACATATTCAAATGTAATACAAACTACATCAAAGAACTGGCTCAAACTTTGTGTACTGTTCACAGTGGTACTGTTACATGGACTTTTACCTTAACAATAAGAAATATTTAAAAAAATGAAAGTATACCTAGTCATTATTATAGCTATGTTACACTGATGCGATTGTTTAACAACTACAACAACCACCGCCTAGCATCAAGACAAGTTTATTCTTAAAAATCCCAGTTAACACATTACAAATGATATCTTATAAAAAAAATAACGTATACTAAACAACAAATTGCACATGTATGATGGGGAGATATCACTGTTGACTAAGGATTGATGTTATCCCTACGGTTATCACCATGACTTAATTGATCGTTATAGGACATCCATGCCTCAAATAAGATTGGACATTTTCTGAGTCATAGGTAGCGTTTCCAATTCCGAGATATGACTTTTTCCTTGACATGACAAAGAGTTACTCGACAGGTGTCTAATTATAAGTTGGAACTGCCTACTCCTCTTGAGCACCTGATTACACACATATTTTTGGTTATTGTTTCGTGCTGTAATCCAACTTTGTAATCATCCCTTGACTTGTAATTCGGTCAGTTTCCAAGCTTTTTTCTATAGTTGCATTATTACGATAAAATTGTTCGAATTGTACGATGAATTACGGGGAAATTATTTTAAATAGTCAAATCTAGTACGATGCTACTATGACCATCAAGAGTACAGTACGCTGCTTCAGCGACTGTCCTACGACCAGGCCAACGCTTATTCCACGATCATCCACGACTCCGTTACGATGCCAATACGACCGTTACGATCATTATACGTCTTTGCTACGATACTACTACGCTCGTTACGTTTCTACTACGCTTATACCACGACTGTTGTACGTTTTCACTTTTCTAAGATATCATGTTTGACATGTTTTTGGCATTTAGATTTTTTTCACTTTTAGTCTTGTTTTCCTTAAAATCACACATTAATCAAGTGGTCTTAGTTCAACTTGCTTTATTGCAAGACCAGCATGTCTTAATGATGAGAGACTTTCTTATAATGGCTTTACGACGACGACGAAATCGAGAGGGAGGAGAAACCGGTCAGTTTGGGTTCGACCGTGGCTTTCTGCAGACAGACGTCTACATTTTGGAGATTGGGATCAACATATGACCGAGCTACGTTTAGAAGACGAGCAATCATTCTTTAACTTTGTACGACGGGAACCACGAATGTTTGACGAGTTGCTTCAGAGGGTTGGTCCTAGGATTACCAAAGAACACACCAACTTTAGAGCTGCTTTAGAACCTGGTTTAAAATTAGCTATAACTTTAAGGTATCTGGCCACAGGGGACACGTACTCTACACTCCAATACCAGTTCCGTGTAGCACGTAATACAATCAGCATACTTATTCCTGAGGTATGCCGCGCCATTGCTTTGGAATACAAAGCCGAGCTAGTCGCGTGTCCGACAACGCCCGAAGAGTGGGGACCTATAGCCGAGGAGTTCCTCTACAGATGCAATATACCTCATGCATGTGGAGCACTAGACGGGAAACATGTCGCAATTAGATGTCCACCTAACACCGGCAGTCTGTATTGCAACTATAAAGGTTTCTTTTCCGTTGTGCTAATGGCCCTTGTGGATGCCCAGTACCGATTTATATGGGTAGATGTTGGTGGTGTAGGCTCTATGTCCGATTGTCAAACCACAGCAATTATCTGACGTCATTTTGTACAAAGGTCACCTTAAGGCGTAGTAAGATCGTAGACGGAACGTAGTAGGATCATATTAAGGACGTGAAAGACGTAGTAGCATCGTTTTGTTGTCGTAGTTAAATCGTATTGGTCGTGGTACAATCGTAGTAAGGTCGTAACGAGGGCGTAGTATCGTCGTGGTGGGATCGGCTATCAATAAGGGACGATCTAAGTACGCTTGTACCACGACACCAATACGGCAAAAAACGACCGCTCTGCGACCTCCTCACGATCTCACTACGATGTTAGTACGCCTTATTTTCTGAACGACCGCACTACGAATGTTTTGAGCATGTTCAAAATTTACGTAGCACAGTCATAGTCACCCACGACCAACCACGTTCATACCACGACCTCCGCGACTCCAGGACGACTTCACTAAGATGTACCACGATTTAGGAAAAAATCCAGATCGTAGTAAGGTCGTGGTTCAGTGTGACGGGGGCTTAATATATAGTGTAACAAAGTTATAATAATACATTGGTATAAGTTAATATTTTAGTATTTCTTATTATTAAGGTTATGTTCAATGTAACAACAGAGTTTTCATCTTTTATTATTTCTTTGATGTAGTTTGTATTACATTCATTGGAAAATTCGTAAAATGAAATACATCAGCATTAATAAAACTTTTTGGGACATTCCTATTATATAATCCATGTTATTATGCATGATTGTACTAAAATATATTAATGTAATCACAACTTAAATTGACAGACCACAGTGGATTCCACGTATTGATGATGAAAATAAAAATAACATAAAACTGATTATTGTAACGTTATAGATGAGGTTATAATGACACAGTTGTCAAATCAAGAAGAAATATGAAACCAAACCAGTCGTTTATTTGCCACGTTTTATTAACTCTTTTCACTTTCCGGGTGAAAGCCTTACTGTAATGTGTCTGTATGTTATTTTTTCTTTTCGCATTATAGATTTTGTTTCTAGACATTTCATAAGACATTTTGTACCATAAATGTATTAGACATTTCACCTTTACAGTTAACACTAGCAAAACGACCTTTTTTTCTTTACAGATTCTTTTCCCCTGTCACAAAGAAAGTTGTGCTCAGATAAATTTGAAACGGTAAAAGATGTCGCAAAGAATGTTTTTTCAAACATGGTCAGTGATATATTGAGACACTTTGTTAAATATCGCGCAAAGGATTTGTCCACCTCCTTATATGAGTTTTCTCCCCTTTTTTATTGCAAGTTGATGTTGTAGCTCTTGAACCAGGGCAACGTTTCGCAAAACGTCGTACGACTTACGACCAGTCGTAAATTTGGTAGAAACAATACAACTTACGACTGGTCGAAATTTGTTACGCTTTTTTGAAACAGGGGCCCAATGTGATAGACTTGCGGATTTCATTTTTTGTTCATCGTTTACCTTGACCTTAAAAAAGGTCACAGTCAAATGTCTAGGCCATATTAAACATTGTTGTGTGCAGATCTCCTTTGCAATAAAAAAATGAAACTGATATTTTGACCAACATGTAGATCTTATTGAGGTCTTGGGATCTTTTGTAAGATTTATCTTCGTAAATTAATAAATTGTATTTTAAACTGCAATATATCAGTAGCTATCACAGATATCGCGATAGTATCTTCACTATTGGTCATCAGTGACATTGACCTTAAAATAGGTCACAAGGTCAAAGGTCTAATCATGTGTCATGAAGTATTTTTAATCGTAATTCAAAATAAAAACAAGTGTGGACACAGAAAAACGTCTCGCCTGCATTCCGCATCAGTAACGAAAATCAATTTCGTCATAAGCATTACGTAAATAGCATTAAATATCAGCAGCAGCCTGTATACAAAATATTGTCACCATACCCTGCATAGTTACAGGGGAACAGCCGTAACCCAAAAACTTTAACGTAGTCGCTGGACCGTGAAATTGAGGTCAAGGTCAGGTGGAACCTACCAGACAGTCATGTACTATTCATCAGCAACCTATACACCAAATATTGTCATCCTACCATGTGTAGTTACAGAGGAACTGTCGTAACCCAAAAACTTTAACGTAGTCGCTGGACGGTGAAATTGAGGTCAAGGTCAGGTGACACTTACCAGACAGTCATGTAATAGTCATCAGCAACCTATACACCAAATATTGTCATCCTACCATGCATAGTTACAGAGGAACTGTCGTAACCCAAAAACTTAAACGTAGTCGCTGGACCGTGAAATTGAGGTCAAGGTCAGGTGACACCTACCAGACAGTCATGTACTAGTCATCAGCAACCTATACACCAAATATTGTCATCCTACCATGCGTAGTTACAGAGGAACTGTCGTAACCCCAAAACTTTAACGTAGTCGCTGGACCGTGAAATTGAGGTCAAGGTCAGGTGACACCTACCAGACAGTCATGTACTAGTCATCAGCAACCTATACACCAAATATTGTCATCCTACCATGCGTAGTTACAGAGGAACTGTCGTAACCCAAAAACTTTAACGTAGTCACTGGACCGTGAAATTGAGGTCAAGGTCAGGTGACACCTACCAGACAGTCATGTACTAGTCATCAGCAACCTATACACCAAATATTGTCATCCTACCATTCGTAGTTACAGAGGAACTGTCGTAACCCAAAAACTTTAACGTAGTCACTGGACCGTGAAATTGAGGTCAAGGTCAGGTGACACCTACCAGACAGTCATGTACTAGTCATCAGCAACCTTTACACCAAATATTGTCATCCTACCATGCGTAGTTACAGAGGAACTGTCGTAACCCAAAAACTTTAACGTAGTCACTGGACCGTGAAATTGAGGTCAAGGTCAGGTGACAGGTGACTGACTGGCAAGTACTCATCATAAGCTACCTCTGGACCAAATTTGATGGACCTAGGGCTTGGGTTTACAAAGATATGAAGCAAGATGTCAAGTGTTTACGCCGCCGCCGCCGCCGCCGCCGGATTCCCATACATATGTCTCGCCTCCAGCGACTTTCGTCGCAGGCGAGACAACTAGTGGTTTCAGAGCTTGTGTCCGAGGGGTTGAGCACTGAAATTTCTAATTTTCTAAAAGATTGTACAGAGAGGGAATATAACGCACTAAAAATAATTGATTTACAAAATTCTGTCCAATGAAATTTTTGCGATATATTTTAGTTACAACACGTAAAATGTGGACAATAGTTTTGTATATTGGGGAAAAAACTTGGTCAAAAAGTATTAAACATTGGGGGTTTTTTTTGTCAAAATAACCTCCTTTGTTAAAGATGTCATATTCATTATTTTTGCCTATAACGAACTCATTTAAGAGAAAACTTTGTATTTAAACTATTAATAAATTGATGTAATAGTAAAGGCAATATTTTAAAAGTTTTTTGCGTTTTAATATGAAGAATACATTAAACATTTTTTCATATCGAATATCACAACAAAACGTTCAGGTTAAATCCACAGTAACATGAGAAGATATATTTCAGATATGTTTCGGTACATTGTGAAATTTCCTATTGGGTATATCTAGTTTCTGACCTAAGAACTCGACATTGTGTTTTTTCATTGCAGATGACCTTGCATAAGGTTGGTTGACATTTTTAAGGTCACTGAATCCTAAAAAAACAAGATATAAATTCCAGATATAGCGTAATTCCGAGAAAACTTACTCAATAACTTGTTTAAAATTTTTTGAATTACTTTTATAATAGGTTCACGTTGGGCATTTCTGCTTAAATGAAGATCAATTATACACATCTTTACAAATTAATATTTAATTGATGTGTTTTCCACTCGCACACCATAATCTAAAAGATTTAAAAGGTTAAACTGCCACCGATAAATTTTTCAAAGATATTATTTAAAAAAAATAAATTATTAAATAGAATTTTTTTTCCACAGTCGTTCTACTTAAAACAATTATTTCCTATGCGGCAGTTTGATTATAACATTTTTATACGACACCGATCATTTTCAAGAGTAATAAAATCCTGACAATACGTACCAATTAGGTATTTATCAGTTGTAAAAAGCGACCGTCCCTGCAAAGGCCGCCCGCACCCACCTCTATATTATAAATGTTTTTTAAGCGTGTCAGGCGGCGGTGCGGTCGCTTTTCATGACTTATAAATACCTAATTATTAGCAGGATTTTACTGCCCTAGTATTATTTTTTTTTATGTTATCTTACAAAATGTATCGGTGGTTGTTTAACATTTTAAATCTTGTTTAATAGAAATTATTGTAACTACAAGCTTTTTTCTTCATGATTTGGTTTTCTCATTTACAGCAGTGAAGGGAAATGAATGTTACGACATAAATAATTAGAATAGAATAGTTCCTGTACTGACCCCCCCCCCCCCCCCCCCCTGTAATGGTTCGACTTTGAAATGAGTACAGCCTATAAAAGAAGTTAACTCTGTTGTCCCCTGAACCGTACCAGAAAACTATGAAAGATGTTACAATATTTTCCATAAGTCCTGTCTGAATGTATAGTACAAATGTTAAATCACAATCACGGATGTTTAATTCATTGTTAAAGGGCTATCCTTGATGCCAAGGATGAGATCATATAATACATTAAAATGACAGGAATTTAAAGATGCATACGATTACGTAGTAGAATTAAAAACTGTGTACAATGAAGATATTAAATAACTAAAATAATTTGGATGTGTTGATCTTCTTCAAGGACTTTGCTTTACATATTGACTTGGCATACAATACAATTGTGGCTTAATGTTCCAAGTGATGTACAGCATTTATATTGATTAAAATTAGTGTACCTTTTAGAATGACTCATTACACTCAACCCTTTAAATATAATGTTGCAGAGTTTTTGTGCAATAAATTGAATTTTATAACCCTGTAATACAAGGTCTTTGGGGGTATTTGGAAGTACGTAGTTATGACGTATGTGGTTACAGTGTTATGCGTTGAACATACAAGCTTGCTGGTATTGTAAATTATGCAGATATGACGTATTGGGTTGTGGTGTTGTTATGCAATACATTGAAACCCCCCAATACATAGGGTTCGGATATGATACTTGGGACTTGTGGGTTATTGCACCATATTGTGAAATACATGGGGTGTGATACTTTTGTATGATACTTATTCCACAGCTGACACCAATTGTGTAACGTGTCTAGCCTTATTTTATATCACCGAGCGATTGTAGCATGTTGTCTGTTCGTTGCAGGATCCAAAGATTTCATTAGTTTATATTAACGTCTAGAGGTCAACGCTAATACAACTGTTCTACCTAACATTTTATGCAACAAACTATATAATAAACAATTCTATATAACCATCCTTTTATATTATAATCACACCGCTATATGTACAACAAATCACACACACAATCATTCTAAATCTTCTGTTTATATAACAACCCTATACCCTAGATTTATACCGTAAACCTTATATCATATAGAAATACAACAACTCTAGCCACATATATATATACAACTTATGTCATCCAGGAATTTAGTTTTGTGTATTCGTGTTGTCCTAGCCCTTGGATTTCACTCTCGCCAGTAGCATATCTCAAATAGCCTCGTACCTTTGCAAGATTATATAAGCCTCTAGTTAGAAGAATGAATGGAGAACTATGTCTTTGGACATCGTAGAACGTCGTAACCCGGTGATTTTTAGAGACGAATCAATGCCCTATAGTTATACCAGGATGTAGCAAAACCAGAAAATCGATAAAATATTTTAGATTCATTAGGTCAAACATGTCACGACTTTTGTAATTTCGATTTTAAAAATAATAGTTACGCTTCATTCAGTTTACATCTTTAGTTGTGTGGGTAGAAGATCAGCTTCTTCTTAAGTAGTTTTGGAACTAGCAGATAAAAAGGATTCTTCTCGTCGGAGGATCTTTTGTTAATGCGACGATGACACCCTTCAACATCGTTGTTCGTCCTGGTGGATTGATTGTAGACTCGGCAGGCCAAACATTATTAATCACTTCAGTAAAACTTAAACGTTTCAGTACACAATTTGCCGACAAGAGAAAAATAAGCGGTTGTTATTAAAGGAAAATTAAATATCATAATTGGATCCCTTTTCTTTGAAATTAAATGTTGAAAAAGCATAATCTAGTCGCAAATCATATTCCTAAGCCTCAAAAGAAAGTTGTTCATAACGGTTGTTGAAATAAGCATTGAATTTGGTTTTTAACTATCAACGATCTTATGCAGAACGTCTATATATCTATGATTGGTCATGAAATATGAATTAATATTTTAGTTGATAAATAATGGACGTTTTTGTCCTGAATGTAACTTACATAGGTCTAGGTCGAGTCAAATTAAAATGCTATATCATTTAATAATATTGGCAATAATTCAAGTTTTTATATTATTCATATAATACAAATACTACTACTACTACTACTAAGTCGGCGTTGAAAGCCGAGCTCTATGTGTGGCGGCGCCACACATCTCTGTCCTACATACAAGTAGCTAACTCCTCGATGGTGATGCCACTGGTGTCTGATAGTAAGGTGTTTACCATCGTTGTTGGTGGGCGCCCGACTACCATCTTTCCATGTTTTGGCTGCCACAGTATTACGTGGTGAGCAGGGAGTTCAGGATGTCTAAAGCAGTGTCCAGCGAGACTTAGACGTCGTGCTGCAATCTTGTCTGTTAGTCTCGGTAGATCTCCATACAGCTCTGCATTGGTGACATGGTACTTCCAGCTCATGTTGAACACCATTCTCAGCATTCTGGTATAGCAACCATCTAATGCCTTTGAGAGGGACCTGGTCAGCGTCCAGGCTTCACACCCATAGAGAAGTAGAGTCTCCACTGCTCCAATGAATCATAATACAAATGATAAGTAATGTGTAACATTTGATATCTTTAAGGTATTTCATTGAAAAGAATTAAAAAACCCCTCTGATTGTATGAATTAAGTACCCCAACAATTCGTTATTCGCATGTTAAAAGTATCCATGGATTCCTTTGTTATCAAATGGTATACTTTTGACATACGATAATGGATTATATATATATCTAGTTGATATAGTGTTATAAGTTGATGACGTGTAACCTGATTGCATGATTACGCCAATTAGCAAGTGTGTTGTCTATGGACTATAAAGGGAATGATACTTAATATAGAAGGAGTACCACCTTAATAAAAGATAGTTTATACTTCTACTTCTACTTCTAATGGATAGTGATCGCCTTCAACACATTGCAGATAACGTCACATGGATGCGCATACTGCAAGAATTAACTAAAATTTATAAAAATTTCTGTTTATATACCATATTTACATAGTTACTGTTTTTTACTTTATTTGTTTATATGCTTTTTTAAGATTTATGATAAAAACGACATACACATGTACATGTATAGATCAATTGTAGGTACTGGTTGAAATAGCTGCTTTGAAAGATTCAATAGAGTCACTCATTACAGCATTCAACGGTAGGCTGTTCCAGATTTTTATAGTCTGTTCGTCTGTCTGCTAGGGATCTCCAGTTTAGGTGTTGTAGCATGTCACTAACACTTGATGTGTTTCGATGTCTGTTAGTGACAAACCTAGCAGTTCTTTTCTGAACTATTTCGATTTTGTTAACATCTTAAGGGTTCCACACAGGGCTTGCATATTCTAACGACGGCCTTACTAAGGATTTATATGCTTGTTCTTTTATTTTTGTCGAGCTGATGTTTAAATTTCGACGTAGGAATCCTAAGGTGCTATTTGCTTTGTTGCATACATTTGAGACATGGTTATTCCATTTTAAATCTGACTGAATTGTGACTCCTAAGTATTTTACGTTGTCAACGTGTTCTAGTGTGTGACCATGTAATGTGTAATTGTATTTGATTGGATCTTTCTTTCTACTGATGGATAACACATTACACTTATCTGGATGAAATGCCATTTTCCAGGTTTTCTCCCATGTGCCAAGTTTATTTAGATCATTCTGAAGAGCGTTACAGTACGTCTTTGTTGGATCTGACGACGAGGTATGCAATTGTATCGTCAGCGAACAGTCTTATGATAGAGTGTAATCCTATTGGTATATCGTTTATATAGAATAAGAATAGACTTGGCCTATACATGTTAATGAAATGGGTCTGTAGTTTTCACAATTATACTTAGACCCTATATCATGATGCTATAGAACATAGAACAGAAAGGTAATCCCCTGATATCACTTTAAGTTTATGTTAAAGTCAAAAGAGATAAAACCCCAACAAATAAAAAAAAAATCACACAAAATAATTCAAATGTCCTCTACGAAGCACATATTGTATATTTCCAATGGCATTCAAATAATTTTTAAACTTTTCAAAGGAATGCGAGAAGGACTTGATATAACACTGTCTGTGCTGTTCATTCACCTTTATCTCTTTGAATCGTTGATATATGTTTCATAAGAATATGACTGATTTCTTTGATGTAAGTGGGGAGATTTTGCTTTTGTTGGGGTCGTTTGTATGGGGGAGACTATACGGTGGGGTGAAGTTGATTTAAGTGAGGGCAATTTTGCAAACAGTGCTGCGTTTTTTGACAGGGGATTTTTCCAGCTACTGCGAACAGTAAGGGCACATTACATAACAATTTTCCATATAAATTAAATTACAATTATTTTATGTTGAAGATTATCATTAATATTTAGTACACAAACACACAACAAATCTTAAACAATACAAAATATTTATATTTGATGTAAAATGTGACATTTGTCATGATTCGCTACTTCTGAATTAACACATATACTCAATATCAGTTTTATACTGTACAGTCTTTTCATCTATTGTATTATATATTTCAGATGAATTGACAGAATTTAGCATTTAAAATTATACTGAAGATTAAATCAAATTATTACAATGTATCTGCAAAACCAGATACATATTTTGTAAAGAAATTTACTTGTACACATAATCACACGATGCATGTAAACACTAAACCTGTATTTTACTGAAAACTCAATAAAATGAAAATGCTGATAAATCTTTCTACTGCTGCTGCTGTTTTACATAAAACTTGGAAATTCACAAAAATTGCTATAATCCATTTTGTCATGTCTTATATGTACTCTATTTACATAACGAGTCAGAAAAAAAGATGTGCACATTCCATGAAAATGTAATTGTTAAAACCTAAATAACTGTTGCTGATTAAATCCTAAGTTTGTACAATATTTTATCATATCATCGTTAAATGATCTTGTTCCACAGATGAGAACCAGCCATTTGTTCACTGGTTTATTGTTTATTTCTCTCTGTATGTACGTCTCATCTATTCTTCCTTTGTATATCCTGTCACCGTATCTGTACTTTCCATCCTTCTCCTGCAGAGAAAGATATTTAACAAATCAGCATGAAAGTGACTGTTAAATTAATGTTCTGGTTGCCTTTATAAATAATGATAAGACTAATGTCTCAATATTGATGCAGTGAAGTAAACCTGAGGGGTCCAAGGAACATGTCAATGCTTATTTGGGCATGTGTGAGGGGCCCATGGAACCTGTCAATGCTTATCAGGGCATGTGTGAGGGGGCCATGAAACCTATCAATGCTCATATGGGCATGTGTGAGGAGTCCAAGGAACCTGTCAATGCTCATATGGGCATGTGTGAGGGTCCAAGGAACCTGTCAATGCTCATCAGGACATGTGTGAGGGGTCCATGGAACCTGTCAATGCTTATCTGGGTATTTGTGAGGGGTCCATGGAACCTGTCAATGCTCATTTGGGCGTGTGTGAAAGGTCCATGGAACCTGTCAATGCTTATAAGAGCATGTGTGAAAGGTCCATGGAACCTGTCAATGCTTATCTGGGTATTTGTGAGGGGTCCATAGAACCTGTCAATGCTCATTTGGGCATGTGTGCAAGGTCCATGGAACCTGTCAATGCTTATCAGGGCATGTGTGAAAGGTCCATGGAACCTGTCAATGCTTATCAGGGCATGTGTGAGTGGGCCATGGAACCTGTAAATGCTCATTTGGGCATGTGTGCAAGGTCCATGGAACCTGCCAATGCTTATCTGGGCATGTGTGAGGGGTTCATGGAACCTGCCTGTCAATGCTCATTTGGGCATATGTGAGAGGTCCATTGAACCTGTTAGTGTTTATCTGGGCATGTGTGAAATTAATGTTCTGGTTGCCTTTATAAATAATGATAAGACTAATGTCTCAATATTGATGCAGTGAAGTAAACCTGAGGGGTCCATGGAACCTGTCAAGGCTTATCTGAGCATGTGTTAGGTGTCCATGGAACCTGTCAATGCTTATCTGGGAATGTGTGAGTGGTCCATGGAACCTATAAATGCTCATCTGGGCATATGTGAGGGGTTCATGGAAACTGCCTGTCAATACTCATTTGGGCATATGTGAGGGGTCCATTGAACCTGTCAGTGTTTATCTGGGCATGTGTTAGGTGTCCTGGAACCTGTCAATTCTTATCTGGAAATGTGTGAGTGGGTCATGGAACCCATAAATGCTCATCTGGGCATATGTGAGGGGTCCATGGAACCTGCCTGTCAATGCTCATTTGGGAATATGTGATGGGTCCATGGAACTTGTCAATGCTTATCTGGGAATGTGTGAGTGGTCCAAGGAATTTGTCAATGCTGATCTGGGCATGTTTGAGGGGTCCATGGAACCTGTCAATGCTCATATGGCATGTGTGAGGGGTCTCTGAGCATGTGATAACTGGAGAGGTCCAAGGAACCTGTCAATGCTAATCTGGGCATGTGATGAAAACTTGACAGGTCCATGGAAACCAGTCATCTGGGCATGTGATGACAATAGTGCAGTTTCTTTTCAAATTAACAGCACTATTGTGTTTGGAAGGTATATTAAACAGACTTTTACATCGAGTACAACAGCAAGAACTGTTCATGTTCCTTTGTAAGCATACATGCACTTATTTCAGCACAGGGTGCAATATCAGCAAATACTACATGGTACCTTTCAGTTACAATGTATTTATCCATTATATGGTACCTTAATAATCTAAGATGGACTGGTACCTTAATTATCTCAGATTGACTGGTACTTTAATAATCTATATGGACTGGTACCTCAATAATCTCAGATGGACTGGTACTTTAATAATCTCGGATGGACTGGTACCTTAATAATCTCAGATGGACTTGTACCTTAATAATCACACATGTTTTGTTTTATTTATTCTATGTTTTTTATATAAATGTTCATAATGTAAAATTAAAGCATTTTATTTAAATGTTATTTAATTATAGAGCATGCTCCTTGTTAGCTCACCTGACCCGAAGGGTCATGTGAGCTATTGCCATCACTTGGCGTCCGTCGTCGTCGTCGTCATTAACTTTTCTTCAAAAATCTTCTCCTCCAAAACCACTGAAGGGATTGCTTTGAAACTTTGCACACATCATCAGTAAAATGTCCTCTACCAAGTTTGCCCAAATCATGGCCTCAGACCAACCAACATGGCCGCCATGGCTAAAAATAGAACAGGGGGGTCAAAATACAGTTTTTTGCTAATAGTTCAAAAAGTATAACAGATACAGGAAAACCGAACAGACCTTCCTTCTTCAGCATCTAAAGCTCTACAAAACACTCCATTGGGTCAAAGTTGTATGATGACTCCTTGTATCGTCCTTTAATTGTCAAAATTGATGATTTTTGCCATTTTTGCCTCAAAATCTTGAAAATTATTAGAACTAGAGAAAAAGTTAGCATTGCTTAATTGTTCTGCTCTATGAGGGCTACAAAAATGACTTAAGGGTCAAGATTGTCTGATTAACCGTTTAAGAGTTATTCCCCTTGAACTGTTTTTTTTTAATCGGTTTTAATTGATTTTTTAAAATCTTCTCCTCTGAAACAACTGAAAGTACTGCTTTGAAACTTTGTACACATCATCCGTCAAATGTCCTCAACCAAGTTTGTACCAACCATGGCTGCAGATTAACCAACATGGCCACCATGGCTAAAAATAGGACGGAGGGGGGGTGGAGTAAAATACAGTTTTTGGCTTATATTTAAAAAAGTGTAACAGATACAGGAAAACCAAAGAGACATGCCTTCATCTGCATCAAAAGCTCTACGAAACACTCCATTGGGTTGAAGTTGTATGATGACTCCTTATAGGAGTTATTGCCCTTTAATTGTCCAAATTGATTATTTTTGACATTTTTGCCTCAAAGTCTTAAAAATTATTAGAACTAGAGAAAAAAATAGCATTGCTTAGGCCACACCAAATAAATTTCTTGTTCTACGGACCCGACCGCACATATTTTATCGAAATCGAAAAAAATAATATTAAAAAAAAATTTCCGCTCCCCGCTCCGGGAAAGTCATTCAGAATTTTTATTTTTATTTTACTCTTTTGAAATCGTAATCTTGTGAACGCTTAATGTAACTGCCGTTTTATTAGTAGTCTCGATCACCCAGACGCATATATAATAGCGTCTGGGATCACCTTGTTTTAATTTCGCTACCAATAGGTGGAGACAAACAATGATTCTATTTTTAGGGCCCTATTTTTAAACCAGGAAAACCATGCAAACATGTCTATGACGTCACAGTAAGATTCACTCTTGATTGTGCATAACAATAATATTTGTTTAATTAATTTATAAAGTAATATTTTATAAAAATATACAAATGTAAACTTTGGTACAATTTTTTATACACTTCTTGATATGAACAAAAGTAATTTTTAAGACAATAAAAATATCATCCAATCAAAAATTACGCCCAGTTTTGGGCGTAATGATAACGAGTTCAATATAGAGTTGAATCCAGACGCACAAATGTAATTAAGCGTCTGGATGATCGAGACTACCGTTTTATTGCATCACAAACAAAAATATCGATGTATCTGTATTTTGAAAAAGGAAAAGAAACAATCATACTGTTTTAATAGTAGTGTGGATATTTGTCATAAAAGAAGGCATGGTTGTCCAAAACACGGCGATTTATTTCAGTGGTGGTGCGTTGGCACAGCTTTTTCAAAGATGTGTCAAAATCAAACATTTCGACCTTAGCGCCGACATAATAAACGTAAAACGAGGTTACAGGAACATTTAAATTAAAAAAATGTGAAATAAAAGTTCGTGAGTAATATTTGTATTTATAGTAGATAGGATGTTGGAGCAGGATTGCCAGATAGATGTCCAAACACTTAATTCGACTGACACTTCGAAACTTTTGGTTGCAACAGCATGGTGAACATTTAGATTCAGTAATGAAGCACATTCGATTTGTGTTTATCTCCACCAAGATAAAACAAAATGACCACAGAAACTACAATGCTTATTAAATTTGATAACATTGTTGCAAGGGTTGTGATATGTCCAAAAAAAGAAAATGAAATGACTGGTAATGGTTGTTCAGTGTTATTTGTGGAAAAGTTAAAGTAATTTTTATTAAGAGTCAGCATATAACTGTTTGAACTGGTTGTTGTCTTATTGTCATTTTTCATATATATCTCTGTTTTCTAATGGCTTGCATGGAACTTGAATTTTTTCTCTCAAAAATTGGACATTGGACACCATGTATCTATAATTTTGGATTGTCTTTGGTTGTTCGATCAAAAGGGAAAGTCTCACTAAATTGGAATATTACAGCAAACACAATGAATGGGATTTAACTTATTTTATGACATTTTTAAATTCATTCCTCTTGAAAGCTTCATCAATAAATGATAACAGTGTAGTCAGTTGTGCATTTTAAATAAGGTCTAAAAAAAATATATTTTTGCAAATGAAGATGTGACATGCATTCTTTTGCTTCCATCTGTCTCTAATGCTTTTTTTTTTTGATAGTCATATTTGTAGTATGTTGTATATGACCTACAATACTGAATTGTTTAAAAGGTGCAATTGATTGTACATAATCTGAATGATGAACCCATAATTACAAAATATAATTCATTTATTCATTTACATGCTTTGGTAAACTTCAGGTAAGCATATATAGTACTAGTATGCCCAATTCTAAAAGAAAATCACAATGAAACTGAATTTTGCGAATATATACATTGATGAAAGTACATTTTCTTATTTAAAAAAAAATAAAAATTGAAAAAAGTTATCGCTCGCCTCAAATTTTTCTGTTCGCCTATGATTTTTTGAAAATCCAAATAATAATATTAAAATTATTATTTCGCTCGCTCGCCCCGTTTTAAAATGACAAAAATCCGAAGAACTAGAAATTAAATTGGTGTGGCCTTAATTGTTCTGCTCTATGAGGGCTACAAAAATGACTTTAGGGTCAAGATTGTATGATGAACCGTTTAGGAATTATTGTCCTTGAACATTTTTTTAATCAATTTTACTTGATTTTAAAAAATCTTCTCCTCTTTAACCAATGAAAGGACTGCTTTGAAACATTGCACACATCATCTTTAGGACATCCTCTACCAAAATTTTGCAAATCATGACACCTGACTACCTACATAGCTACGTTGGCTTAAAATAGAAAAAATGAAAAAAAAAGGGGGGGGGGGGGGGGTGGGAGTCGAGAGAGTTTTCGACTGATAGTTAAAAAAGTATAACAGGTACAGCAAATTTGAAATGAACCTCCCTTCTCCCTCTAAGCATCAAAAGCTCCTCCTTATAGGAGTTATTTCCCTTAAAAGGTCAAAATTAATGATTTTTGCAGAAGTGTTGGGCAATTCCTTATAGCAACGAAAAGCTGGTTAAAAAAGGGTTGTTTGGTTTCAGGTTCAGGTGAATGATACAGGCTCCTGGGAGCCTCTAGTTTTGTATTAAAATCTGTTTATTAAAACAAAGCGAGATGTTAATACAAAATTCTAATGCTTTTTACAAATCATTCACATTCTAATCCCTAAAACATTTTACCTGACTTAACACATAAGATACAGAAAAATTCCAGTAGTCTGACCATTCATCTAACTCTCTCTTCATCAGTATATCCTGGTATTTATGGCAAGCATACAATAGATGGATAAATGTCTCATCCTCTTTGTTGTTTAAAACTTCTTGAATGACTTGTGACATGGGTGCTATACCAGTTCCTGCAGCTAACATCAGTATTACTTTGAACTGTAACAAACAACAAAGCCTTAGCAACAAACATATTCAATCATCTGCCTTAGCAAGAAACATATATTCCATCATCTGCCATAGCAACAAACATATTCAAACATCAGCCATAGCAACAAACATTCTCTATCATCTGCCTTAGCAACAAACATTCTCCACCAACTGCCTTAGTAACAAACATATTCAATCATCAGCCTTAGCAACAAACATATTCCATCATCTGCCTTAGCAACAAACATTCAATCATCTGCCTTAGCAACAACATATTCCATCATCTGCTTTAGCAACAAACATATTCCATCACATGCCATAGCAACAAACATATTCAATCATCTGCCTTAGCAACAAACATATTCAATCATCTGCCTTAGCAACAAACATATTCAATAATCTGCCTTAGCAACAAACATATTCAATCATCTGCCTTAGCAACAAACATTCAATCATCAGCCTTAACAACAAACATATTCCATCACATGCCATAGTAACAAACATATATCATCATCTGCCTTAGCAACAAACATATTCAATAATTGGCCTTAGCAACAAAATATTCCATCGTCTGAATTAGCAACAAACAATATTCCATCAAATTCCTTAGCAACAAACATATTCCATCATCTGCCTTAGCAACAAAAACATATTCCATCATCTGCCTTAGCAACAAACATATTCCATCATCTGCCTGAGCAACACACGTATTCAATTATTGGCCTTAGCAACAAGCATATTCAATCTTCGGCCTTAGCAACAAACATATTCCATCATCTGCCTTAGCAACAAACATATTCAATCATCTGCCTTAGCAACAAACATATTCCATCATCTGCCTTAGAAACATTAAATCAACTGTCTTCTCAACAAAATTCAATAATCAGCCTTAGCAACCACCTTTTATTTCACAACTTATACGTTATTCTAGATCCTGCGATCGTTATTAAGATTTTCTAGACCGATCACAGCTGTTGACTGCTAAACTACTCAAACAAGGGTTTGTTGTACCTAGGTTGATGTTATCTCTCCAGTTCTATGGTCGGCACCATGACTTAATTGATTGTTATGGGAAATCAGTGTCTCAAATATGATCTGACATTTTAACAAAATTGTAAAATCAAATTATAGGCCAATCAAAAACATTCTTCAAATGCCTACTCTTCATCTGCATTTAAAAATCCTAGTACCGGTATTTACACCCAGAAAAAAGTATTGCAACACAAAAGTATCAGACAGAAGGATTGCCATGGCTGTGGAATATCATCCAATCAGACAGAAGGATTGCCATGGCTGTGGAATATCACCCAATCAGACAGAAGGATTGCCATGGCTGTGGAATATCACCCAATCAGACAGAAGGATTGCCATGGCTGTGGAATATCACCCGATCAGACAGAAGGATTGCCATGGCTGTGGAATATCATCCAATCAGACAGAAGGACTACCATATACATGGCAGCCAGGCCTTATCATGACTCATGTTTCATTAAATTCTGTTCAGTAATTCTTGAGAATTTTAAAATTTAAAAGTTTAAAGATGCTAGACAATGTCACCAAGTGAAGGTAAAAAACCAATGTTAAACTGTAATACAGGAAGCCCTGAAAGAATTTCATGACCATATACGATTACTGACAGTATATTGCCTCCTGAAGCTGAAGCTCTATGAGAAACAGACAAAAGATTAATTACTGAATGTTTTCATTCTTAGTAACACAAGGTATTTTCTGAAAAGAAAGGTAAACCATGCATGTATGTATAACTATTTCTGATTTAAATTCAAGATGGAGAGCAGCCATTGTAAGATTGGCCTATAATGTCATTTTACTTAAATTGTTGGTTTCTCCATTGGATAATGGACCAATCTGCCTAAGAAATTTTAGCTTCTTGTGGTAATGACAAAACACACAAAATGTCACACTGAAATTACCAGTAACATATTATGTTTGTTTGTTTGATGGTGTTTAACGCCACTTTCAGCAATTTTTCAGCTATATCATGGCGTCCAGTTTTTATTGGGGAAGGAAACCGAAGTACCCGGAGAAAACCCCTGACCTGTGGTAGGAAAACTGGCAATCCTTGTCAATTAAGATTGGAGTCGAGTACACCCTGCCAGCAGTAAGAATCGAACCCGCAATCTCAGTGTTGACAGACCACGTGATCAAAAGTAGACGAACTACCTTGACCACTCGGCCACCGAGGCCCCCAGTAACATATGATAAATTACCAGTAACATATGATAAAGTACCAGTAACATATGATAAATTACCAGTAACATGAAAAATTACCAGTAACATATGAAAAATTACCAGGAACATATGAAAAATTTGCAATAAAAGTCTTCAGACAAGTTATACCCAACATCAGCACACAAAAAAAGTAGACATTTAAAACTTGTGTGGAGAAATACCTTTCCAGGGAAATAGTTCAACGATCCAAAAGGTCCTCTTATATCCACTTCATCATCAACTTTCCACTCTTTTATTATTCTGGACATTTTTCCATCTTTATAAATCTAAACAAAATTTTCAGTAGATACATAAAAGTAAGTTGAGATTTTGATAGAACTCTTAGAATGGCTAGGAAATGAGGAAATTTGTAAGTGGCCTTAAATTCTCATGCTTTACTTCTAGAAAATTGCAGTAAAAAAAGAACTACATGTACTATATTTCAATTCTGCAAACTCACTGTCCATTTGGCTGTGTATATTTAGAGTAAATAAATATATAAATGTAGAAACAAAAATTTCTCAAGGTAGGATTGTTTGAAGTCTTGTTATCCATCAAAAGCTTGTCGGTTTTTATAATTTCAGAAACAATGACGGCACAAGGTAGTCACATTATTTCTCCCTTATAAACTAAATGAGGAATATACACAGGGAAATATTGTTCACGTGAAATCAGGATTAACGTGAATTTCACGTGAAAAGTGCACGATTTTCACATTAAACGAGCATATTAACGTGAATTTCAGGTGAAATATATTTAACATGAATTTCACGTGAAATGCGCTTTAATATCATGTGAAACTCACGTTAACTTTTTCACGGGAATTTCACATGAAAATTCTTAAAAATGAGAATTTATTTCTAAACATTTAAAAGTTAAAGAACATTAAAAATGTTGAGAACATTTTTTCACGTGAAATTCACGTTAAATTGTTCATTTAACGTGAAATTCACGTTAAATTTTTACGTTAATTTCACGTTAAATTTTTCACGTGAATTTCAATTAATTTCATGTGAAATTCACGTGAACAAAATTTCCCTGTGTACCCTACATAGTTTTGTGGAGGACCCCAAATATATCATTTAGTTACATAACTTTGCATGTACTATCATAAAGAATTTTTAAATTAAAACCATTCAGAAAAAAGTACTGCCTATGGTGGCCAGGTTGTTGGATCAAGACGTACACCATTTATAACAACAAAGCATTTTAAATGGAAGGATTGTGGAGCAATCAAGAGCATCTTCCTGCAAACTTTGATTTCTATTGGCTAAGTGGTTTAAGAGAAGAGATTTTAATGGGACAAATTAAGGCAAACATATTGACAACTAGAAGATGACATTAGCTCCTCTTAACGTTTTAATAAGGTTAGACAAATAGTTCAGCTACTCTGATGATACATTATCAGAAAAACCAAACACTTGTTGATTATATAATGGAATGATTAATAAATGTATATTGTTTAAAATGATTTTAAGAAGTACATTATATGTAAACACAAAAATCAAGTAATAACAAAAAAGTTAAGTTCACTACTAAAGTTCCACTATTGTTGCTCAACAACAGTTCACTGCAAAAAAAACATAAAAAGAAGTTACATTGTGTGACACTCACAAAAATGTTTAAAAGTTATTTAGATCTTGTTACCATTATTCAGTATATTGGTTCTTAAGCTTACTACTAGTATTAAGTATCCAAAAATGTTGTGTTTGGCAAGATTAGTCAACTTGATAAACAAAACTAAATCGCTCTTCGACTGCTAGATAAGGAAATGTACATTGTTTCAAGTAAATCTGTGTAATTTTGTGATAAAATGTGCTTCTTAATCTTTACAGTTTTTAAGATCTTGAGGAAAATGGGTAAAAATTGTTCATTTGACATTTACGTTGGAACATCTGTAAAGAGTTTCTAACACATTTGTAATTGAAATCATTTTTGGTAGATGTTGAGCTGAATAATTTTGTATTGTAGACCTGTAAAAGACAGTTAAAGGGGACACAACTTGAAAGCCAATCCTCCAACAACTCTGAACCTGAAACTAATTGAACAACTCTGCAGTTCTTCATTTTTATCTAGTTTGTCTTTCCTATACATTGTCCAACACTTCTGCAAAAATAATTAATTTTGATGTCTTAATTTTATAACTCCTAAAAGGAGTCATCCAACACATATGCATCAAAATAATTTTTGTAAATCTTGATAAGCTAAATAATTTTGTATTATAACAATTTTTCTCTAGCTCTTACGATTTTGACAATATGGAGGAAACATTGCAAAAATCAACAATTATGAAATATTAAGGTGCAGTTACTCCTGTAAGGCATTATCATACAACTTTAACTCAATGGAAATTTTGTAAAAGTTTTGATTTGTGCAGTCTAGGTAGAGAACATCCTAAAAATAGTGACCTAAGGTTCAAAGGAATTCCTTTTGTGGTTTTTGAGATGATTTTTCAAAAAAAGGTGAAAATTAAATATAAAAAAAACAGTTAAGGGACCATAATTCCTAATGGGTGTTTGGACAAATTTGACCAAAATTGTTTTTGTAGATCTAAATGAGCTGAACAATTTTGCAAAGCTAACTTTTTCTCTAATTTTAACAACTTTCAAGATTTATTGGAAGCAATGCTTGTTGGTCAACAGCCATGAATTGAGCAATCTTGGTAGATTACATTTTCATGGTGATGGGTAACAGTTTCAAAGCAATCCCTTTAATCTTTTTTGAGAAGAGGATTTTTAAAGAGAAGTTAACCGATTGTTGATGGACAACAAGTGATGACAATAGGTGAGCTAATGAAAGTATTCAGTAAATATAAAGTTTGGTAAATGGTGACTTACCTTAATTACTAAATCAAAGTATCCAGTACAAGCAATGTCTGATACAGGTGTGTACTGTCGAGTAACTGTTTCATTGTTTGCCTTTCCTCTTAAAAAAAAAATATATATATATATATAGACAGGTAATGTAATTATCTTCAAATGTAACAAATTTAAGATGTGGCGAGTTAACATTTAAAGAACTGATCCAAGCAAAGAGAGATAACTCATTAATTTTATATCTAAAGTACATGTATGTTGTACGAAAGTTAGCATAATTAGTATTAACATTCTATATTCTACATAGTTCATCTCTATGAAATGATCGTTTATTATGTTAAACATGAGTTAAATCACCTGATTACAATGTGCTGTCCAATTTTCAGCCCTAAACTTTTATTAATTATAAGGTGAAACCTATATCTGTTTGTATCAGCTGTCTCCTCCCATATATCACTGATAACAAATCTTCTATACTCTAATTCAGATAAAACATTCTCTTCGGACTAAAATTAAATAAATTTTTACAGTGTAAAATTAAAATACAAAACACACATCTTCAAAAGTCAGATCAATACATATAAATCGGAATCCAACTTGCCTTAGATGGACATCCAATTGGAAAAGTTTAATCTTATTTAAATCTTGTTTACACAGCAAATGTTTATAATTGTTTTCTCTAACACAACAATTATTGCTAGAAATATTGTCAGGAACTGTTCTGTACCATGGATAAGTAAGTGCAAAAAATAACTAACTTACCAAACCATCATTTCCAATTATTGTTGCATTTCGGACTCTTGCACACTCTCGTTCCCAGATCTTAACTTCTTGTTCATAGATGTCAAAAACACAAGGCATACATCCTGAACCACAACAGTCACTATCAGATGGTTCATTTGGCTTACATGGAAGTTCTACTGCTGGTATCCCATTACAGAGCTGTTCTTTTGATCCTTTGTTAATGGCAGGTGGATTTACTTCTACATTTTTCAGTGATAAACCATTGAATTTGGAGCTGTCTACATTTAAAGCAGTAACATTTTGGCTTTCAGTGCTAAATGCATCTGTATCACTAAGAAACTTTTCTTCAAAATGCATATTATCAATTACTATTTCTGCTTTCTTATACATAAAATTAGTTTTTTAGTTTTTGTCCATAAATTTTTTTTTAAATCAACTTTTTGGAAATTGAACTGATAGAAAGGCACAGAAAATATTACAAATAAAATGAAAAACACCATTAAAATGAATGTTACAAATGAAAGACAAAATGGGAGTGTCTAAAATAACAATTTAACATCAATTGGGGGATTCTTTTGGAACTGGCAGAGGTTTCGACATAGATTTCGGCATATCATACATTAAACATGTCCACCAGGAGAATCCCTCTTGTACAGTACATTTCTGTGTTTCTTTCAGCGGTTCAGAATCCTCATTATCCCGTTTTCTTTTAGTTCCTGATGATGTCTTATCAACTTCCATTAGTTTGTCTTAAAGAAAAACAACACAATTAACAATACCATCCTAGAAATGTTATAATAATTTGGAAACAATTGTGTTTTATTTAGGTTTTTTTCTGGCATTTACTTAAGAATTAAAACTGTTCACAGTAATACATCAAATATTTAAAATGAGTCAACTCAACAACCACAATTACAAAAAAGGAAATGAATAACTGATGTTTATAATTATGTTGTCCTGAAAAAAATATTTAGAAATAAAATTGATTAATAGATTGAGCAGGTAGAGAACAAGTGAAAAACACTGAATAAAAATGGGAAATAACATTGGGAAATTTAATTGCAACAGAAAAGGTCAAAAAACAAGTCAGATAACTTTACGGGTGTTCATAAAACAGCATGTGCTGGGGTCTATTCTATTCGGGTTTTTTTTGTCCACATGAAATCCATTGATTTATCTCTTTGTATTTGTCTTTTTAATAACACATGTATATTATTATCTTTTTTTTAAAGTCATGTCTCCATATACAACACATATTGCTGCAATGCTTTAATGTATGCTGTCAATCATTTTGTGAATACATGTGTACATTTTGGAAAAGACAGTATTATAAAATTGTAAAACTTGCGTCTGATCCAATTGTTTTAAACAATAAAATATGTTTACAGTAAAGAATACGGTGTGAACAAAACAGATACCAAAAGTCCTCATTACTAAAGTCAATAAACAATCATATACCGGTAGGTGTGAACAAAATTGGTTACATACATCCTGTGAAACTAGATACACTAGAAGTGCTGTAATTCTGATGCATGCTTATATGTATATGTATATTGAAAAATTCAAAGATCTTTTGAATTCTTAAAATATTTTGCTTTCTATAGGTTTGTAAAGACATTAAAAAAACATTTGACTTCTTTACTCTATTCGTCATATCCACCTAAAAACATACCATACCATATACAGGGACATATTGTCCGCAATCTTTTTTCTTTCATCTAAGTTGGAAAAAAATGATGCAGATTATATGTTAATAAGACTCTGTCGAGTTTTTTCCACCTGTTGATTGTTGCCAATGGCAGTCACAATTTTGTTGTTGTGTTATATGCTGTATTTTCATACTATTCTAACATGATTTTTTTTGTAAACTTTCATATGTATACGCGGTAATGATATTAATTATTTTTACTAAAATTATTTTTAGTAATATGATATTAATTATATAGGAAGAATAATAATTAAAACAGATACAAAAATAGTGGATGTGTAATCTGTATTGCGTAAAATGCAAATGGCGTCATTATGTAACCTTAAGTTGTTGAAAATTGATGATTTGATTGCAATCCTGATTAAAATGAAATGTGTAATCTTTTTTGTTTTCTTTGTTTTCGTTGATAATGAAAGTTGATCAAATTGGGGTGGTTTCGAAATGTGTGAATATCCATTTAAACAACAATAAAAATAGACCATATGAAAATGCACTATTTTTTATTTTATTTTCTAAAATTCACAAGAAATAAATAAAACTATAAACATAAATGATATTTTAAGAGTGAATAAATTACATATTACAGTAAAAACTTTTTAAAAAGCATGGCCAAGTCTGACTTGGATGTCTTCAAACTTGTTTGTGCCGACTGTACTAGTACATGCATATAAAAATTTTTACACAATTTTCAGGTCCAAGAAAGGGGTGGACAATATGTAAATGCAGACTATACGCAACTTTTTACTGTAATTATTTATTTATAAAACATGGAAGTCCCACATATGTGCATATATATTTAGTTCTCATTTCAATTTAATATTATTCCTCTACTGGTCAGAGAGTAGTTCTCGCCATTAAAATGGCAGAAGCAATTCTCGCCATTTCGGTGACTCTCCCGTTATTTTTCCATTAAAAACGATGGCAAAGGCTTTATTTGATAGATTTCAAAATCTTCTATCCAAAACAAGTTACGGTTCTTAATTTTCAAATGCCAATTTTTCACAAAAACTGTCAAAAGATCGGGTGGCGAGAATTACTTGCAGGTGAGAACTACTCCGTGACCAGTAATTCTTAAACTCACACAAAAAAATGACTGAGTAACAAAATGTGTCTGCAGTAAAGCATAATGTGAACCCTGGATAGTTGGGAACACCTGATAATATATAGGACGTTGTTGTACCTTTTTTCTGCATGCTTTTTTCTGTTATTACTGTAAATGATCATATGTGTCCTAAAAAAAGTCCTTCAATTGGACCTGATGTATTTGTAACTGGTTACAATCTGGTTACAAGCTTTAAAAACTTTATATTTTAAGGGGGACATTTTTTTGTAACCTTGTAACTGGTTACAAATCTTAGCTATATAAAATGTGCACTATAAATGATATATGACCTTATCTACTGATCTACTCTTTCACTATAGAGGAATATCAAGGTATAATATATATTGCATGCTGTTCATATCTGACCTCATTATAGAGGAATATCAAGGTATATTGTATGATGTTCATATATGACAGTATAACACACAGAAAACTATCAGACTTACATGACGGACTTTACTTATAGATGGTCTATTTATTTTTACTTTTAGGAGATGCCTAACTGCAGGAACAATTATTCTGTCACAATTCAAACTTGTCTTAGCATTTCATGATATATTATTACGCATAATAAATATATAATTAGAATTATTGGTTTGCGTATAGGTTGTAGAGCATGTTTCAGTTCCATATTTTTAGCTAAATTTTATATTTAAAGAAAAGAATACGGGATTCACAATACTTATTTTTGTAGTGGAGCTAGTGGCTTGCAGAAAAGAGGCAAGTACCAAGTCAAGACAAGTAAATTTTATTCGGTAAAACATTAAGTCATGTAGAGCTCTAAAACTGACTTATTAATCATACAATGCATTACATTGTTTTAAACAGCCACAGTCATTTAGTCATATTTATTGACATTAAATAATAGTAAGTCACACGAACTTCAACTTGCAAATAAATTTGGCTAAGCGTGCATGATGCAGGAAACCCCCACTAAAATGTGGATAAAGTAAAATCAATTAGTTAGCACTAATACCAACTGAGGCTACAACTAAAATGTACAAATTAAAAGAAAGCACATATAACTATAGATTGTTAACATTTTTTTAAACGAGATGCATTTTCTTGTACCCTATCTCATCGCAGGGCGACAGCCCTGAGATGAGATGATGAGAAAATGCATAGAGTTTCATAAAACTTAAATAATCGGTTTATTGCTGTTTTGTAATATTGTGAGGTCACTGTGTTTACTTAATGACGTCTAGTAGAATAAGATGGGATAATACCGCACATAAAAATCGAAGGAAATACTGCAAAAAAGTGATAAACAGGCATATACAGAAGTCTGCCTTTGACATGAATAAGCACAAATATCTATCCACACTTATAATCTACCATGCTGGATCCAAATAAACACACATATCCAGCCACACTTCATGAAAACTCTCCTTGTTTTTCATTACAATCCATCATCAAAGTTAATGTAAATCAAGATTTTTTTATAATACCAATTAAGATAGTACTGCTATAGACACGATTTACTAATGCAGTGTTTTATACGTTTGTCTGTTCCATATTTATCATTAAAACTTTCTACAGTATTATTGTTAAAAAATTATGACATAAAAATGAAGCTGAAATTTAATTTTTATGCTCTTGGTTTAGTGTTTATTGTGAATTTATTATTTAAAAATTCAAGTTTTTTTAAGGATATAGGAAAGTTAATAAAATTGTATTTAAACCTTGTGCATGGTATTTGGTCTATACTTTTTACTAAGGTATAATGATTATATATACATCACATATTCTTTATTGTATTAACATACAAAGGTCAAAGGTAATACCTTGTAATGTTGAGTGTATTTTAGGTTTATAGCATTTATTGTTTATTTATCAATAGGAGCATGATGTCATTGAAAAGCTTGGTCAGATTTAGTGGCAATATACTAGTAGTGTATAATCAGAGACGATATAAACATAGAAAGTATGTCAGTAAACTGTACCAAAATCTAGGTCAAGTCCAACCAGTGGAATCAAAATATAACTGTAAAAGTCAAAAGGTAAAGTTGCTTCTGTGTGTTTGTGTCTTAATTGGTTTAAATAGAACATCTGCAAATACAAGTGAAGAATAATTTGTTGTTTACTGTTGAATTTTGTGGTCAACTGATATCTCTAAATTTAGTGTATGGAACAAATGTTCTATATACCTGTACATAATATGTCACAGGCACAAAATCTTAACAGTATTATGTACTATAAGCTAGATATACAAACTGATGTTAAAGAAGAAATTGTAGTAATCCAATTGGTTTGTCAAATTTAATAGTACATTAGTATTATCTTACATTTAACTGTACTTACAGTAGTGTTCTAGTCCTAGAATCCTCTGTTGTCCAATGCTCTTATTAGCATAAAAAAGTAGTGATGGCAGAGAATTCTCGGAGGACTGAAAGTATTCCTATATTTTTTTTACAGTTGATGATATACAACGACATAATTTCACAAAGTCATCCTGGAGCGTTTTATCTGCTTCCTCTTGGTCAGCGTGTCTTTGAAAAGCTTGTTAAGGTTATAGATGAGGAACTAGAAAAAATAAATGCACAAAAAATATCGATGCCAACACTTGCTCAAGCTCAACTCTGGAAGAAAACAGGTATATATAGTGAAAATATGTTTAAATTTAACTTAATTATTAAAAAGATTACAAAATATTTATTATTGTGTCCCAGAGAGTGGTAGAGGTAATAGCTATCTACTATTGATCACTGGCATGTTAACACTAAGTTTTCGAGTTGAACCTTTATCACACTTTAATTGACAAGAATTACAAGTTTTCTTGATAAAAGTAGGAGTTCTAACTAGATGCTGGCTCCGTCCCCCCAGGTAAAAACTGCTTTGCCTTCCTTCCCAATAAAAACTAGATGCTATGGTATAGCCAAACAAAAAATGTCATATTCAGGGCTCACCACATTGGGCGAAGTGGGCGACATATTTGCCCTACTAGGACCTGTAGTCGCCCAAAGGCGCCTCAAAAGCGAAGTCAAAGTCGCACTGTCATTTCCCTCAAGTCGCCAGATGGTTCACATAAGACTTGTAAATCTGGTCCAAATACTTGACCCAGACTACCAATTTGTCAGTATATGTGTAATTCCTGTAAAAACGGCAAACAATATGCATATTTAACATATTTTCAAACGATTTACATCTTTCAAATGTTGTACGCGCCATTTGTTTTTTTTTACCAAGTGTGACTAATTACCGGAAGTGCACAATGAAGAAAAGTAATGTACAATGGCCCATAATGAAAAATCGTAATTTTTTTGATAAACAAAACTTTTAATTGGTTTCAAACTTCAGTTCTTTCAAAGAGTATTGTAATTTAATAATTTTCTTTGATAAGTATATGAGCTCCACTTGAAAGAATACAGGTGTATAGTAATTATTGACATCAGATGGGTGTCCCATGAAGCAATTTTGATCAGCACAATTTTGTCCAAGTGGAAGTGTGCTGAACAGAAGAATTATTTCTGGGTTTTATGTAATGTTATTCTATCTATCTTCTTTGGAAATTTGCTCAGATAAACCTGGCATGTTCATAACAAACTGTTAGGAATATTATGATACAAGAACTCATGAATGAGTTTATGTCTACACATATACAAATATTTTTGTTGATCTATTTTTATTTGTGAATACTTGTACGGCTACAAGTACTTAAGTAGATAGAAAAATAGTCCCTATATCTGGTGTTTTTTTCATTGATTAATAATAAAGGTTATGTGCTGTTTGATATTGCATAAATGAATAATAATGAAAAAGAAAGGAAAAAAAAACTGAATCTAAGTGTGTTATGGTTTTAAAACACAAGAGAAATAATCCTGGAAATTAATGTAAATAATGAAAAATGTATGTAACTACTGCGAAATTAATTATTTTTACGGTCCCCCCTGACTTCTCCCTAGTGTCTCCTGAAGTCTCCCTATCAGGGCCTGACTTCTCCCTGTTCGGCTGCCAGGGAGAAGTTACTCCTCCCTACTTTTTTAGAGTGTGGTGACCCCTGCATATTTTGACTTATTAAGATGTTAAAATATAAAATGTTTGTATACAATATCACAGAATTATAATGCGACTTTTCAACTTTACCTCAATAAAACCAAAACACCATGATATAGCTGAAAAAATTGCTGAAAGTGGCATTAAACACCATTCAAACAAACAAACCTTTAATCTGTATTATTTTCAGAAAGATGGGATGATGCTGGTCCAGAATTATTTCGACTGAAAGACCGACATGATAACGAATTTTGCTTAAGTCCTGTAAGTAAATCTGTATGATGCACACATCATTATGTAGTTAAATCTTTATGCTTTATTGTTAATCGTTGGATTGATGATTCTAAAATTCAAATACATAATTCTAATGCAGAACTAAACAGAGCAGATTATTTTGAATCAAATTTGTAGCCAGTGTTCAAGTTATCTTATTGTATGATCATATAACCTTGTTTATTGTTTATTCACCACACTAAGCACTGTTTATTGTTTATTCACCACACTAAGCACTGTTTATTGTTTATTCACCACAGTAAAAACTATTGATTTTTCACCACACTAAGCACTGTTTATTGTTTATTCACCACACTAAGAACTGTTTATTGTTTATTCACCACACTAAGCACTGTTTATTGTTTATTCACCACACTAAGCACTGTTTATTGTTTATTCACCACAGTAAGAACTGTTTATTGTTTATTCACCACACTAAGCACTGTTTATTGTTTATTCTCCACACCAAGCACTGTGTATTGTTTATTCACCACACTAAGCCCTGTTTATTGTTTATTCACCACAGTAAGAACTGTTTATTGTTTATTAACCACACTAAGCACTGTTTTTGTTTATTCTCCACAGTAAGAACTGTTTATTGTTTATTCACCACACTAAGCACTGTTTATTGTTTATTCACCTCAGTAAGAATGTTTATTGTTTGTTCACCACACTAAGCACTGTTTATTGTTTTTTTCACCACACTAAGCACTGTTTATTGTTTATTCACCACACTAAGAACTGTTTATTGTTTATTCACCACACTAAGCACTGTTTATTGTTTATTCACCACACTAAGCACTGTTTATTGTTTATTCACCACAGTAAGAACTGTTTATTGTTTATTCACCACACTAAGCACTGTGTATTGTTTATTCTCCACACCAAGCACTGTGTTTTGTTTATTCACCACACTAAGCCCTGTTTATTGTTTATTCACCACAGTAAGAACTGTTTATTGTATATTCACCACACTAAGCACTGTTTATTGTTTATTCTCCACAGTAAGAACTGTTTATTGTTTATTCGCCACACTAAGCACTGTTTATTGTTTATTCACCACACTAAGCATGGTTTATTATTTTTTTACCACACTAAGAATGGAAAAATATCATTAGACCTCACTTTAAAACTGCACAATGTTAAATACGCCACTTACATTGATCGATGCATGCTTTGTAGGGGAACATACAACATCATTGTATCACATAATTATTATCTATTGATCTAGCTATGTTTCTATTATAAGCAGTAAATATTTATTTGTCCCTCTAAGAATCATGCAGTAGAAAATACACAGATGAAAATGCTACATATTTGTTTTATTTTAATCTTTAGTTTGTAACATACAGAACTGTGTATTGGCCATGATCATAGGAGATATACATGTACATTGCATGAATGTAGGTTAAGGGGTGAGAACTCAACAATGGTTAGTACACAGAACTGTGTATTGGCCATGATCATAGGAGATATAAAATGCACTATGACTGTAGGTTAAGGGGAGAAATCTCAACAATGGGTAGTACACAGACTTGAGTATTGACTCAAACATTTTAGTTATTTCTTTTACGATTTTAGATCGTCAGCATTTGCCAAATATCCAGAAACGATCTGTATTAAAGTTATTTCTATTTTGTCTTTGAAAAAACAGTTTGTTGCTGCTATGATACAATGTTGTCATTGGTAACTTTTCCTTATATTGCTCTATGAATATAGGTTAAATGGAGAAAACTCAACAATGGTTAGTACACAGCATTGTGTATTGGCCATGATCTTAGGATATATACATTGCTCTATTAATATAGGTTAAAGGGAGAAAACTCAACAATGTGTAGTACTCAGAATTGACTATATGCCATAATTATTTGAGATATACACTGCACTATTGATGAAGGTTATAAGATAAGAGAACTCAACAATGATTAGTACACTGCATTGGAAAATTGAAGATTGATTCCCTGAACTGGCAGTATGAAAAAAAACAAAGGATAAAATTATTTTAATTGCCCATTTCTTTCATATACTGCCACCTAGAAAAATTGTTTGTATTTATTTTTAAAAGGCCTTTTTTTTATTGTGAAAACTTGAGGTTTTTTAGATGTTGGCATTTTGATAAAGTGCTTTGTTTTTGTTGTAGACACATGAAGAGCTAGTAACATATTTGGTATCACGTGATGAAAAACTATCCTACAAACGACTGCCTTTGAAGTTGTATCAGGTATAACAAATTCTGTTAAATAATTTATAGTATAAACACTGCTTTTTGACTGAATTTTTCTACTGGATCAACTTTTAATTTAAGCAGAATTTTACTGCTGTAATAATCTTCTTGTCATTTTGTGATGTGTCAGATTAACGACAGAATTTAGTTCCATTACTTGCAATGTAGCAAATAAACAATTCTAACTTCGATCTATTTATATAAGACTCAAACATGTTAGTTATCTCTTTTACGATTTTAGATCGTCAGCATTTGCCAAATATCCAGAAACGATCTGTATTAAAGTAATTTCTTTTTTGTCTTTGAAAAAACAGTTTGTTGCCCAGGGATTTTCCTGCCTTTATTTTGGGGCCGATATTCGGCCCCATTCCCAACGGCAAAAACCCATATTTTTCCCAATTATGAAAGTGAAAATTCCCAATTCAGGAGGTTTTGTAATCCAGTTTCTAAAATTAATTCAATCAATTCAATTAAGCCGAAATATTACAAACAAAATCAAAATCTGATTACTTCGCGAACATTGGTTTATAATTACTGTTCCCGGTATCTTTAGTCATAACCGCAACCAGTTTTATATTACCGAAGTGGAACGATGACGTTCAAAACTAGGAAATTTTGTTTTTACAAAATTAAATATTTACCAGAGCCTTTGTTAATTCAAAATCATTAGTTTTCTTGCACCTCTAGACCAATCCATTATCGGCATTCAACCGAACCTTCGCTACCGACCCTTGTCATTTATGATGTCGGTAGCGAAGGTTCGGTTAAATGCCGATTAGCATACGAATCGGGGTAAACTAAAATGCCAACGCAATGCACATTTTTAGAGTTTTGTATATCTGATTTAGTTCTTATCCAGTCATTTATTAAGACCCCAGAACAAGCGAGAGTGAAAGTAAAATCTGATGTTTGCAACTCAGTTTCTATTTAATTTCACCAAGATTCATGGAAATTTTTCTCTTTGAGTATGATGTCAGCACAGTTGGCTACATATGTAAATTTTGATAACTTTTTCCAAAATATTTATGAAAACTGATTTGAATTTGTCAGTTTTCATGTCACGCTTATAGATTCCATCTTGTCTTTCATGACTAATTACATACAAGAAACATTTTCGTTAAAAACATTGATGTTTAAAAGCAATGTTTTTACTTTATTCATATTTAAGACTTTTCCCAATTGTGGAATTTAGGTCGTAATTTTCCAAATTAACAGGGGCCCAGGCCTCATTTGATAAAAGGTTGGAAATTCCCTGGTTGCTGCTATGATACAATATTGTCATTGGTAACTTTTCCTTATATGGATAATTGTGACCTAATTGTAGTAAAATTGTGCAAATTTCTACAACAAACATTTCATAATAAGAATGATCATATATATAACATAATTGGCATATAGTTGACACCTTCCCAAGATGCACCACATCATTCTGAATTCACTACTGCCCTGCTTCATAACGAGTCATGGGACTAAATTTGTATCCCCTTAAAAAAAAACCAGGATTGGTGGAGAAGGGCAAAATTTATTTGTTAACCTAACCTGATCCTTCAGCTCTAGTGTACGTGCCAGCATATCTAGAATACATGTTAAATATTAATACAGTTGGATTCTACAGTTAAACAAAAATCAACGATATAAAACAAATAAAAAATCATGGCTGCTGTACTGATTTCCATGTAGGATGTATTGCTGAAAGATTCAGGAACCTTGTAAAGTCCAAGTATTATTAACTTAACTTCTGACATTTTTATAACTTGTAGTAAGTAATCGGTCTGTACAGTTTTTAATCTTTTAAATAATTTTTACTTTAAAGATTCCTTGTTATTTCTTGACAGTTTATATTTATTTTAATAGCAGAACAAACATTGTATTCCCTTATAAAATACCAGTATTTCATTTTCATGTATATAACAGTTACCCTAGATTTGTTGTACATTTGATATTGGAGTTCTTTATACACGATGGTTAAGACAAATAATTTCATTTATTTTTGGTGTAGATCTCAAGAAAATTTAGAGATGAAATGCATCCAAGATATGGTCTCCTTAGGGGGAGGGAATTCGAAATGAAAGGTAAATTTTGTGTGTTATTATTTACAGGTGACTTATTGAAGAACTAAAAAGTCTTAGTTACCATGACATTTGTCATTACAATGACAATAACATTAGACCTAGTTACAATGACATTAGTCCTCGCTACCTTGTCATTTAATCCTAGTTACCATTTCATTAGTCCTAGTAACCATGTCATTAGTCCTAGATATCATCTAGATAGTCCTAGTAACTGTGTCATTTAGTCTTCATTACCATATCAATAGTCCTAGTAACCATGTCATTTATTCCTTATTACCATATCAATAGTCCTAGTAACCATGTCATTTAGTCCTCATTACCATATCAATAGTCCTAGTAACCATGTCATTTATTCCTTATTACCATATCAATAGTCCTAGTAACCATGTCATTAGTCCTAGTTACCATGTAATTTAGTCATAGTTATTATGTTATTTGTCTTAGTAACCATGTTATTAGGTTTAGTTACCATGTGAATTATTCTTTGCCACAATGTACATAATCAATCCTAGTAACCATGTCATTGTCCTAGTTACCATTTCATTGTCCTAGTTACCATGTCATTAGTCCTAGTTACCATGTAATTTAGTCATAGTTATTATGTTATTTGTCTTAGTAACCATGTCATTGTCCTAGTTACCATGTCATTGTCCTAGTTACCATGTCATTGTCCTAGTTACCATGTCATTAGTCCTAGTTACCATGTAATTTAGTCATAGTTATTATGTTATTTGTCTTAGTAACCATGTCATTGTCCTAGTTACCATGTCATTAGTCCTAGTTACCATGTATTTTAGTCATAGTTATTATGTTATTTGTCTTAGTAACCATGTTATTAGGTTTAGTTACCATGTGAATTATTCTTTGCCACAATGTACATAATCAATCCTAGTAACCATGTCATTGTCCTAGTTACCATGTCATTGTCCTAGTTACCATGTCATTGTCCTAGTTACCATGTCATTGTCCTAGTTACCATGTCATTAGTCCTAGTTACCATGTAATTTAGTCATAGTTATTATGTTATTTGTCTTAGTAACTATGTTATTAGGTTTAGATACCATGTGAATTATTCTTTTCCTACAATGTACATAATTAATCCTAGTAGCCATGTCATTGTGCTAGTTACCGAGGATTTTTACTTGTTACCATGTAATTAATCCTAGTAACCATGTCATTGTCCTAGTTAAAGAGGATTTTGTACTTGTTACCATGTTATTAATCCTAGTTACCATGTCATAAATCTTAGTTACCCCGTAGTTAGTCCTAGTTATTTAGTTAGTCCTAGTTACCATGTTGTTAGTCCTAGTTACCATGTCATTAATCCTAGTTACTATGTCATAGTCCTAGTTACTTTGTAGTTAATCATAGTTACCATGTCGTCAGTCCTAGTTACCATCTCATGTATTCCTAGCTATAATCTATAGGTGAGACCTTTTCTGATATTATAATCTGTATTTTATTACAGATATGTACACCTTTGATACTACAGAAGAAAATGCCAAAATAACATATGATGAAGTTTGTCAAGTGTATGAAAATATTTTCAAGAGGCTTGGACTTGATTTTAAGAAAGGTTTGTTTTGTCATTAGTTATAAGGACTGAAAATTGTCATACTGTGTTTTGAACCCCCATGGTTATTGAACAGAGATAATTTTCAACCATTTCAGTTAATTGAAATTATCCCCCCTTTCCTGATTTCATACCCTCATAAAGTATTGAGCTCCTCTGCTTATAAGAGTTACTTTTGCATGATTTTATGACAAATTGTGGGAGTTCAAAATACAATGGCAGAAACACAACCATGGGTCAGATTTGGTCAGATTTTAGGGGTTTCAAATGGATTAATTGTTTAAGAAACTTTTAAGTTAATTACATGAAGTTAATATTTAGTTGTGAGTTGCCAAACTTTGCATAAACTCAGACAATAAATCTTGGTAAATTAAAACATGTATGAGTCAATATAGTTTGTGTTTCCTCTTCTTTAAAGGTCAATTTAATTATGGTTAAAAGTGTGTCATATTTTTTAAAACCTTGGTATTAAAAGTCCTATGTAAATATTGACCGATATTGTCAATACCACGGTCATTTTAATGGTTCTACCACATATAACCCTTCCTCATATTTTGTTCTGAATTATTAATGTTTAATACTGTACTGCAGAATGATTGTTGACAGTGACAGATCTTTTATGTTCGTTTCCATCGTGTGTAGTTCTGGAGATATTTTATTCATAATTAGTTGGGAGATAAATGTATTGTATTTGAAGATTTTCTGGCATTAGTTGTTGATTTGAAAGGTCAGAAGAGTTCACTTGTGATGCTAAACAGCGAAACAGGAAACGGATATTCCTGACCATCAAGGAAAATCTTCAAATACATTACGTTATCATCATTCTAATGCTATGGGCATATAAAAAACTCAATTAACTGATTAAAATGTGATTTTTTATTTACCGGAAATAACGTTTGAGCATGCGTTAACTTCTGACTGCATCCATGCCATGACATTCGTGTTATTCACATTGTCCAATCAGAATTGACTTTACATAAAAATATTGAATTAGAATGAGAATTCTCTGTTGATTTTGTTATTTAGTCATTGGTGCTACAGGAAAAATTGGAGGAAGTCTTTCTCATGAATATCAGCTACCATCATCAATAGGTGAAGATACTATAGAGGTTTGTTCCAGGTGAGGTAGAACTGAAACATACTCTAAAACAGTCTTGTATAACATTAAAATACAACAAAAGAAGTGCAGGAAACAAAATGGTTGATGTGTTTAGGTTTATTTGACTATCAAGAACAATTTAGCATTTTGGTTTAGTGCAAAGCAGACATATAAAGTCTCGTACATTCATTAAACTTGTCCCTTTCTTGACATGAGTAAAGTTTACAATTAACAGCATACACTGTGTATAAAACATAAAAAACAAAATAAAAGAATTTCGTTAAAAAATTCTAGATAAAATGTGTTTTTGTCTTTTAATAGTAGTTAATGCCACTTTCGCCATTTTTCAGCTATATTGTGGTATCCAGTTTTTATTGGGCAGGAATACAGATTACCTGTAGAAAACATTTGAACTTTAGTAGAAATATTGGCAATCCTTAAGATTACAGTCAAGCACACCCTGCACGCAGTGAGACTCAAATTGGCAACCTCAGTGTTGACAGGCATGTGATTATAGTAGATGACTAACTAACTTAACCACTCGGCAGCCTAGTGATAAAATGTGAGGTTTATCCCTGGAATAATTGTACATGTAAAGGCAAGTTTGAAGGAGAGGGGTCTAGATAGCCTATTTTTGATTTACCCACCATGCACAAAAATTTGAAATTATTATTACCTAAATTTATTCACCTATTGGATTAAAAAACTGTCGCCATCAATCAAATTTGTTTAAAAGTGACTGTACAAAGATTTCTACTTAAGCCTTCACATTTTGTCTACTGGGTTATCTTGAATAACATGTGGGATTTATTGACTGCTTAGTAAATTCATTCACTTATTTATAATTCACCATGTAAAAAATCTAGTTTTAATTAAAGTAATATTTTCCATTTCCAGTTGTGACTTTGGAAGAAATATTGAAATTAAAGGTGCGTAGGATTTCAAGTTTGAAACAGATAAAATACACTGGTAACAAGTTAGTGTACTTGATTGGTTCATTGAAGTTTCTTTACTTATTAGTTTATTCCTGATTTACATCATACCCATTATCTTCTGAAATGTGAGGGTCTGTATTTGATAACACCCAGATATACTCAAATTGAATGTTAATACCATATTTTGTAAGTGTACACATCTTTAGTGGCTTTTATTAGGTCTTCAGTTAGAGCAAGGCCCTGGAAATTTTCCTGTCGGACATTCTATAGGTCATCATATAAAAAATATTGTGTTCGCTTAAGCTGGGATGTGTATTTGCTTTTCCTGAAAGTCCAGAATAAAGGTCTTTTAAATTTTGTTCAAGACCGTGGTAGATATTAGTTGTTGTTTTGTCTGGGTTCCTATAATATATGCACCGTGCAAGAAAGGAAATATACGTAGGAAAACATTCTGCTTCCTAAAATTTCTTTATTATAAGATGACATGTTGTCTAATCAACAAAGTAATAGCAAACAACGTTTTTTATGAACATTCGTGAGACATTTTCATTAACCTGAAATAGGAAGTTGTTTCAAAATAACAACAAGTTCGGAAAAAATTGAATTTTATACGATACTCTGCGATGAACCACGATTTTTACAAGTTATTATGTATTGAATTAAATATTTATTTTTGTTTTCATCATTTCAATAAAATTTAATTTGAATTGATTTTCCCAAGATTTATGTACGTCAGGTACATTTGCGCATGCGTGATGTACAATTTTGACCACACCTGTTTTTCCATCAATAAGTCATATTTTCTAGTTATATAAAATACAACCACTTCATTCTTATTGTTTCAAAATACTGTTGCAATAACATATTCTACGAAATGGATGAAACAGATCTGTACTCATAATTAGGTTATCACCTGTTGTGTTAACCATATTACGTAATTAACACTTGACTTGAGTGAATGATTACTCAATAAACACATGTGTCAGTGATGGGAAATAGCCTTAGGGTTGATTTTTAAATAAAATATTTATATCTAGCAGAAATTAAAGGTATTGAAACCAACTAAAAGATATTTATATTATTGACCAAGTTAAATATCACTTTTTTGGATGTCTGATTTGACTAAACCTTAGTCTGACATTTTAATGTAAATGTCGGACATGTCTGGCAAATATGACTGTTTCCAGACCCTTGAGTTAGAGATTTTGAATTTTCCACATCTTCGTATGTCAACACTTAGGTTGTGTTTGTTTGTTTGAATGGTGTTTTAACGCCACTTTCAGCAATTTTTCAGCTATTTCATGGCGTCCAGTTTTTATTGGGGGAGGAAGCCGGAGTACCCGGAGAGAACCCCCTACCTGCGGTAGGAAAACTGGCAATCCTTGTCAATTAAGATTGGAGTCAAGTACACCCAGCCTGCAGTGAGAATCGAACCCGCAATCTCAGTGTTGACAGACCACGTGATCAATGGTAGACGAACTACCTTGACCACTCTGCCACCGAGGCCCCCACTTAGGTTGTGAGTTTGGCTTTGGGCATGTTACCTTAATTGACAGGTATGTTAAGTCTTTAATGACTTGAGTTTGAGCCTTGGGCACATACATTGACAGGTATGTTATTAAGTCTTTGATGACTACTTGGACATGTTACCTTGACAGGTATGTTTAGTCTTTGATGACTACTTGGACACGTTACCTCGACAGGTATGTTAAGTCTTTGATTACTACTTGGGCACGTTACATTGACAGGTGTGTTAAGTCTTTGATGACTACTTGGGCATGTTACCTTCACAGGTATGTTAAGTCTTTGATGACTACTTGGACACGTTACCTTGACAGGTATGTTAAGTCTTTGATGACTTCAGTTTGAGCCTTGGGAATGTTACCTTCACAGGTATGTTAAGTCTTTGAAGACTTCTTGGACACATTACCTTGACAGGTATGTTAAGTTTTTGATGACTACTTGGACACATTACCTTGACAGGTATGTTAAGTCTTTGATGACTACTTGGGCACGTTACCTTGACAGGTATGTTAAAACTTTGATGACTACTTGGACATGTTACCATGACAGGTATGTTAAGTCTTTGATGACTACTTGGACATGTTACCGTGACAGGTATGTTAAGTCTTTGATGACTACTTGGAACTGTCTATAACGGAAAACAAATAATAATTGACTGGTGATTACAAGGAAAACTTTCCTTCAACATCAACATACAAATATTGTTACATCTAAGAAAAGAAGTATTTGGAGTAATATATACTGTTTTTTGCTATTCAATTAAACAGAATCCCCAGAGGAAAAAACGACCACCTGTCCCAAATGTGGGAGTAAGTTGGACACTATGCCCGCAATAGAGGTAAGATCTAATTAGTTAATTCTTCTGCATGTACTAACTTCACACACTGAATGCACAAACTGAACACATGCTGACAATACAAAACAATATAAACATAAATCTTGAATACTATTATGTGTTCATATGCAAAACATCAAAAACATTTGTGAGCAAATTTTATTTTTTCCACAAGGTAATATGTTGTCTATCAAAATGGCTACACAGAACATAACTTAAATACCTTTCTTGTGGAAACTACAAAGCTAATGAATGTTTACTGGAGAGTCTACTACAAACTTTATGTTTTCTTGTACATGTACTGAAATTAAGGCAAAAATACCTGCAATCTATAGAAGCATGTTTTATTAGACTCTACTCTGAAATGACTGCAGGGTGGCCAAGTGGTTAATATAGTTAGATTACTACAGATCACGTGGTCTGCCAATACATGTGTATTGAGATTGAGGGTTCCAGTCTCACTGCTGGCAGGGTGCACTCGACTCTAATCTTAAATGACAAGGATTGTCAGTTGTCCTACCGAAGGTCATGGTTTTTTCCCGGGTACTCCAGATTCCTCCCCCAATGAAAACTGGACCATGATATAGCTGAAAATTGCTGTAAGTGGAATTAAACATCAACCAAAAAACAAAAAAAAACCAATCTGAAATGACTGCACCAATGAAACTAATATTCAGTGGATATTATATAAACATTGGACTCCATTGGAGAAATTTTTAATAATCTCATGCTTTTAACATGTTCTAAAACATTTTTTATGTGGCCACCAACACAAGACTTATTTATCAGAAAAACAATCAGACCAATTGAAAACAAACTTAAAATAGAAATTTTTATTTATTTATGTATAGTGTCAATGTTTGCTAGAAATTAGAATTCTGTGAAAGCTGTTAACACTGTGAGACATACATGTAGAGACCAGTAAAAGCCTATGCTGAAACCCGTTTTGTTGAAACACTTATCAAACCTTTGAAGTAAGAACATTGCAAGGATAGCATTTAGTACTACAAATGTTTGTTTTTAGAGCATCAAGAAAGCCCTTACAATCCTCTTGATTGGGCATGGTATAGTAGTCGCCTATATTGACTCATTCGTTATTGCCTGTATTTAAAGTACTGTGGTTTCATTTATTTTCGTGGGTATCAATTTTAGTGGTTTGAGGAAAAAAGACATTTCGTGGGATTCTTAAATTCGGGGTTCGCGGGATAAAAAAAAATCCAAAAATGAAAAATAAAGGAATTGCTTACAAATTTTCAGTATTCATACTGTGTTAGTCAAATACATCATTTTTAAGATACAATCGCTCTCGAGAGGTGACAATTGTAATGCTGATCACGGCTGTCATAGAAATTTACGGTAGTTTCATTGAAAAGCGTCGACATTAAAATGAAATGGGACGGTTTAGAAAGACAATGCAAAACGAAGCCTGTTTTTTGTTTTGGCGTGGTGCAAAGCCCACACTGAACATAAATTTATGAAAGGGGTTGCATTTTTTCCAGTTTTATGTCAATTTTAAAAGACTGTGCGTTGAGTAAAGTGCCTTAAATAAAATCACACGATAGTGTACATCTAGCTACCTATCTTGATAACGGTGTTGTGACTGTTTTGTTTTCAAAGGAACATAAAGTAATAAAGATTAAACAGATTTTGTTTTGTAGCCTTAAACATAATTAACACAATTAATAAACATGTCACTTTATTCAAACCAATCTAAGTAAACAGTTCATTGTAAATTCGTCACACATTCCCTGGGGCACAGATTAAATTTGTTTGACAATAAAATTGGTGATATAATTAGTGGTTTTCAAAGATGTAAATCAGTATAAAAGGTGTAAAAAATAAATTGCTTTATTGATCTTTATTTCAATTAAGAAAGTTACTATAATATATTTGTGTATACATTAACACTTTACAACGAAAAGGCACAACAGGAAGTACGTTCATTATTGACGGGATTACGCAATTAAAAATAACAAAGATGTTTATTTAATCAATTTTATTTCTATTTAGTGTCATAAACACACCAAAGTTGTTCATAATGCAAAATTGTCATTATCTATTTAAAACGTATCAATATCACGATGCATCCTGAACATTAGTCGTCATTATCCATGTAAACAACCGTCCCATAGCAGTTTCTCATGTCAGCTTACCCTCATTATAGATTTCTTGAGATCATTATTCGTTGAATTCTTAATTTCGTGGTTTGTCCCCAACCACGAAAACGACGAAAATTGGTACCCCACGAATAAAAATGAAACGACAGTATCCAACCCATAAGTGAAAACACTATTTAATTTTATTTTTGGACCCAGAAATACAGTTTTATTAAATCAATATTTTGCTAATTATTGATACAAATTAATCATATTGTTTTACATAGATTCAATGTTTACAGTTTTGTGCAAAAATGTTAGTTACTCACGTAGTATTTCTGATGTTTGCCGAACATTGCAGAGGTCTGCTCCATGGAACACCAATGGGCATCTCGGACACCTAATATGATCACATGGTCAATTGTGGTCTAGATACCTTAATTTGTAAATATCTATGTATAAATATTGTGTTAATTTTGTTATTTTCAGATTGGTCATTCCTTTTTACTTGGTAGGAAGTATTCTGGAGCATTGAATGCATATTACTTTGATTCACAAGGCAGGCCACAGTAAGTAATTTATGCAACATACTTTTTCAACCTTGCTGTCTAAAATTATCTTCATTGATTGGCAGTCTGGTTTTATTATAAAATTACTTTATATGTTATTTATCACTGTATACTGGATGATTTTGATTGGATGAATTCAGGGCATTGACTCCATGCATAGATGCCGTCTGAACACAGATGTTATTATTGATAAATAACAATGTCTTAGTCAAATTAACAGTAATGTAAGGAAAGATTTGCCGACATTAGTTATTGATCTTATCACCAACTGATGCTGGCAAACACAATTCAGTTATCCTTAAAATGAACTTCATGCCTTTTTAGCTCACATGACCCAAACTGCAGGACTTAGTTTAAACATAGGACCTTATGGGAAAAAAGTTAAAAAGGCTTCTTCTCTGAAACTCTGAAACTGGTTAACCAATCAAAACAAAACTTTCTAGCAATATTGTTTGGATGGTTCTCTATAAAGTTCATGTTTTTTATCCCAATGGGAAATTCAAAATGGCCACCACTGCAGGACTTGGTTTAACATTGGACCCTATGGCAAAAAGGTTAAAAAAAGGCTTCTTTTCTGAAACCGATTAACCAATGGAAACAAAACATACTACCAATATTATTTTAGATGGTTCTTTATAAAGTTTGTGTTTTTTATGCCAATCGGAAAATCAAAACTGCCACCACAGCATTACATAAATTAATAGTAGACCCTATGGGAAAAAGTTTTAAAAGGTTTCTTCTCTGAAACTGATTAACCAATGGAAACAAAACTTACTGACAATATTGTTTGCATGGTCTTCCTTAAAGTTTATGTTTTTTATTGCCAATTTGAAATTCAAAATGGCCACCACAGCAGGACTAATTTTAACATAGGACCCTAAGGGCAAATTAAAAAAACTTCTTCTGTATAAAACCAGTTTACCAATGAAAACAAAACTTTCTAGCAATATTGTTTGGATGGTCCTCTTTAAAGTTTAATTAAAATTACAGGACTTAGTTCTTAGTGGCTTCCTCCCACAATAAATTGTATGCTAAATTGCTGGAAATGGTGTAAAACTTTATTATTATTACATTCAGCAAAAAAAAACCCAATATTTATAGAAGGTATATTTTGTTTAGAACTACAGAGATGGGATGTTATGGATTAGGAGTCACCAGAATTATACAGGCTGGAATAGAAGTTTTATCTGAAGAAAACAGGATCAGATGGCCACAGTTGTTGTCACCTTATCAGATCTGTATTATACCACAAAAGGTTAACTAACTGTAGCTAAAGACTTGTTTTTTTAACATTTGAAAGACATATATTGGAGTATAAAGTTCAAGACATTATAGTTATAGAAAATGAAGTCTTACTGAATATAATTGTAGTTATGTTTGGAACAGTTTTATTGAACAATTTATCTTATCAAAAGGATCTATCTATAATTGTGGGAAATTCAAGATAGCCAGTATCCTTTGAATTTAAAAAGTTCACACACATACAAGATATTATAGTATAGAAACAACCCACACTTGTAAAAATATATCCAACTTTAGAAACAACAACCCGTAGACTTATTCAAATATATCCATCTAATGGTAGTCAGTTTTCTTATAGCACACTTATATATTAGTTCATACTTTTGACATATTTGTTCCTGTATTTGAAATAATTAGTTTCATATAAATTTCAACTATCATTTGTTAATACATGTACATACAAATTCTCATGCTTTAGGAAGGAAGTTCATCGCAACAATTTCTAGAGATTGCCGAAACTTTCTATGATGATTTAGTCACTACTGTTCCTCATCTTCAAGGAGAAGTTGTCATTGACGACAGAACAACAGTATCAGTTGGGAAGAGACTGTACGAGGCTGACAGAATTGGCTATCCTTATGTTGTTATTGTTGGAAAACAGGTATATATGCTGTACGAGATTGTTTACAGTCAATCTTCTTTTACTAGGTTAACGTCAGACTATCTTTACTTTATTTACAGTTAACTTTATTTTGTTTACACTCAAACTTCACCATGTTTACACTCAATGTTGCTTTATTTGCATTCAAACTTTATTTTATTTACAGTTAGATTTTACTTTGTTTACAAACAACTTTACTTTATTTACAGTCAAACTTTACTTTATTTACACTCAACTTTACTTTATTTACAGTCAAATTGTATTTTATTTACACTCAACTTTACTTTATTTAACTCAACTTTACTTTATTTACAGATAGACCTTACTTTATTTACAGTTAAACTTTACTTTATTTACAGATAGACCTTACTTTATTTACAGTTAGACCTTACTTTATTTACAGTCAACCTTTACTTTATTTACAGTCAAACTTTACTTTATTTACAGTCAAACTTTACTTTATTTACAGTCAAACTTTACTTTATTTACAGTCAACTTTACTTTATTTACAGTCAAACTTTACTTTATTTACAGTCAAACTTTACTTTATTTACAGTCAAACTTTACTTTATTTACACTAAACTTTACTTTATTTACAGTCAAACTTTACTTTATTTACAGTCAAACAGACTGATGCTTTATCAAGCATATTGTTAATCTAGTACAGTATTACAATGGCTTAGTACTATACATTTAATTCATGTTTTATTTTGTAGGCACTTGCCGCACAGCCATTATTAGAACTTCAGGACATTTACAAGAAGACTGAAAAATTTATGCCACAAATTGACATTATTGAACAACTTAAAGTCTTAAAAACTGTATGACACATAAATAGGTATATTTTAATTTAAAAAAAATGTTTTTATTAATAATGTCTTATTAAAAACATGTTTTGTTGAGGAGTTGACCCAGTACCACAGCTTAAATTCTTTAGGTTTCGTGTGTTTAATGTTTGTGACATTTATCTATAATGACTCAGTTTAAAGGAGATTTCCATATAAATATTTGTGAAGTGTCATACCATAGGTAGGTAACTGGGAATCGATGCCAGGTCAGGACAATATTAGAAGACATGCACACCCGTGAAAGGATTAGGGTTAGATTCTCACTGTGGGCAGGGACTTAATTGACAAGGATTGCAAGTTTTTCTACCAAAGGTCGCGATTTCTCAGTCTACTCTGGCTCCCCCCCCCCCCCCCCCGAATGTTTTTTTCTGTTCCTCTTCAAACCAAAGATATCAGCAATTATTGACTGAAAGGACTTTTACAAAGCAAAGGTAACAGTAGTACGGACTTTAAGGTCTTTTTCAAACCGGGGGGACCACAGTTGCTGAGTGGTTAAGGTAATCTGTCATCTACTATTGATCATGTGGCCTGTCAACACTGAGGCTGTGGGTTTGAGTCTCACTGCGGGCAGGTACAGTCAACTCAATTGACAAGTTTTCCTAGCCAAAGTTGAGGGTATTTTCCAGGTATTCAGTTCTACTCCGTCAATAAATGCAAAGCTGAAAAATTTGCAACAGTGTGTTAAACACCATTCAAACAACAATCAAACCAGGGCATTGGTGGCAGAGTGCTAAAGCATCATCAGTCTACAGAAATCTTGATGATGCTAAAACTATGTCTGAAATCCATGAGAAATATTTTGTTTGGCCAGCAGATAGGGCCATTAACAACAGTATTATGATCTGCGAGAAACATTTTATGCCTTCATTCATAAAGGGACCTCTTAGCAGTATATAGAATGTTACATTAAAAACGACATCAAAATAGTTATTGAACGCAAAGTAAATAATATTTTATATGTTGCATAATTTATTAACAAAGTTGAGTACTTTCATTTGAAATGTATTGTCATCAAAATTTTTTTAGTCCTGTTTATTGTGCTAATTTTAAAAAAAAATTTCAATTATTCAAATACGCATCGGCATCACACACAGAACTCAACATAACAGGTGTAAAGTTCAGCTGAATTAGAATAACATGTAATATGTCACCTCAAAGGAGTCGTTGTCTAACATGTCACCTCAAAGGAGTCGTTGTCTAACATGTCACCTCGAAGGAGTCGTTGTCTAACATGTCACCTCGAAGAAGTCGTTGTCTTATATTTTCCTTGTACAACTATATATGATATATATAGATTCTAGCACTCCACGCCGAATTGATTACATATATACATGTATCTACTCAAAACAGTAATGTTTTCAAAATTTATAAATTGCAGAACATTTTACGGTTTGGATAAATACAATAATTCATCTATATATAACTTAATTCTATTTAAAAAGGTGATCATGTTTAAAGTTGACCAGAAAGGTAGTTCCTTGGAAAGTTTAAAGGCAAAACTGCGGATTGGGGGTGTTCAAGCCATAGTGCAAAGAGCCTGGCCAAGGACTGTAGCGGGTGACGTGCTTGGAGAGTGCCACGCTCCTTGCACAATGGAAAGCACTTTTGTAGATTTCGAGAAGGAGTGGCTTGTGGATGCTGCAGGTGGCTGAGTTTTCCGCCCTACCCATACTCCATTCCTTTCCAGGGGCAGTCAGAGTTGTGTTCCTATGTCTGATCTCTTTTTCCCAATAATTTGTTTGTCAACTTGTTCTTTTCCTGAATATAGCTGAAATATTGCTCGCTGGACGTAAAGCAACCAATCAATCAATCAAATTATTAATCCGAATGATATATGTATTTATTATTAAAGCACAGTTATATCCCTTTAGGGGTTGAAGGCCTTCATAAACAATAATTAACAAAAGATAATTCATATTGTAGAATCATGCAATCTTTAAATCCGCTTTCCTCAGTATTAAAGACTTTTTAATAAATTGAACTATAAACTGCAAATGACTCCAAGAAGTCATTATATATCTTCCTCTTTCAATTTAATAAAAATGATCACTTATTCTCATTTTACAGATATTTCTTCTGTTATCAGAGTTTGTTTTTAATAAATATTCATCTATGTTATATTCAGTTTTAATGATACAGCACCCAACGAAGTTGCAGGGGTATAATGTTTTTGACTGGTCGTTTGTCTGTCAGTCAGTCCGTCTGTGATCACAGTTTGTGGACGCAACTCCTCTTAAACCACTCAACAGAATTTAAGAAAACTTGGTATGCAAGAAGTACACCATATGTAGTTGTGCATATTATCAGGAATTTTTTATCCACAAATTTTTGTGTGAGTTATGGGCTTTTGGATTTTCATTATTATACCCCACACAACGAGGTTGTGGAGGGTATAATTTTTTTGACTGGTCAGTCCTGTTCTTGTAAGTGCAACTCCTCTGTAACTACTGATCAGAATTGTATTAAACTTGGTTGGAATGAAGGAAACCATTTGTAGTTGTGCATATCAACAGGAAATTTATACAATATTTTTGTAGTAGTTATTCCACTTTAAACTTAGAAAATGTTCAAAATATATGTATGAAACAACTTGTATGTGTTTATACTCAGAAAGTTATGGAACTTGACAGGTATGTAGGGAAGTTGCGTATCCTGCTCACTTAGGTTCTTTAACTATGTAAATATATTTTATTTTCTGGTTTTTTTAATTTTGAAAAAAAGAATTTTACATAGTTATCTTAAAAATTTGTGTTTAATGTCTTTGTAAAAAAAGTCAAGTTATTATTATAATATTTTTTAGTCCTTCTGTTTCCATATTATTTGAACTGCATATATTATATACATATGAAAACCAGGAGTATGTACCTTTATTATGAAGGGACTTTGATAATAAGAATGCATCATCTAGCAAAGGATTACTAGTATGGTGTAGAAGTTTATTAGGTATTTGATTGATACAGATTTTCATGGTAGTTAAAAATAATACAACCGATTAAAGTTTACTTTTAAAAAATAATCATGCATATTTTCTTAATCTGGCTTGCCAATACTAAATTATGTTTCCGTCTGCCTGCTGCATGCGCTTTCAAACCCTATTACATTCTTGGTGACCTATTAAAATTCATTCATTCTTTATTTCTTCTTTACAGAGATTCAGTTAATGAATACAATACCTAACACATAATATAATAGTATAATCAATTTTGAACATGCATTTTGCAGACAGTAAACAAAATACAAACTATATCACATAATACTATAAATTTTTGTCATGAAAAAAAAAATAATAAACAGATAAATCATTAAAACTGGACAGGGACATATATCGTGAATCAGTATATTTTATCGGATGTCTCCATGATATTTAGCCACACATTGGGCTATATGAGCATGTCACAATTTTGTAAAGTCTCACTCAGTGTTGTGTTTGGATCCCTGTCCAATAACACTTGGAATTGTTCCTCGTGATCATAACTGTCTAATTCAATAAACAATTCCAGCGGATAATTGTCAATAACTATACCCCACCAAACATCCCGAAGAAGCCAAGTTAATAATTGATGGACAATTTAGACATTCATGAATATAAATATCTTCTAATAATCGATTGCAATACGCACATACGCCATTGGAAGAATATGGTATTTCGGCCCAAACTTTTGTTATAAGGTAAGATCGTCTTATTTCCGTAAAAGTGAGTGTTTCCAGAAGTGTGCCAACTGGACACTATGATGCACGTTTCTAGATCTAGAAAAATCATTGTCATTGGTTATTCGACTATGCCAATCGGAATTGTGTTTTTCAAAAATTGCGGTGTTTACAATTTTCTCCACGCATCTTTTTCAGAAATAACCATCTAACATATAGTCTAAAATATATCTAGAGGGTCCATATTTAAAGAGAATGTCTGGAATGTAACTATACAGTGTTGACGTCTTTTATCTACAATAAACGAAAAAAGTCTTATCACGAAAATCTTTTTAGACAGATAGGTTTCGTTCATAACACACAGTTTATTTAGGAATAACAACTTCTTTTTATCAAGGGGCCTCGGTGGCCGAGTGGTCAAGGTAGTTCGTTTACTATTGATCACGTGGTCTGTCAACACTGAGATTGCGGGTTCGATTCTCACTGCAGGCACGGTGTACTCGACTCCAATCTTAATTGACAAGGATTGCCAGTTTTCCTACCGCAGGTCGGGGGTTCTCTCCGGGTACTCCGGCTTCCTCCCCCAATAAAAACTGGACGCCATGAAATAGCTGAAAAATTGCTGAAAGTGGCGTTAAAACACCATTCAAACAAACAAATCTTTTTATCAATATAAGCGTCAATATAATGCAAACCAAGTACATTCTGACAAATATCGGATTTAGTTGGTGTTTTGAGGTTTAAAATATGTTTAATAATGAAGTGTTGAAATTTGTTAATGTCAACCAATCAGATAATTTCAAGCTACCCCACAATTCACAACCATATAGGGCAGTTGGCAGGACAACGGTCTTATAAAGTTTAACAAATATTGACGGGTTTGTAAATTGGGAGGAGTTTCCGTTCAGGGCGAAGTATGCATTTCATACTTTTCTGCACGCATTCAAGTTCTTTCGATTGACTTCAATTTAGAGTTTATCTCGCATTCAAGATGGTCGTTGAGTAATTATTAAATAAATAAAATATTTATGATCTAACTTAAAAAGTCACTCAAATGTAATAAACTTTCATCTTATGCAGTTCATGTACAAACGATTACATAAAATATAAATTGTGAATAATTTCCTGCATATTTCCACAGCTAATAATATTAACTAATACGATCTAGATTAGATTTTAAAATCACTAGACAAGAAAAAGCAGACAACTATTTGAATTTTTTATAAAATGTTTATGATTTACTTAAAATAGTCACTCAAACGTCAAAAGCTTTCGTCTTGTGCAATATGCTTTTTCAAACGTATCGCACATAAATATGAACTGTGAAATATTTTTACAGATAATCATATTAATTGATAGGATCTAGTTTGCTTTAACAAGAAACTACAAGGATGGGGTTTTATACTAGTAGGTTATTTCACATTAAAAATGTATGGTTTAAATTAAAGTTGTACACATTTAAATTTCGTTGAATTTTTTTTTTTCGAGAAATCTCTAGATGCGTTTTTGCAAATCTTAATGACAAAGTCATATGTAGATTTTAATATATTTTATTTGGTCAATACAAATCCAGACGCCGTGATATGAGCTGAAAAATTACTAAAACTGGTCTTAAACCTCATTTAAACAAACTGACATGTGACTGTGTCGTAAAGCTTTTGAAAAGTAGTAAACGGAAACAAATTAATAGTATGTTTTATATAAAGTTGTATATACAATTAAGGTGTTCGGTAAAATTATTCATCACAATAATAGAAACAATTTGTTTTTCTTTATTGAATATAAATTATTTACAAAGTATTCGAACACCACAATTTCCAATCATAGGTAAATTTGAGATAGGACAAATAGACAGAATTTGTTGATGACAGATATTAATGATAACATTGTACAATGAGTTGCAAACGAACATAGCCGAATTGAGTAATACAGATGATCTCGAGTAAAACTTAAATGATAGGTTTTGGTAAAATAAATGATAACAGGTGCAAATTTAACTCCTTGAAGTCCTATGATTACTGCAAGAACAAATTAATTGAAATACACGGTAATACATTTCAAATAACAGTCATACATTTAAACGACGTGGTATATGATAAAACGCCGGAAAATTAGTCAACATCAGGCAGTAGCAAGTGACGATTTCATATACTGTATGGATTTCAACTTATAAAATAATAACTTATAAGTATAAAATAAAACTTTAGATTTGATTATTATGATATACATTTATCAGGGCCATAATAAAGCAAAAATTTCAATTTCGAAAATTTTTCGTATAAGGTCCCTTTATTTATGAATGACGCCGCTCATATAGTGTTGAATTGGACATGGATCAATTCGACTTCAACATTCACTATGCTGTTAAAAGAGGAGATTGAGAATCACAAATCCGTGTTGGCATCATTTGATCTCCATATACGAGGAGAAAATTGTGATCTCCCCTCCTTGTATTTGATACTAAAACTTCCCAAAAATGCATACAAACATCGTTTCATAGAAGTATCGTCAATAATCCTGGATTTGACTATTTCCTAGACATGGCAATGAGTACCTCGATGAGTGTCTAATTAGAGGCAGCACTTCTTACTCGTTTTGAGCACCTGAGTGCCTCCAGGGACAGTCTATCATGTACAAGTATAGACTGTCCCTGGTGCATCCAGGATTTGTATTAGGTTTGGGTTACTCACTTTTTTATTTTGTTTTTTGTTTTGCATTGTTTATGTTTGTAATTGTCCCATGACTTCCGGCTCTTGTTGTTCTGTCGGATTCCTTGCTATTTTCTGGTAGCTACCTCAATCTCAAGCTTCAATGCCCACGTTAAAGTTTTTGGATTAGGTCATGCAGCTTATCTATGCATTTTATAATGACAATATTTGGTATATAGGTTGCTGGTACACGACGGTCTGGTAAGTGTCACCTGACCTTGACCTCAATTTTACAGACAGGTAGCTATGTTTTAGACTATTTTTATTTAGTTTTTAAACAGTAAGTTATAATTTAACTTTCTTCGTCGATATCCAAACTAACAAATAATTAGACACCTAAATGTATGTCGTATCATTGTTGTCTAACACTGTAAGATGTTGACTAGGCTGAATTTTACTGCCGTTATAATCCGAAGTTAATTTTGTGATTTGTCGGATTAACACAAAAAAAACGAGGGTACGATTATTCGTTCTATATCTTGACATGTGTAATGAATATACAGAACTAACGAATGTAAAATAGATAGAATAAAGACATATTAGTATTACTAACAATGACAGTTTATTCTCGTCTAGATGGTCGTTTATTAGACTTCTATATTGATATAGGGCGATTATGTTATAAACTTTAATAATCAAAGATATAACTATAAAAAGAACAAGTTTACCAATTACGTCACTAATCAGGAAAACCCAGAGTTAAAATGTTATACTAGTTGCTTCATCTGTATAAAGTTGGAATTAGACTAACGAGTTCCTTACATCAAAGATCCAAAATTGATAATTAAACCGACGAAGAAAATAACGCAAACAGGAAAATCCAAGAAATCCATTAAGTCTGCATTGTTCGGTCTTAAATAACTTAAATAACTTTGTGCATAAATAGCTTTTAAAAATTTCCCTTTATAATGCAAATATAGATTGATACTGCGCTAGTTAATTCTTCAGAATTTTTATAGATAAAATGTTCTTATCGTTATCGGCTCTTAAAAATAACTGTTTTCTTTGCTATTTTATACTGATGACACAATCGAGGACGTTATTAATTAATAATTACTAATTAACTAAACGAGCCAACACTCCCATCAAAATTATGCCAGTATTATATTGCAATCTAATTAAATTTCGATCTTTTACCGATATGTCGCGTGGGAGGTATGACATGTAGGATATACAAAGCCTGATGGTGAATTTGATTCAATTAATTAGCTATCCAACGCTTGAAATTGGGATTTAAACTCAAATTCAGCCGAGATTGTTTTGTTTTTTTTTTGTTTGAGAAATCGGAGCCTCTTAAGTAAATTAGAGTCTTGTTACAGCAAGCAAAACAGAAATGTCTCAATCTGGGACCATACTGGAACTGATCGACCCACAGAGCTACCTTTGGATAGAAGTGGTGAGTTGTCAAGTTATTATGCGGACAGTCTGGCCGAAGAGCTGTCCAGTTTTTCGGAACAAAATGCGTGAGATTTGGTAAAAATCAAAAGACTCAAAGTGACACATGACACTTGGCAACATCGATCCTGTATCTATATCTATATTAGCTGCTGAACCGTAGCTCTTTAGGTCCTTTGATATTTTTTGTGGTCCGCAAAAAAGCAAAATGTCAAAGGACCTAAAAAACTACGGTTCCGCAGTTATATCTATACTTGAGAGTTTATCCTCAGGAGCTTTTTTCAACAAAAGATGACACATTTGAAGAAAAATATTCATCTTTGAAAACAAATAACATCATAGGTGTTATAATAAAAAGCATTATTTTGATCAATTTTACCGTCTACTCAAGTATTAAGGTAACGCCTATAATCATTTCAATGGTTAATCACTGTGAGATAGTATTGTGTGTTTATGACGAGAGCGTTATTCCTCGTTCTATTTTGTCCTTTATAGGTTTTCTTTATTAACATATTTTGTTGTGTTATCCTTAACCATCGTATCTGTCTGAATCCAACTAATTATAATGTTGACACTTCAAGACAATATTCGATCATAATAACCTTGAATATTTCACAAACCATTTAATTGTACCCTAGAGAAAGAGTGGATTTCATCTGACGTCTATATAATGCATTATCAATATTTTATTTGCAACAACTCACTAAGCGACGTTGCAGTAACAATGACTTAGTTCGATGATGCATACTAAATTATAACAACACTTAGCTGAATAAAACGAGATTGAATATCCTTAAAGGTCGGTAGTTAATAAACAACGTATGCTTAGTCGTGTTTGGTCATATAGATCAATAAATTACACTGCTCCAGTTACAAGGAGCTCGACAACGCCTAATTTTTGCTATATTCAGTACGTATTGTTGAACTAAATATTTTTTTTCTCAATTTTCTCATTATCAAAATATTTACCGCGGCAATGTTGAGCTCGGACTCTTATTTACACTTATTCAAGATTTTATTTTTATGGATATTTGTCTATTTCAAGTTTGTAAAGACCCCCGAATGTCATTTCCTCATTTTTTTAAAATAAGTATTTCAAACGTTTATCCCATTTGAACCTCTTGTTGAGTTATCCGGATACTTAAAAAAGGAGATAATAATCCAATATGGATAATGTGAGACTGTTTGAGACACTGTTCCTATATGATAAAACAATATCACTTAGGAGATAGTAGCTGTACTTCTGTAACAACCCACTATTTCCTCATTGTATTGTAAATATTTTGCAACATCTGACCATATTAGATCATATCACGACAATTTGGAAGCGGTGTAAGCTTGTTCCCACATTGAATATTGAAGTTTGATCTACACTTCTGTAGCTAGATGGAGCTATTTTAGTTTTCGTCGTACATGTACAAAAAAACGGTAATACTTATTTCAAGTTTTCGTGATGAAAAAAGGATAGATCAAGTCTCCTTCCTATAATTACCCAATGGAGCTTGCTGGTCTAGACAGTTTACTAAAATCTAGACACCTTCCTATAAATATCATAAGGACCTTGCTGGTCTAAGCTGTCTAACCCAGGCACATTTCTATAAATATTCCACAGAGCTTGCTGGTCTAGGCAGTCTACTTCAACCTAGACACCTTTCTATCCCACGAAGCTTCCTGGTCTACGGAGTATACTACAATCAAGACACCTTCCCATATCAGACGGAGCTTGCTGGTCTAAGCGGTCCAACCCAGATACCTTCCTATAAATATCCTACGAATCTTGCTTGTCTAGGCTGTTCAACCCAAACACCTTTCTATAAATATCCCATGGAGCTTGCTGATCTAGACGGTCCAACCCAGACACCTTCCCATAGCCCACGGAGCTTGCTGGTCTAGGCAGCCTACTACAACCCAGACACCTTCCCATATCCCACGGAGCTTGATGGTATAGGCGGTCCAACCCAGACAGATAAGTGATCCTGTTCCACTAAAGCTATATCACTGAAAATAAGTGTTCAAAAATCTCCCTTAAATAGTCAATGCACTTTAACTTGTCTTTTCGTTTTCATTTTATACATTTGTTGTCTCTTCCAAGATAGCAGGGTATTGTAAACTTAGAAATACACACTAATTCTTGTGAGGATTATAAATCATGTGAATACAAGTCATCATTTCTACCAATCGTCAGCCTATTTACATAACAGGAAAAATGATAGGCTGATGTAAAAACCTGGTTATCTATAACACAACACTTGGAATGGATAAATGATAATCCGTGTTTGGCTTATATTACTGCAACAGCAGATTAATACCATTTGACCTCAGTGTATTAAACCGACTAAACACCACACACACTAATGTTTGCTTATGATCACACAGTTGACCATGAAGCGTCATAACATACAGCCGTGATGTATGTAAGAAGCGCTTTGTAGGCCACGATACAAGTACGAAACAAAATGCCCACTTCATCCCACTAAGTTTTAAAAAAAAATTCCTTTGTATAGGTAAACTGTTAAAGGTAAGGTACAAGATATCATGTATGTAATATATCTTGATTCTCTGAAAACCACAAGACAGCAAGTCAAAGAAACAAAAATTAAGTAAGAACAAAATAAACACACACACACACACACCCTCACCCTCACACACTCACACACACATATATATATATATATATTTTCAACTTTATTTTCATATATATATATATATATATATATATATATATATATATATATATACGCCTACAAATTAAGCCCAACACTGTTTGAATTAGATTTTTAACACTGTCAAATTTAAAAAATCTTAAAATCTAATTCAAACAGTGTTGGGCTTAATTTGTAGGCGTATATATAAATATTTGATATTAACCCTGTATTTCTGATGTTTCAGAAATACGCTGGATAGATATATTATATTGTTGTCACAATACTTAGACGTTTGTATATATATATATATATATATATACAAACGTCTATGCAAAGCCAAGTAACAGCACGACACGCCCCGGTTGGCGGACTTGGGAAGCAACTATTTTGGGTTAAGATGGAAAGGAGAACGTTCAAGATTAATATGTTATGACTTGTTTACGTCATTTATTTATATTGACATTCAATGACTAAGGCCATTCGTTGGTCAGTCTTTGTCTAAATTTTTGACAAGAAACACCGTCATTTGTATCGTTGCATAATCTTCTAGACTTGTATATTATTTTTTGTTTATGCTGTATCGTCATGTTTGTCGATCCGATACTTAATAAGCTTGCTGGTTGGTAGACTCCTTAGACTTTTATATAATATTTTGAACTACCTGTATTGTGTTTTTACACGATCCCAGTGGTCTTATATTATTCCATCACCGAATGAAAAAATACTTTAAGCATTTAGAGTTAAACGCCACTGATGAGTCTTAAGTAGACGAAACGCGCGTCTGGCGTATTGAATTTGTCACCTTGGTAATTTTGGTTACATCTTGTTGGAATATTTGAGCAAAGCCAAGTAACAGCACTACACGTCCCCGGTTGGCGGACTTGGGAAGCAACTATTTTGGGTTAAGATGGAAAGGAGAACGTTCAAGATTAATATGTTATGACTTGTTTACGTCATTTATTTATATTGACATTCAATGACTAAGGCCATTCGTTGGTCAGTCTTTGTCTAAATTTTTGACAAGAAACACCGTCATTTGTATCGTTGCATAATCTTCTAGACTTGTATATTATTTTTTGTTTATGCTGTATCGTCATGTTTGTCGATCCGATACTTAATAAGCTTGCTGGTTGGTAGACTCCTTAGACTTTTATATAATATTTTGAACTACCTGTATTGTGTTTTTACACGATCCCAGTGGACTTATATTATTCCATCACCGAATGAAAAAATACTTTAAGCATTTAGAGTTAAACGCCACTGATGAGTCTTAAGTAGACGAAACGCGCGTCTGGCGTATTGAATTTGTCACCTTGGTAATTTTGGTTACATCTTGTTGGAATATTTGAGCAAAGCCAAGTAACAGCACGACACGTCCCCGGTTGGCGGACTTGGGAAGCAACTATTTTGGGTTAAGATGGAAAGGAGAACGTTCAAGATTAATATGTTATGACTTGTTTACGTCATTTATTTATATTGACATTCAATGACTAAGGCCATTCGTTGGTCAGTCTTTGTCTAAATTTTTGACAAGAAACACCGTCATTTGTATCGTTGCATAATCTTCTAGACTTGTATATATATATATACATTTTTTGTATATATATATATATATATATATATATATATATATATATATATATATATATATATATATATATATAAAATATATATATATATATATATATATATATATATATATATATATATATATATATATATATATATATATATATATATATATTATACAAGTCTAGAAGATTATGCAACGATACAAATGACGGTGTTTCTTGTCAAAATTTTAGACAAAGACTGACCAACGAATGGCCTTAGTCATTGAATGTCAATATAAATAAATGACGTAAACAAGTCATAACATATTAATCTTGAACGTTCTCCTTTCCATCTTAACCCAAAATAGTTGCTTCCCAAGTCCGCCAACCGGGGCGTGTCGTGCTGTTACTTGGCTTTGCATAGACGTTTGTATATATATATATATATATACAAACGTCTAAGTATTGTGACAACCATATAATATATCTATCCAGCGGATTTCTGAAACATCAGAAATACAGGGTTAATATCAAATATTTATATATACGTCTACAAATTAAGCCCAACACTGTTTGAATTAGATTTTAAGATTTTTTAAATTTGACAGTGTTAAAAATCTAATTCAAACAGTGTTGGGCTTAATTTGTAGGCGTATATATATATATATATATATATATATATATATATATATATATATATATATATATATATATATATATATATATAAAATATATATATATATATATATATATATATATATATATATATATATATATTATACAAGTCTAGAAGATTATGCAACGATACAAATGACGGTGTTTCTTGTCAAAATTTTAGACAAAGACTGACCAACGAATGGCCTTAGTCATTGAATGTCAATATAAATAAATGACGTAAACAAGTCATAACATATTGATCTTAAACTTTTTCCTTTCCAACTTAACCCAAAATAGTTGCTTCCCAAGTCCGCCAGCCGGGGACGTGCCGTGCTGTTACTTGGCTTTGCTCAAATATTCCAACAAGATGTAATCAAAATTACCAAGGTGACAAATTCATTACGCCAGACGCGCGTTTCGTCTACTTAAGACTCATCAGTGGCGTTTAACTCTAAATGCTTAAAGTATTTTTTCATTCGGTGATGGAATAATATAAGTCCACTGGGATCGTGTAAAAACACAATACAGGTAGTTCAAAATATTAAATAAAAGTCTAAAGAGTCTACCAACCAGCAAGCTTATTAAGTATCGGATCGACAAACATGACGATACAGCATAAACAAAAAATAATATACAAGTCTAGAAGATTATGCAACGATACAAATGACGGTGTTTCTTGTCAAAATTTTAGACAAAGACTGACCAACGAATGGCCTTAGTCATTGAATGTCAATATAAATAAATGACGTAAACAAGTCATAACATATTAATCTTGAACGTTCTCCTTTCCATCTTAACCCAAAATAGTTGCTTCCCAAGTCCGCCAACCGGGGCGTGTCGTGCTGTTACTTGGCTTTGCATAGACGTTTGTATATATATATATATATATATATATATATATATACAAACGTCTAAGTATTGTGACAACCATATAATATATCTATCCAGCGGATTTCTGAAACATCAGAAATACAGGGTTAATATCCAATATTTATATATACGCCTACAAATTAAGCCCAACACTGTTTGAATTAGATTTTAAGATTTTTTAAATTTGACAGTGTTAAAAATCTAATTCAAACAGTGTTGGGCTTAATTTGTAGGCGTATATATATATATATATATATATATATATATATATATATATATATATATATATATATATATATATATATATATATATATATATATATATATATATATAAATATATATATATATATACACATATATATATATAATATATATATATATATATATATATATATATATAAACTTAAACTAAAAAGCGATCAACCGCAGTCTGGGGTAGCCAATCAACCGCAGTCTGGGGTAGCCAATCAACCGCAGTCTGGGGTAGCCAATCAACCGCAGTCTGGGGTAGCCAATCAACCGCAGTCTGGGGTAGCCAATCAACCGCAGTCTGGGGTAGCCAATCAACCGCAGTCTGGGGTAGCCAATCAACCGCAGTCTGGGGTAGCCAATCAACCGCAGTCTGGGGTAGCCAATCAACCGCAGTCTGGGGTAGCCAATCAACCGCAGTCTGGGGTAGCCAATCAACCGCAGTCTGGGGTAGCCAAGATTTTTTTAGTTATATTAATAAACTTTACAATCTTAATCAATTTTGATCTATTGTGGCTATTCATAAAATCACTAAATTTGATCGCATTTTGGTGCTCAGTTTATACATATTTTATTTGTTATAAACAACAAAAAGGATAAGACACAAATAAATACATACTTATGAAGTCTTCTCCAATTTACAATAATAGTAGGCATGTACATGTGATCTAACATAATAAAGTAATATAAAATATGAAAAATTGATACATATATTACAAAAAATTTCACTGTGAATGTATGTATGTATGTATGTATGTATGTATGTATGTATGTATGTATGTATGTATGTATGTATGTATGTATGTATGTATGTATGTATGTATGTATGTATGTATGTATGTATGTATGCACGTGTGTATGTCTTTCATTCAATATCATGTCTTTTTGTTTCCTTTATAAAAGTGTATACATTTTGTATAACAATTTCACTCTGTTACCCAGTTCAGGCTCGCTAATAGAGCACTTCTATTACAAAGGACATTCGCTAATAGAGCATTCGTGTACAAAGGACATTCAAAGAAAAATGGTAGCTGGTTTCTTGAAGATATCCACACCGACAAGATGCATTTTGAATTATATTAACTTTAAAAAGATCATTATTTAGAAAAGATGCACAGCAACTCAATTGCGTCAATACTATATTGAGTTTTCTAGAACCAATTGAGAAATGTCTAGGGACTTTAGTTTTAACTCCTTGTAATTTACTTTTGAAGCCAGAAAAGCTATTTATGTTCCGGACTGTCACGTCCAAACTGTTCCACAGGACGATTGGTTCTCTATAATAGAAACAAGGAATAAACTTTCAACCACTAACTAGAAAAAAGGACAAACTATTCTGGTACCCTGACGATGATATCCTCATTTGCCTAAGCGGCCTTCGGATATAACGTCAGGTCAGGAGCATTGGAATTCAACGGTGACAGCGTTGAAATTTGACGTTCGGGTATTCTCTAGACTAACCATTTTGTATCATAGATAAGTTCAAGTAGACCGAACGTATTATGACGTCATTCTCTTTGTGACGTTCAATATTTACATTCCTCAGCTGAGTTTGCATTAAGATTTAATAATTTTAACGTAAAGTGAAATGTAATTTATATTTAAATTTTATCAAGTAAAGGTATATTCCCAGCTTTAAAAATTATTGACATGTGCATACGATATTAAATGGCGCCATATTATCAACCAATTGAAATGCTTATATCGGAGGTCCTGACCTGGTGTATTTGAAGTGAAGCTTGCGTCAATGAAAAATATTGCACCAGGAGACCAGGTTAAGGACAAACAAGTATATAATGATATCGTTTTGTCTACAAATATTACAGATGCGATTATTTCTGGTTATGTTTGACCATCTACCTTCTTCTATTGGCAATCTATGATTAACATAATTTCGCCAACTAAATTTGGATTGTGAATAATATTGTGTTTAATACGTCGAGTTAGAAGTTCAACTTTTGATAGATAATCAAGTATGCATTTGGTATCTATATTGACCAAACAAAATTTTGTTACTTGCATTTCGCGAGGAGTTACATTCAACGAAAGTTGCATGGAAGTCTCCCTTTTCATGTCTGTGTTCATGACGTTCCTGGGAATTTTTTTCCAGTTAAAACAGACAATACTTGGTGTACTAGTAGTTCAGGGACATACAACAGGCTGTATAAACTTATTTCTGTCTTTAATCCCATTTAAATATGTTCAGAAAGAAAATAACTTACCTACCTACCTGAACACGATGCTTTCATCCTACTCGCCCGTTCTTTTCTGTTCCAACCGGTTCTGTGTTTCTTAATACCCGATGTAATAACAAAAAGTAAATAAATAAATTAAAACATGGTTTGCTTCTTTGTTTGAATACAATGTTCAGACATTTATTAGCAGAGGTATGCGGTGAAAACTCATGACCTTCGCAGATATCTGACAATCCTGGTGAATTAAGTTTAGAGTCAAACACAATCTGCTCGCAGTAATTATCGAACCCGCAATGTTGCCTACTTTAAAATTCATATTCTAATTTTAAATATTTACATATGCAATAATAATATAAGCATAAGAATGAAACCCAATACACGAGAAGAGAGCCTTGTCTTGTGTGAGTCGACAGAATGAATACACGTGAAGAGAGCCTTGTTTTGTGTCAAGTGACGGAATACACGTGAAGAGAGCCTTGTGTTGTGTCAGTCCACAGAATACACGTGAAGAGAGCCATGTTTTGTGTCAAGTGACAGAATACACGTGAAGAGAGCTTTGTGTTCTGCCAGTCGATAGAATGAATACACGTGAAGAGAGCCTTGTTTTGTGTCAAGTGACGGAATACACGTGAAGACAGCCTTGTGTTGTGTCAGTCCACAGAATACACGTGAAGAGAACCTTGTGTCGTGTCAGTATACAGAATACACGTGAAGAGAGCCATGTTTTGTGTCAAGTGACAGAATACACGCGAAGAGAGCCTTGTTTTGTGTCAAGTGACAGAATACACGTAAAGAGAGTCTTGTTTTGTGTCAAGTGACAGAATACACATGAAGAGAGCCTTGTGTTGGGTCAGTCGACAGCATACACGGGAAGAGAGCCTTGTGTTGTGTCAGTCCACGGAATACGCGTGAAGAATTCCAAGAATTAACCCTTTTTTAAATTATATATAATGTTTCCTAATGTGATTTTACAAATCATTCGAAGTTTTAGCTGCAAATATTTAAATGAGTACAACTCATACGGTTTACGCTGATTGATAAACAAAAGAATGTTTATGGTGTTTGATTAATACATAAACTGCTTATCATTCAAGTTTTAATGGCTATAGTTTCTTTTCTTATTCTTATTTATCATGGTATTTAAGAACTGACTAATAGATCTGCCATCTGCGTATAAAATCATTAAAATCATATCCCAGCTTCAGTCTATATTTGTTGTGTTTTGTTCTCCATAGCTTATCGTACAGTAGTTACAACTTGATAGGATGAAATAATGGTATATGTTTTAAATATTTCTGCAATTCGTTTGTTAAATCTCTGGGAGTAAAACGGTTACATATATTTATTGCCATATGACAAGAACATCTACATGGTAAGGTTACATACAACACTGGGATTATGATAGCCTACTATTGGTATCATTAAGAAAAAAAAACCAACACAATAATTTGCTCTTCATGTCGCATTTAAAGTTATCTAAAGTTTTGTGTCAAGTGACGGAATACACGTGAAGAGAGCCTTGTGTTGTGTCAGTCCACAGAATACACGTGAAGAGAGCCATGTTTTGTGTCAAGTGACAGAATACACGTGAAGAGAGCTTTGTGTTCTGCCAGTCGATAGAATGAATACACGTGAAGAGAGCCTTGTTTTGTGTCAAGTGACGGAATACACGTGAAGACAGCCTTGTGTTGTGTCAGTCCACAGAATACACGTGAAGAGAACCTTGTGTCGTGTCAGTATACAGAATACACGTGAAGAGAGCCATGTTTTGTGTCAAGTGACAGAATACACGCGAAGAGAGCCTTGTTTTGTGTCAAGTGACAGAATACACGTAAAGAGAGTCTTGTTTTGTGTCAAGTGACAGAATACACATGAAGAGAGCCTTGTGTTGGGTCAGTCGACAGCATACACGGGAAGAGAGCCTTGTGTTGTGTCAGTCCACGGAATACGCGTGAAGAATTCCAAGAATTAACCCTTTTTTAAATTATATATAATGTTTCCTAATGTGATTTTACAAATCATTCGAAGTTTTAGCTGCAAATATTTAAATGAGTACAACTCATACGGTTTACGCTGATTGATAAACAAAAGAATGTTTATGGTGTTTGATTAATACATAAACTGCTTATCATTCAAGTTTTAATGGCTATAGTTTCTTTTCTTATTCTTATTTATCATGGTATTTAAGAACTGACTAATAGATCATAGATCTGCGTATAAAATCATTAAAATCATATCCCAGCTTCAGTCTATATTTGTTGTGTTTTGTTCTCCATAGCTTATCGTACAGTAGTTACAACTTGATAGGATGAAATAATGGTATATGTTTTAAATATTTCTGCAATTCGTTTGTTAAATCTCTGGGAGTAAAACGGTTACATATATTTATTGCCATATGACAAGAACATCTACATGGTACGGTTACATACAACACTGGGATTATGATAGCCTACTATTGGTATCATTAAGAAAAAAACCCAACACAATAATTTGCTCTTCATGTCGCATTTAAAGTTATCTAAAGTTTTGTGTCAAGTGACGGAATACACGTGAAGAGAGCCTTGTGTTGTGTCAGTCCACAGAATACACGTGAAGAGAGCCATGTTTTGTGTCAAGTGACAGAATACACGTGAAGAGAGCTTTGTGTTCTGCCAGTCGATAGAATGAATACACGTGAAGAGAGCCTTGTTTTGTGTCAAGTGACGGAATACACGTGAAGACAGCCTTGTGTTGTGTCAGTCCACAGAATACACGTGAAGAGAACCTTGTGTCGTGTCAGTATACAGAATACACGTGAAGAGAGCCATGTTTTGTGTCAAGTGACAGAATACACGCGAAGAGAGCCTTGTTTTGTGTCAAGTGACAGAATACACGTAAAGAGAGTCTTGTTTTGTGTCAAGTGACAGAATACACATGAAGAGAGCCTTGTGTTGGGTCAGTCGACAGCATACACGGGAAGAGAGCCTTGTGTTGTGTCAGTCCACGGAATACGCGTGAAGAATTCCAAGAATTAACCCTTTTTTAAATTATATATAATGTTTCCTAATGTGATTTTACAAATCATTCGAAGTTTTAGCTGCAAATATTTAAATGAGTACAACTCATACGGTTTACGCTGATTGATAAACAAAAGAATGTTTATGGTGTTTGATTAATACATAAACTGCTTATCATTCAAGTTTTAATGGCTATAGTTTCTTTTCTTATTCTTATTTATCATGGTATTTAAGAACTGACTAATAGATCATAGATCTGCGTATAAAATCATTAAAATCATATCCCAGCTTCAGTCTATATTTGTTGTGTTTTGTTCTCCATAGCTTATCGTACAGTAGTTACAACTTGATAGGATGAAATAATGGTATATGTTTTAAATATTTCTGCAATTCGTTTGTTAAATCTCTGGGAGTAAAACGGTTACATATATTTATTGCCATATGACAAGAACATCTACATGGTACGGTTACATACAACACTGGGATTATGATAGCCTACTATTGGTATCATTAAGAAAAAAACCCAACACAATAATTTGCTCTTCATGTCGCATTTAAAGTTATCTAAAGTTTTGTGTCAAGTGACGGAATACACGTGAAGAGAGCCTTGTGTTGTGTCAGTCCACAGAATACACGTGAAGAGAGCCATGTTTTGTGTCAAGTGACAGAATACACGTGAAGAGAGCTTTGTGTTCTGCCAGTCGATAGAATGAATACACGTGAAGAGAGCCTTGTTTTGTGTCAAGTGACGGAATACACGTGAAGACAGCCTTGTGTTGTGTCAGTCCACAGAATACACGTGAAGAGAACCTTGTGTCGTGTCAGTATACAGAATACACGTGAAGAGAGCCATGTTTTGTGTCAAGTGACAGAATACACGCGAAGAGAGCCTTGTTTTGTGTCAAGTGACAGAATACACGTAAAGAGAGTCTTGTTTTGTGTCAAGTGACAGAATACACATGAAGAGAGCCTTGTGTTGGGTCAGTCGACAGCATACACGGGAAGAGAGCCTTGTGTTGTGTCAGTCCACGGAATACGCGTGAAGAATTCCAAGAATTAACCCTTTTTTAAATTATATATAATGTTTCCTAATGTGATTTTACAAATCATTCGAAGTTTTAGCTGCAAATATTTAAATGAGTACAACTCATACGGTTTACGCTGATTGATAAACAAAAGAATGTTTATGGTGTTTGATTAATACATAAACTGCTTATCATTCAAGTTTTAATGGCTATAGTTTCTATTCTTATTCTTATTTATCATGGTATTTAAGAACTGACTAATAGATCTGCCATCTGCGTATAAAATCATTAAAATCATATCCCAGCTTCAGTCTATATTTGTTGTGTTTTGTTCTCCATAGCTTATCGTACAGTAGTTACAACTTGATAGGATGAAATAATGGTATATGTTTTAAATATTTCTGCAATTCGTTTGTTAAATCTCTGGGAGTAAAACGGTTACATATATTTATTGCCATATGACAAGAACATCTACATGGTACGGTTACATACAACACTGGGATTATGATAGCCTACTATTGGTATCATTAAGAAAAAAACCCAACACAATAATTTGCTCTTCATGTCGCATTTAAAGTTATCTAAAGTTTTGTGTCAAGTGACGGAATACACGTGAAGAGAGCCTTGTGTTGTGTCAGTCCACAGAATACACGTGAAGAGAGCCATGTTTTGTGTCAAGTGACAGAATACACGTGAAGAGAGCTTTGTGTTCTGCCAGTCGATAGAATGAATACACGTGAAGAGAGCCTTGTTTTGTGTCAAGTGACGGAATACACGTGAAGACAGCCTTGTGTTGTGTCAGTCCACAGAATACACGTGAAGAGAACCTTGTGTCGTGTCAGTATACAGAATACACGTGAAGAGAGCCATGTTTTGTGTCAAGTGACAGAATACACGCGAAGAGAGCCTTGTTTTGTGTCAAGTGACAGAATACACGTAAAGAGAGTCTTGTTTTGTGTCAAGTGACAGAATACACATGAAGAGAGCCTTGTGTTGGGTCAGTCGACAGCATACACGGGAAGAGAGCCTTGTGTTGTGTCAGTCCACGGAATACGCGTGAAGAATTCCAAGAATTAACCCTTTTTTAAATTATATATAATGTTTCCTAATGTGATTTTACAAATCATTCGAAGTTTTAGCTGCAAATATTTAAATGAGTACAACTCATACGGTTTACGCTGATTGATAAACAAAAGAATGTTTATGGTGTTTGATTAATACATAAACTGCTTATCATTCAAGTTTTAATGGCTATAGTTTCTTTTCTTATTCTTATTTATCATGGTATTTAAGAACTGACTAATAGATCTGCCATCTGCGTATAAAATCATTAAAATCATATCCCAGCTTCAGTCTATATTTGTTGTGTTTTGTTCTCCATAGCTTATCGTACAGTAGTTACAACTTGATAGGATGAAGTAATGGTATATGTTTTAAATATTTCTGCAATTCGTTTGTTAAATCTCTGGGAGTAAAACGGTTACATATATTTATTGCCATATGACAAGAACATCTACATGGTAAGGTTACATACAACACTGGGATTATGATAGCCTACTATTGGTATCATTAAGAAAAAAACCCAACACAATAATTTGCTCTTCATGTCGCATTTAAAGTTATCTAAAGTTTTGTGTCAAGTGACGGAATACACGTGAAGAGAGCCTTGTGTTGTGTCAGTCCACAGAATACACGTGAAGAGAGCCATGTTTTGTGTCAAGTGACAGAATACACGTGAAGAGAGCTTTGTGTTCTGCCAGTCGATAGAATGAATACACGTGAAGAGAGCCTTGTTTTGTGTCAAGTGACGGAATACACGTGAAGACAGCCTTGTGTTGTGTCAGTCCACAGAATACACGTGAAGAGAACCTTGTGTCGTGTCAGTATACAGAATACACGTGAAGAGAGCCATGTTTTGTGTCAAGTGACAGAATACACGCGAAGAGAGCCATGTTTTGTGTCAAGTGACAGAATACACGCGAAGAGAGCCTTGTTTTGTGTCAAGTGACAGAATACACGTAAAGAGAGTCTTGTTTTGTGTCAAGTGACAGAATACACATGAAGAGAGCCTTGTGTTGGGTCAGTCGACAGCATACACGGGAAGAGAGCCTTGTGTTGTGTCAGTCCACGGAATACGCGTGAAGAATTCCAAGAATTAACCCTTTTTTAAATTATATATAATGTTTCCTAATGTGATTTTACAAATCATTCGAAGTTTTAGCTGCAAATATTTAAATGAGTACAACTCATACGGTTTACGCTGATTGATAAACAAAAGAATGTTTATGGTGTTTGATTAATACATAAACTGCTTATCATTCAAGTTTTAATGGCTATAGTTTCTTTTCTTATTCTTATTTATCATGGTATTTAAGAACTGACTAATAGATCTGCCATCTGCGTATAAAATCATTAAAATCATATCCCAGCTTCAGTCTATATTTGTTGTGTTTTGTTCTCCATAGCTTATCGTACAGTAGTTACAACTTGATAGGATGAAGTAATGGTATATGTTTTAAATATTTCTGCAATTCGTTTGTTAAATCTCTGGGAGTAAAACGGTTACATATATTTATTGCCATATGACAAGAACATCTACATGGTAAGGTTACATACAACACTGGGATTATGATAGCCTACTATTGGTATCATTAAGAAAAAAAAACCAACACAATAATTTGCTCTTCATGTCGCATTTAAAGTTATCTAAAGTTCTGGTACCAGTACATGAAAACGGACTGTAGTAAACTCACTGCCTGGTGAGTACCTGAACATGAAAACGGACTGTAGTAACTCACTTTCCATGAGTAGCAGTATATGACAACGGACTGTAGTAAACTCACTGCCTGGTGAGTACCTGTACATGATAACGAACTGTAGTAAACTCACTGTCCATGAGTATCAGTACATAATAACTGACTTTAATAAACATACTGCCTGGTGAGTACCTGTACATGAAAACGGACTGTAGTAACTCACTGTCCGTGAGTACCAGTACATAATAACTGACTTTAGTAAACTCACTGCCTGGTGAGTACCTGTACCTGAAAACGAACTGTAGTAAACTCACTGCCCTTTGAGTACCAATACATGATAACGGACTGTAGTAAACTCACTGCCTGAGAGTACATTACATAATAACGAAAAACAGGCTTAAACTGTCAAAACAGGTCAATATTGGATTCCGCTGCACAGTAGTCAAGCGGTCTAATACTGACATGGTTTTGACCAGTTTAAGTCTGTTTTTATGTAATTTTAGTACTGTTGGGATTTACCGTGACCGGAAAGTTGCTTTTAGTGCAATCAAAAACACGCAAAATTCTATTCGTGTAATAATACCGGTACATGATAGTACTCTCATTAATATCAGTACATAGTAACGGAATATAGTAAATTTACTGCTCGTGAGTACATGATAACGGACTGTAAGTAAACTCACTGCCCAGTTAGTACCAGTACATGGTTACGGAATGTAATAAACTCACTGCTCGGCGAGTACCAGTAAGTGATAACTGTATTTAGTAAACTCATCACCCGGCGCAAAAGTGTAATGTACTTAAAAGTCACTAGTAACTTTACATTATTTATAACAATATTGTAAATTTATTCTAAAAGGCCGTATTTTCCCATAGCGACGATTTTCAGCCTTCAGCCACAAGACAATTGTAAAGTACATTCCATTTTTCTCACAGTCGTTGTAACGCTGTGATAACATAACAACTCCATTTTAAACAACGTCAATGCAAACGTGTGATACACCATGATACTTTATCGTGTAGGCGAGGCTGAACAAACATAGAAATTCCATTAAAATTTGAGCGTCTGTACCATGAATATAATTAGGTGTATAAAGGTACGACCCTAATCCTGATTTACTTAGTAATTTACATAAGTCAGACATTTATACGGTCTCTCTCGTCAGTCAATAATATAAAACAGAATAAGTATTGATCATTTTTATTACCCATTGCATGTAATAAGTGAAAAATCGCATATTGTTAAAATTCAATTTAATGCTCTCGTTGTGTATTATAAATAGCTTGATTAAAATATTACAAGTTTCCGTTGTAACTGAATGTTTCTTCCCAACGCCTTGGTTTCAGTGGTAACTGAGTGTTCCTTCCCACCGCCTTGGTTTCCGTTGTAACTGAGTGTTCCTTCCCAACGTCTTCGTTTCTGTGGTAACTGAGTGTGCCTTCCCAACTCATTGGTTTCTGTTTCCTTCCCAACTACATGTACTTGGTTTCTGTTGTAACTGAGTGTTCCTTTCCAACGCCTCGGGTTCTGTTGTAACTGAGTGTTCCTTCCAAACGTCTTGGTTTCTGTTGTATTTGAGTGTTCCTTCCGAATTCTTTGGTTTCTGTTGTAACTCGGTGTTCCTTCTCAAAGCCTTGGTTTCTGTTTTAATTGAGTGTTCCTTTCCAACGCCTTGGTTTCTGTTGTAATTGAGTGTTCCTTCCCGACTTCTTGGCTTCTGTTGTAACTGAGCTCCCAACCTTGGTTTCTGTTGTATTTGAGTGTTACTTCACAACTCCTTTGTTTCTGTTGTAATTGAGTGTTCCTTCCCAACTCCTTGGTTTCTGTTGTAACTAATTGTTTCTTCCCAACTTCTTGGTTTCTGTTGTAACTGAGTGTTCCTTCCCGACTCCTTGGTTTCTGTTGTAACTGAGTGTTCCTTTCCAACTCCTTGGGTTTTTTTGGTAACTGAGTGTTCCTTCCCAAATCCTTGGTTTCTGTTGTAACTGAGTGTTCCTTTAAAACGCCTTGGTTTCTGTTGTAACTGAGTGTTCCTTCCTAACGCCTTGGTTTCTGTTGTAACTCAGTGTTCCTTCCCAACTCCTTGGTTTCTGTGTAAATGAGTGTTCATTTTCAACTCCTTGGTTTTTGTTGTAACTGCGTGTTCCTTCCCAACTCATTGGTTTCTCTTGTAACTGAGTGTTCCTTTCCAACGCCTTGGATCTGTTGTACCTGAGTGTTCCTTTCGAACGCCTTGAATTCTGTTGTAACTGAATGTTCATACCCAACTCCTTAGTTTCTGTTGTAATTGAGTGTTCCTTTCCAACTCCTTGGTTTGCAAGCAGTGTTTTCCTGAATTTACTGGCTACATTTACAGCTGAAGTGGTGGGGATTTACTATATTTGGCGTGAATTTTTAATGTTTTCGGCCAACTACACGCTTCAATTTAGTAGTGAGAATTCTGTATATCCCCAGTAGTATTGCTGATGAACCATTTTTCCACAATCAGTCGTTTTTATTTATACATCCTCCATATAGTGCCCATTGGTTAACAGGTTGTACGTCTTGAGATGACCTGAACCAACCATATTTGTACAATTTATACATGTTTACATGTTATCTGCAGACCATGCTTTATTATTTTATATGATCTGTCGATATAAAATTCTTTTTCAATTCAAAATTGTCTTAGCAATATATGCATCATTAAGTTTTATATAATTAAACAATTAAAAGCAACACGTTTCAAACACGAAGCGTTACTTGTAACAAACACCTCATTTGTCATTAGAAAGAGTTAAAAACATAGTTATGTTTATGTACATGTAAATTCCTGTTGTTACGAGAATCTTATTGCATTTTTCATCGATATCCGTTGAAATTTGTGCTTAATGACTTATCATCATATCCATTTAAGATACGTGTGACAGTCGCTATAGTTACAAGAAAACATTGTTTACCTATTGTACCTGTACTTCACATGTAATTCGGGACTGTTTAGATCAACATCGGATATGGGGTGCAGTAACACAAAATCTGCTGAGACTGGGACTCAGAGCAAAAAACCCGAAGAAAACGGAGGGGGACAACAACCGGGTAAGAAATACAATTGATTCGTGTTTTCAATTAAAGGTATTGTGTATTGGATTAATTACATGGCTAATTAATATTTATAATGCATTAATTTTTAATGTTTAATCTACATTGATCTTTACATTAGGAAATAGGATCCTAAATAACTTCACACTTTATCAAAAAAGTTAAGATCTCAAAAATAATTCATATTAAATTCCTAAAAATCTCACATTTGCTTTTGTGTTGTGTCCCGATGCTATTTTTGTAATAATAGAAAAATTAATTATGTTATAATACATATATCTTTTTTGTGGCAAACAAAATCTGTTCGTATAGCTTTAAAGAAAAAGTTTGATGAAATATGTATTAAGTTTATATTTATTTGTTTCATAAATTTATCAAACATTGTCCTTTATCGTGGGTAAACTGCACCTTAAAATCGGTCTTTTTAAAACAACATTTCTTACTTGAAGTACAATAAACAAAATAACTTTAAAGGTATGACATGCGTGCGGTAATAAAATTAGGCATCGTGAGTGACTGGCGCAGCAAGTCTGATTAATAAAACCTTTGTCATAGTAGGTAAATTTCATGATTGATTGTATATCATTTTAAAGTTAAGCCCATTGTAATGGATTTCTTTAGTTGTATATCATGTAAGTTCTGATCAAATAAAAACAACAATAAGTACTGTTTATTACGCTTTATCGCAGAAATCGGTACTTCACTATAATTTATTAGTATTTTATTACTTTAAATGTAAACACGGCCTTGTTTATTTCGTTTTACTGGTCATGAATTAAATCTCGACATTGTACACCAAATTAATAACACAACATAAAACGGAAATCTGGTTTTGGACGATTTTGTTTACCTCCCCCCTTTCCCCCGTACTCTTGAACAATTTTGTTTACCCCCCCTTTTTTTTGTTTTTTTTTGCTGGTAGTTTATGATAGAGTAGGATATATAACTTGCTATGTACATGGTTATTTACCTATATATGTGACGGATGTAATTTTCCTAATTCGGAATAACCGCAGGAAACCGAAACAACTGACGTTCTAAATCGAGTACACTCTTCAATGTTCGAGCACATTCTTCAGTGTTCGAGCACACTCTTCAATGTTACCCAGTAATAAAAAAACATCTTCCATATCTTATTTTGCTGTGCGATTTGTTGTGATAATTTTTTTAAAAATTCTTTTATAAGTTGGTCTAATAGCAAAAAAAATGTCTTTACTGACGATTATACAGTGTAGAATTTGGATTATAATTTATCTGTTGAATAGTTTATTGAAATAGTTCGCCAATTGTCCGGATCTCTGTACGTTTTCGATATGAAAGTTAACAATAGAAGTTGTGTGCCTTGCGATTGCGCCTTTGATCGGTCCTGACATTAAGAAAGAATTAACTTGTTGTGCATATACCTCAGCCAGCAGAAGACCACGGTACTTTTATTGTTTTCTTCCGCTAACACACAATCTAGTTGGTTTATCCCTGCTATTTAGGCGACTGAGTTCTGAATAACAGCTATTCACATCATTGGGTACTTTATACACCGGACTTGCACTAGTTCAATATTATCCATTCTCTCCTGCATTAACCGTAATGACATATAAAATGGTTTTATAATGGATAGATAAAGCTCTATAGAAATATTAAGTACAACCCACCATTTTATAAATGTTCAATTTGCCTACATCATCAGCCAATATATCTAGGTTTAGTTATACATACTGTTTATCGGTATAAATATATAGTACACAAAAATTGATTGGACAGAGTATGCTTGCTGGGCGTTAAACAACAAACAATCAATCAATCAAACATTATACGTATATCTAGGTCAGGATAAATTGGGAAAAGCTATTTTAAGTAAATTATCAGAGCTTTGTTCGGCAGCGATTTAAAAGGCAACATTGTTTGTCCACCAAAAGAACAACAATGCTGTAGCTGCAAGATGGTGAGAACAAGCTGTCCTTGCTTCCAAACGTTTGTTTGGATGACGTCATTGTGTTGTGTTACCTGCCAGCATACAATACTCAGAGCGAGGAATGTTCACAGTTTACTACCGGGGCGTAACAATATATAGTTTAATGTGTAAGCCCTTATCGCCAAGGGGTCTGGGGACCGCTTAATGTCCCCAGCAGGTACGGAGCAGCTAGAGCCGAAAATTATGTGTAAGCTTTTTGTTCTATCATTATTGTTACGCTATTACATATATAAGTTAACTGAAAAGATAACTTGACGATCGGTACCAACTAATTATGTTATAATAGTAACGTGTTTAAGATGGATTATAACTCTGGTTTTGTGTAAACATTAAAAATTGTCATAACTACAAACAAACTGCAGTAGGGATCAATCAATATATCAGACAATAGACATGCCATCAAATATTAATACAAACTCTGTATATACTGATTAGTGTAAACAAAGATTTGATTTCGTTTGTCACAAAGATGATTGCAAGTCAAATTGCATTTTTTTAATTCTCACATCCCCGACCATATATGTTTGTAAATATTTCACAGAAAAAAATCAACGACTCGAAGCTAAGTTAAATAAATTTATGAGTTAGGTCTAAAATTGGAATGGCATATACACGTTGCGTCATTATTTTACATGTGATTTTTGTCTCGCCTGCGACGAAGGTCGCTGGAGGCGAGACATATGTATAGGAATCCGGCGTCGGCGTAAACACTTGACATCTTGCCTTATATAATTGTAAGCCCAAGCCCTAGGTCCATCAAATTTGGTACAGAGGTAGCTTATGATGAGTACTTGCCAGCCAGTCACCTGTCACCTGACCTTGACCTCAATTTCACGGTCAATCGACTACGTTAAAGTTTTTGGGTTACGGCAGTTCCTCTGTAACTACGCATGGTAGGATGACAATATTTGGTGTATAGGTTGCTGATGACTAGTACATGACTGTCTGGTAGGTGTCACCTGACCTCAATTTCACGTTCCAGCAACTACGTTAAAGTTTTTGGGTTACGACAGTTCCTCTGTAACCACGCATGGTAGGATGACAATATTTGGTAAACAGGTTGCTGATGACTAGTACATGACTGTCTGGTAGGTGTAACCTGACCTTGACCTAAATTTCACGGTCCAATGACTACGTTAAAGTTTTTGTATTAGGACAGTTCCTCTGTAACTATGCATGGTATGGTGACAATATTTGGTATACAGGCCGCTGCTGATATTTAATGCTATTTACGTAATGCTTATGGTTCAGTCACACTACACCGCATAGCGTTAACGGACGCCAAACGCAAAGAAAAATGCGGCTAAAAGTTATCCGGTGATGAAACGCATTTCCCGCTGCTGCTCGGTGCTCGGTGCTCTCATGATCGCTGTACGGGGCGCAAAAAACGTGCAAAACGCACAATGACCGAACGATCAACGCACATATACCGGATGAACGACGTACAGTTAACGGACTTCAACGTACTAGTAACGGATTTGTACTGCACAAAACGTACACGCAGCACACGAAGAACTGACAAAACGTTCTTTGAACGTTCGACGAGCGTATTTACGTTACATCCAGTGCATGTCCGTTAGTAGTCCGGCCGTAAATCAGGTCCACCGGGCAAGAACGGACTCGAACCGGACAAGTACAGAATAAGGAACGTACGAGTAACGAACAAAACGCATACCAGCGCATGGTTACCGTACATCTGACGGACAACTTTATCCAGTGCTGTACGTTTCAAATTGAACATGTTCAAAATTTTCCACCGAACGGAAAGAACACCGCTGGACATCGCCGGACAAGAAGCGCAACCGCCGCATGATAAACGGAAAAGAAACGCATGCGAACGGAAATGGACGAATTGAAAATTTTGTGATGTGTTGGACGTCCGTTAACGCTATACGGTGTAGTATGACTGAAGCATTATGACGAAATTTATTTTCATTACTGATGAGGAATGCAGGCGAGACGTTTTTCTGTGTCCACACTTGTTTAATCGAGAAACGAAAATAAAAGTATATGCAAACTATAAATTCCCAGCAATAAGTGTTTGTTTGATTTAACAGCAGACGAAACGGACCAGAGCAAACCAACAGAACAACAAAACACTGCTAAGGAACAGACAACAGAACAGCCAACAGAGGAACAGACGTCAGAAGATTAGTTTATTGAGGTATGGCATGGTTAAAATGGTGGGCACTGGTTTCAATATATAGAGCTAATACAAGTAGACATAATTAAATTCATTTCGGTATAATTCTAAACTTGTAAAGGAGAATGTTTGGACGAAAACTCGAAGCAACGAACAATATATAACAAACACGTACGAGTAAGTGAGGAAATGCAATATTTACTTTAAATATATCTAGTGGGGATAAAAAATCGTCAGCTACATTATCGTAGCTAAGGCGTAGTAAATTTTATTAACCTTGGTATCTTTGATGACATTTTATTATACCAAATATGGATGTCAGATGCTCAAAATGTTTTTTATAGGATCCTTGTCTGTTATGTTTTTAATGATCATGTCCCTTTTTATGTGTCCACTATTGGAAATAAATACAATACATCCTTCATATCTAATATTTTCTTATCAAATCTTAATGGTTCAGTAACAATTGAATTTGTTTATTTTTCTTTTTTAGATTATCAAGAAAAGAAGATAAAAACAATGAATCCGCACTCTTCTATCTTTCATGGTCACAACCTATTTATATAATACAGTAATGCCGCAAAATTAAGATAGTGAAAAACTTAAGCTAACCCAAATTCTGAATTCACCTCTATCTTTTACTGTTTATCTGTATATGAAAGATAAAAATAGAAAATATGCATGCTTTGTATTCAGTATTAACTCCGTCCAATACGATTTGTGATATTTTTATAGATGTTTTCGATTTTTCATCGAAACTTTAGATGTTTTAATGTACCGCAAATATATTGATATTTACTGTTATATTAATTTATTTAAATAAACAGATTTCTTTGTAGTTTTCTCCTGTTTACGAAAGGCAAAACAAATGCACAAATTCTTAAACTATGTTAAAACATGGGTGAGGTCAAACGTAAACTGCAGACTGTGGTCACGACTACACCATCTTTAACACTAGGTAACATAAAACAAATCAACAAACTTGTAGCTTTCATTGCTGCTTCTCATCTTCAAACTAGTTTTTGTATAAAAAGAGTGCAACGAGAAATCGATATCATAATTCAATACACTTAAAAACGATTCACTTAACGAAATCCCCAAAAAGGACCAATACGAGGGCATATAATACCAACAATTATAAACGGTAATACGCTAACAACAGAGACATACAGAAACATATTCCAATGAAAATTGCTAAGGAAGAACTACAACACAGACCTACACAGCACGCACAAACACTGAGATACAAATACAAACAGTACAGAAACAATCCTGTTTACATTTAATGTTTTCACTATTCTGTTTGATAAAATCTGACTTGACATGTGTGTGGAACAACTTGCCGTATGAGTCATATTCGAACACATTTGGACTAATATTTGACTGCAATTAGTTTTTAATTTGTATAGCAAACAAAAACATGGTTTGTTGGACGGTCTTTGCTCTTTCACAAAGTCTTTAAAAAGTATTATCAGCTAAAGCTCCAAACTGTTATGTAATTGTCCAATAACACTTGAAAACGTCAATCATAAACACCAAATTGATAATTAGTCGTGGAAGGGTCGATATCGGGTATATCCATCGTTAGCATGAATGACTGCTGCAACCCTGCGTCGAATACTGCCGGTAAGGCGTCTTATTTGTTGAGCATTATCTGTCGCCTTTCCTGGGTGAACTTTTCGCAATAAGGTTGCAATTGATTGTTACCAGATTCAGTTTGCAATCGTGTGATACAGTCCCACACCATAACTGAGCCCCACCAAAAGGCACTATTGGAACAATGTTTCTTGGCGTGGAAGCTGTGTTTTGATGCCTACTTTTTAAGTTTAAATCTGAACTAACGAACTTGAACCCACAACGAAGAGTTCAAAGCATTATGAATATGGTCATCGAAAACTTAACATTGTTCTAACCCAATTAAGATGTTCAGCATCAATATTGAATAATGACCTATACAATATGTACAAGGTAAATATTATATTTGATCCACCTTGTCGCTGTGGGTCTGGCCGCGAAGATTCAAATCATTACTTCTTTGAATTCACGAAATATGCTAATATTAGAAATAGATTGTTCGAACACCTTCATTGGCTGCCAATCTTCTGTCCAGTAAATCTAGAACTTCTTACATCTGGTAATTCGCAATTGTCTAATGATCAGAATGAACAAGTCCTTAAGCATGTATTTTAGTATATCAAAGGGTCAGAAATGTTCGCCTTATTTTGAATCATTACTCAAAAGGATTTGAAACCACACTCGTCATCACGTCAACTTTTCTCTGTTTAATTTTCTCCCTCGTTCTATTTTTCCTTTAATATTTGTCATAAAAATTGTTGTTATGTCTCCAGCAAACATAATTTAATTTGTATTGTATTACAATGTACGCTGCTCTATCAATATTTTTGTAATATACTGTATACTGGAGAAGACTTCATAAGTTTTATTAACTTGTGTCTTATCCTTTTTGCATATTTAAGCAAATAAAATATGTTTAAACTAATCAAGCATTGGGCATTTAATAACTATCCTTGACCCCAATCCTGCAGCTTTAAGACGATTTCATTCTGTTCTGGCTGACAGATTACGACCAGGTGACCATTGTTGCATGAGACAGGTGCTTCCTGCAGACGGATTTCGCCAAGACTCCTATCTTCACGCTGGGTTGTCGCAGATGATCGACCAGATCGGAAACAGTCTTTAACATCTTGCGTGGAAGCGTGTTTTCTGACCAAAGACTAATGACTGTATAATGACATACCAGTGGAATGCATGCCGATGATTTGCCATCTCTGTGCTTCTGATATCTGCCTCCTTGCCATGCTTACTTTAAATGATTTGGCAATTAGAAATTCGGGATTTAAATACAGATAGGTTGCAGGAAAAATAGTGCACTTTGGACTTGATGAAGGGAGGAAGCCTCGCGTGGACAGAAAACCGCGCTTGATTAAAATTTTACACCTGAACGCTCACATCTTTTAATTATACATTAATTAATACGGACCAAAATCATCAATAATAAACTTTATTTACAATAAACTAAAGTCAAAAATATTCGGGGGTGGTTAACTTTTTTCTAGGTGTTCATAATCCCTGCAATCTTGTTTGTCCAGTCAAGCTTGCCACGAGTATCTGAATAGGTGAAAGGAGAGGCAACACAAATAAATCAGTGTCGTCTGCCCAGCTAGAAATTGTAATACATACTGGTACCATTATTAAACAAATGGTGTTTTAGTATTTCTACGTAATCCAGATTCTTAATTACAATTGTGAAAAACTACGTAAATATAGGCATTGTTTTGTACCTTGTGCACATGCGTCATTATTTCTACACGTAAAGTTATTTTAAAAAATAGTGCACTTTTAATAAAGGACAAATAAAATCGTGGCTTACCGATGGTAGCAGCACCAATTACAACTGAATTATGTGTTGTATTTCTACGAAAGTTGTTTCAAATTACTAACGGTAGAGATAATCTGTTTTTGCCGCTTGTATAATACAGATACAGTTGACAAAATGACAAAATTGTTTTCACGTATGGTCCTTGGCAGTTTTTAGAAAAGACGACCATGGCTCTCAAGATCTTGTAACGCTCTAATTACTTATACAAATAAACTTTCTATGAGGCATGAATTTTCTACATTCTGCTTTATATGCATAAGCTGTATCTGAGAAAATGTTTATTAACTTCTTTGCAATTTATTTTCTTAAAGTTTCCAATAAGCGCTAAACACAAAAAAGTTAAGAGAACTTATTCTGGCATCATTTGTTAATGATTTGGTTGATGTTCGAGAAGGTATCTGTGAAGAAGCTGTTTGTATGCTTTCCATTACGGTTAAATGTTGAGCTATTCTGTGATTGTCAGTTATCATGGAATTGAGGACTGGCAAAACTGGATATTACTAGAGACCATCTGATGTATATTCTACATTATTACAATGCAATCTGCTAGGAGATTTTTAACAAGGAATTTTCAGAATTTAGTAATCAGAACACACCAATGGTACTAGCGGCTACGTTGAATTCCAAAATCGGCACCAATATATAACAAGATGGACACAGAAAAACGTCTCGCTTGCATTCCGCATCAGTAACGAAAATAAATTTCGTCATAAGCATTACGTAAATAGCATTAAATATCAGCAGCGGCCTGTATACCAAATATTGTCACCATACCATGCATAGTTACAGAGGAACTGTCCTAATACAAAAGCTTTAACGTAGTCGCAAGACCGTGAAATTGAGGTCAAGGTCAGGTGACACCTACCAGACAGTCAAGTAAGTCAGCAAACTATATACCAAATATTGTCATCCTACCTTGCTTGGTTACAGGGGAACAGCAGTAACCCAAAAACTTTAACGTAGTCGCTGGACCGTGAAATTGAGGTCAAGGTCAGGTGACACCTACCAGACATTCATGTACTATTCATCAGCAACCTATATGCCAAATATTGTCATCCTACCATGCATAGTTACAGAGAAACTGCAGTAACACAAAAACTTTAATGTAGTCGCTGGACCGTGAAATTGAGGTCAAGGTCAGGTGACACCTACCAGACAGTCATGTACTAGTCATCAGCAACCTATATACCAAACATTGTCATCCTACCATTCGGGGTTACAGAGGAACTGTCGTAACCCAAAAACTTTAACGTAGTCGCTGGACCGTGAAATTGAGGTCAAGGTCAGGTGACACCTACCAGACAGTCATGTACTAGTCATCAGCAACCTATACACCAAATATTGTCATCCTACTATGCGAAGTTACAGAGGAACTGCCGTAACCCAAAAACTTTAACGTAGTCGCTGGACCGTGAAATTGAGGTCAAGGTCAGGTGACAGGTGACTGACTGGCAAGTACTCATCATAAGCTACCTCTGTACCAAATTTGATGGACCTAGGGCTTGGGCTTAAAAATATATGAAGCAAGATGTCAAGCGTTTACGCCGCCGGCGGATTCCCATACATATGTCTCGCCTCCAGCGACTTTCGTCGCAGGCGAGACAAAAATGGCAAAGAACTTCTAAGACACCACTTCTGCTTGATTTAAATGTATGCTGCTATTTGTCTGAATTACCATAAGTGATGGGCATCTTGGATGTAGGATTGGCACTAAAAACTTAATAGGGCTAGAACGAATAATCGTATCCTGGCTTTTTTTGGGCGACAAATCAAACAAGTGTGGACACAGAAAAACGTCTCGCCTGAATTCCGCATCAGTAACGAAAATAAATTTCGTCATAAGCATTACGTTAATAGCATTAATTATGAGCAGCGGCCTGTATACCAAATATTGTCACCATACTATGCATAGTTACAGAGGAACTGTCCTAATACAAAAACATGAACGTAGTCGCTGGACCGTGAAATTGAGGTCAAGGTCAGGTGGAACCTACCAGACAGTCATGTACTATTAATCAGCAACCTATATACCAAATATTGTCATCCTACCATGCATAGTTACAGAGGAACTGTCGTAACCCCAAAACTTTAACGTAGTCGCTGGACCGTGAAATTGAGGTCAAGGTCAGGTGACACCTACCAGACAGTCATGTACTAGTCATCAGCAACCTATACACCAAATATTGTCATCCTACCATGCGTAGTTACAGAGGAATTGTCGTAACCCAAAAACTTTAACGTAGTCGCTGGACCGTGAAATTGAGGTCAAGGTCAGGTGACACCTACCAGACAGTCATGTACTAGTCATCAGCAACCTATACACCAAATATTGTCATCCTACAATGCGTAGTTACAGAGGAACTGTCGTAACCCCAAAACTTTAACGTAGTCGCTGGACCGTGAAATTGAGGTCAAGGTCAGGTGACACCTACCAGACAGTCATGTACTAGTCATCAGCAACCTATACACCAAATATTGTCATCCTACCATGCGTAGTTACAGAGGAACTGTCGTAACCCAAAAACTTTAACGTAGTCGCTGGACCGTAAAATTGAGGTCAAGGTCAGGTGACACCTACCAGACAGTCATGTACTAGTCATCAGCAACCTATACACCAAATATTGTCATCCTACCATGCATAGTTACAGAGGAACTGTCGTAACCCAAAAACTTTAACGTAGTCACTGGACCGTGAAATTGAGGTAAAGGTCAGGTGACAGGTGACTGACTGGCAAGTACTCATCATAAGCTACCTCTGGACCAAATTTGATGGACCTAGGGCTTGGGCTTACAAAGATATGAAGCAAGATGTCAAGTGTTTACGCCGCCGCCGCCGCCGCCGCCGGATTCCCATACATATGTCTCGCCTCCAGCGACTTTCGAGACAAAAACTAACATCGGATTATAACGGCAGTAAAATCTTGCCTAGTAGAGGGCCATCTGAGGTATATATCTACATTATATCAAATAAATCTTTCAAGCGATTAAATAAACAACGTTATGTTCTATTTCGTCCAACTCAACCGAACATAAAGTATTTATCCATTAACAACAAACACATGTATAGGAACAGCTCGCCTATGCGTGCAGCACATTTCGAAAAACAAAGAAAGGCGGTTTGTTTGTTTGTTTATTTTGTTTTTTTTTTTTTTTTAAATACCCAAATTTTTAGAGACCAGTAAACGTTCAGACAAAGACTCTTTTACGTATCCGTCTTTAGCGCGATCAGACTTCCACCTGCCGTGTTTTTTTGAAAATACGATCCTCAACGCGAGAGGCGGCAGCCGCAGTTGCCCCGCCAGATCTTAAACTATGCAAACCAAACATCTTTTTATCCAAACCTAAGTTTTGTAAAGATGATAATAATATTTCTCTAGCAGAAGTGTAAGATAACTTCCCACTTCTTAATTTGTACGAGTTCGAAGATTTACAAAAACACAAAGGTCGAAAAATATAATCCAAGCTATCTGGTTTTATATCGGCCATTGACAAATATTTTTCTAACATAGTTACGGGACAAGTAAAATTATCAGTTCTAGATATAACGACATCTGTACCTTCCCTGTAGACATCAGTTTTACTCTTTTCTAAAAACAGCTTCACATAATTGTCATAGAAAAATATTTCGTGCCTTTTCAGATTGGCCAGCATAACATAACAAGCACATACAAGCTATTCGCACATGTTTTAAATTAGATGTATTAGTACCATAAACTTGTACCAATCGAGTCAAAATTTCTGGTGTTATAGGTTCTTTCCTTACTACACGATGCCCAACGGATCTCACAGATCCCTCCTTAACTGAAAGAACTAAATCCGATACACACGGATTCTGAACACCTGCGAGCTTATGAGCCCAACTTATGGCGTAATAAGCTTCATTGATAGTACTGGTAGATTTATCAGAATTAGACAAATGAATAAGATATGTAGATACAACTACTTGTGAGGCTGGTAAAGTATCAACAATATTATTAAATAAACACCACTTACAAAAAGCGTTAAAGGCATATCTATACTGTCTTTGAGTATTTTCTGCTCTGGAAGCCAAACAAACAGTAGGGTTCTGTTCCACCAATGGACGAAGGGATGGGTACAGGGAAAAACGTTGAACATCTGCCCAACGCCCGGATTTGAAAACATCTGAAAAATCATTTGTTTGAGGTTGACTGTGCATCTGTAGAAGAGAGCCTTGCGTTGAGCAGTGGGCAGTTTCTCCTCCAGTGCCCATACTGTTTACACTGGTGGCAGATGTCCATAGGGCACGGCTCACGCCGTGCACCGGTGTAACGAAAAGGCTGCTGCTGAATAGTAGGAGCAGGAGCTGTAGCCACTGGAAAATTGGTTGTAGAAGGTCTAGAAGAGTAGGGATGCGGCCTGCGTTCTCTGGACTTTTCCTTGCGGAGCGCTCTGGACTCAGCCGAACGGATCCTTTTTTCGTCCTCTTCATTGTCTGCTATATCACTGGATTCGTACTCGCGTACCGTAGCCCAACCACCTGCTGAATTGTCTGCAATCCTGATAAGTTTGTTACGTTCCTTCAACCTATTCAGAAGGTCTAAAGAGGTGCTAGAAGCCGGTGAGTTGTTAGCAATCAAACGCCTGTGAATCTTGGCGACACCCTCAGCAATGCCCTCGTTGAAACGGAATTGAATTCGGTTTCCTTCGGACTTAAATTTCAAATCGGTTTCCTCACGAAACTTCTTGGATAAAGAATCCTGTTCAGCCAAAATGTCAGTTTTAAGGTCCACTAACTTGCGATCAAAATAGTTTTTAAACAAGTCAAAGGTATATACCAAATCGCGTTGTGAGGCGGAATTCGTATTCTCAATGCGATTAGATTCGATACGTGTAGGGGGCTGAGAAGGCTGGTTGTCTCGTAGCAATTCGTCGTCGTTCAGATCAAGTATAGGCTCTGACATTTCGACATTTGCTGCACTGAAAACCGAGCTTCGAATGACTAGCTAAGATCTCAACCTTAACACGACAACTTTTCCCGCCTATACCCGTCATAATCTGTCCGTGCTATCACAATATGCTCACTATTAACTACCCATACCCGGATAACATTCAAACACACCGCGACCCAAAACAATAACACAGACATGTAAACAAATACACGTGTTCGTCGAACCTTAATAAATACATATTTGTTTAAGCCCAATAACGGCAGTAACAGCCATTAATTTTCAATCAGCTCCAACTTGCCAATAGACGAGAACTATTGAGGTTTTATTAGGTTTAATGTTTTGTTAGGGCTTCTGACCTTTGTATATATGTCCAATAGTATCAATATAGCGGCAATCTATTTAAAATGAGCACACAAAACTTAAACTTTAAAGAGAACCAACTAAAGTACATCTATAAAATATATCAATCTGCACATTTGTCTATAAAACACAAACGCAACAATGTGCCAAATGGCCGTGGCAGCGGTGATGAATATTCAAACACCACAAAATATACAAACTTTCTAAAGAACCCCCAAAGTAGCATTTATAAAGTCAGTCCGACAGTAATCTCTCTAATAAAAATCAATGTGTTCAAGTTGGCAAGTCTCTGTAATATACTTGATGAATATAAAGTCCCCACAGGCTTCCATCCTTGAGCCTGTGCTTTTCGATATAATTTCATAAACGATATTTGTCTGTTTGTTCATTAAAGCGATCTTTACAACTATGCTGAAGACGATACCATATCTATGTCTGTCGAATCATTGGAATGTGTTATTTCTTCATTAGAAGAAGATTGTAAACATGGTTCTCATTCAACAAAATGGAGGCAAATCCAGAAAAAATACCAGGCCATTGACATTTGGACCAGAAAACTAACAAAATACAACATTCAATCTAAATAGTAACAACAGTGTATGTGAGGTTATGGTGAAGTTACTTGGTGTTACTATACTCACTCAAAAAAGAAACGCAACATCCGATAAATTTTTTCAAATCATTTTTTTGCGCACAAATAACCTATAAATATTCAAATATGTATACATCATAATTACACCTTAATTAAAGGTTTCCATGTGAAAGCATATAATTCTGGGTAGGTTAGATAAATGTGCTCCTTTACTGGACATATAATTCTGGGTAGGTTAGATAGATGCACTGCTTTACTACACATGGAATTCTGGGTAGGTTATATAAAGTAAGTAAGAAAGGAAAACTTTATTTTGATTTGGCATGATAAGAAAAATGCAACACAAGCTCTAAGGAGCTTTTAACCGAATATATGAAACAGATATTTCAACAATAAAAGCAAATAGAAAAAACAGAGACATGATTGTTATAATGCCTGGGAAAAATTGCAGAAAAAACCCACACAACATTTAAAAGGACCGTTAAAAATTTGGAATCAATACATAATAAGAGACAATAAAAATCTGCCAAAAAAAAAAATTATAATGAACTAAAATTTAAAATAATTAAAAATCTATTACATTGACGAGACCATCATTTAATTGGTTTTTTTTCACGTCATATTACATTCCATTTATCCTGTATTTATGTTTCACAATGTACAATATCTCATGTAATATTTGGTATTATATACCTTAATGCAATGGTGCAACAAAGAGGCTCCAGGAACAGGAACACAAACAGACAAATTTCATAAATACTACCAACCTCGAGGGACAAATCCATATAATTATATTCATGCTGTAATGTTTGTATAACAAATGTTTTGATTGCATAAAGACACTTGAATTGTCATCTCAAATAATTTATAAATCGACGTTTCCTTTGACTACTTTCAGTATCCAAGGTAAACAAAATGGCTTCCTCCTAGTGTATCAAACAGGGAGAGGGACAAGTGCTTTGTCTGTTGCAATGATTTTTAATAAAATATAATATTGAAAAAAAAATGGATTTCATTTTGTTCCTTTTTCTAATAATATCTGTTAAACTAAAATTCGTTTGGTACTGTGATTTGTATATTCCTACGCTGTCTTGCCTTGGTACATTTTGAGGTCTATATGGACTTCTTAATTGTTTTTCTGCTTCAAAAAACCCAAAGACTATTTATTTCAATTATAAGGATTAAACACTGTGATTTTTTAGGAAATTATCAATGTGTAAACTCTAGCGACTACATACTTCACAAACTTGGCATAAAATTCTTTAGTTAGGTTGTGAGTGAGTCGCCAGGGTTAACACATTGATAATTCCTAAAAAACTGAGTTTAAATCTAATGGCGTTCTAGAAGAAATCAAGAATAGGTTGTAACAGCCATAAAAAACCAAATTTAAATATTATGTCATTCTGTTGTTGCCTAATTTGATTTAGTCAAATGATTTTGTTGCCTTCCATAACTCTGGACCGTGTTCTCAGCAGAAATCTGTGCAACAGACCTTACATTCCTGTCTGTTTCTAAAATTTCTGCATTTTGAAGGAAAGTTAATTTTTCTACAGCATTTTAGTTGGTTCAAGGCAATGAATTAATATCACATGCAATCGTTCATTTGTACAAATTTATTTTCAATTTTTCTATAAATCCATGTACATTTCTTTAACTGACTTAATATTAGTTACAATTTTTAAGATCCCATTATGGTTATTAAAATATATTATATAGAAACAAATAATAAATTGTATCAGTTCATACTTTAAAAAACAATAACAACAGTAAATTAGTGACTCAACTAAATTATTAAAAATAAAATAATTGATTGCTTGGTTGTCTACAATTAATTTTAACAATATCAATAGGAAGACGTGAGTGAAGAACGTATTCAGTACCCTGGTAACATGGGATACAAACTGTAATTAAAATCAGCCAATCATAACACCATACAAATCAAACTTTATAATTGACAAGATAATTAGTGACATTACTTTCTCTGTATCCACAAAATAATTGGTTTTTAATGCCAATTAGTAATAACCGTTCTTATGTGAAGATTACAAGATAAACATGTCCCTGTGTCATATTTAGCTGACTAACTGTTCATCATCCACAATGTTTCCTATAATAGCTACTGCTTCTATCTCAATTTGTGCTCCCTGAAACAAGTTCATAATTTTAACATTTATAAAATCATGTACAGTAAATTTCTACAAAAAAAAAACCACTGTATTATTCAAAATTATGTTTAAACAGATTTAATATTTGAAATCTGTCTAAATTAAAATTGTCAAACCAAATCCCTGGCTATTCCAAACAAAGTCAAATACCTGGCTATTCCAAACAAAGTCAAATACCTGGCTATTCCAAACAAAATTACAATCACAAAGTTATACAGTTTAGGTTTGACACCACAGTTTTTTGCACTGTATATAAGTCATATAGTTAACATGAATTTTCTTGTTTGTATGTATTAATTTCTGCTAAGTCCACATCCTATTGTGACCTTTGTGTAATGTTCATAGAATTCTGGACTCAATATTTAAGTATATTGGTATTTTATTATTATTCTATCATATGTGTTATATTAAACAAGTGTGGACACAGAAAAATGTCTCGCCTGCATTCTGCATCAGTAACACAAAAAAAAATTATGTCATAAGCATTATGTAAATAGCATTAAATTTATCATTTAAAATATATGATTCATGGTTACAGAGAAATGGACATAATCTAGAAACTTTAACTTAGTCACTGGACCGTGAAATTGAGGTCATGGTCAGTTGAAACCTACGAGACACTCATGTACTTATCATTGGTAACCTATATACCAAATACTGTCGTCCTACCATGAATGGTTACAGAGGAACTGCCCTAATCCAAAAATTTTAACAGTCGCTGGACCGTGAAATAGAGGTCAAGGTCAGGTGACACCTAACAGACAGTCATGTACTATTCATCAGCAACCTGTATACCAAATATTGTCATCCTACCATGCGTGACTACAGAGGAACTGTCATAACCTAAAAAAATTTAACAAAGTTGCTGGACCGTGAAATTGAGGTCAAGGTCAGGTGACAGGTGACTGACTGGCAAGTACTCATCATAAGCTACCATTGGACAATATTTGATGGAACTAGGGCTTAGGCTTACAAAGATATGAAGCAAGATGTCCAAATGTTTATGCTGCTGCCGACGAACAATTCCCATACATATGTCTCGCCCACGAGACAAAAAATGCATTGTTTTTTATGTAATCAACTCTGCAAAGACTATAGATTTTTTCTGATTTTTAAACATATTATTAAATCAAAGTTAACATTCAAACTTTTAATATAACTTTAATAGTTATGATTCTTAATTCTTACCCACAGGCACTCGGGTATACTCAGTGATTTTTGTTATTGTCAATAAAAAATACTTATTTCCCTTTATCTGCCCCTTTGTAACATACTTTCTGCAGAATCACTAATAATTCTCTTACTTTCCAAAATTTACATTATGTTGAGATTATATAGAGTAAATTTTGGAAAGAATAAAAATGTGGAAAATAATAGAATTATAAGTGATTCTGTGCAAAGAATGATACAAAGGTGTACATAGAGGGAAATAAGTATTATTTATTGACAATAACGAAAATCACTGATTGTACCAAAGTACCTGTATTATTACCTAGCTGGCAATGGTTGAAAAATAGATGTGAAGTGTACAATCATTTCATAATAATTATCTTTCAGAAAAATTGTATTGATGTTTCACATATGGTGGCCACTTTGAAATAAGGCTTCCTGAAGTTTGCAATCTGAAATAACCCATATTAGGTGGGCAAAATACTAGTCTGTTCTTATAAGTTACTAAAAATTAAACCCATCAATTAAAGTTACTATGACAAAAGTAATCACTAAATACCTTTGGTAGTGCTGCCACCTGGTATGCTGCTCTGGCAGGAAAATTCTTTGGAAAATCTACAATAAACAGATAAGTATTATGACTGACAGTATAATTTGTTGACATGTAAATATTCCATCTCCAAAAACTATGTGCATTGTATTCTAATGTTTGTGTATGTTGTAAGACAGTATAAATCTACATAACAAAATAATTCCAAGAAAATGTTGACATTGATACAAGAGCTAGATTACCCATTAACCACCAAACCTGAAAGGCCATCAAAACCTAACATACTGAATTAACTGTTAATTTACACAAATTTTACATTTGTATCAGCTGACTTCATTATTATATGTATATCGGAATTGATTTATTTGTAATAAATGAATGTAGCTTGATTACCATTTCACTTGAAACTGGGAGGAAATGCAGAGTTGTGATTCAGGGGAGACAACCATTATTACTGTTACTGAATATTATGCTTTTATGTGTAATGTGCATTCATCCTACCACGAGAATACATTTATACATTTATTTCAAGGTTACTTTTATACTTACATTTAGCATAGATATCATTTACCACTGCAAAATCATTGATGTTCTGTAATAAAACAGTTGCTTTGACAACTGTGAAAAAACACAAAACAGATTAATGTTCAGCAACAAAATGTTTACAAATCTTCCACATTCAATTCAGAAATATACAACTCAACAGTTTACCAGTGCTTCCAATCTTTACATATGTATCTCTCTGGAGTTGTCTCAAAATAACCTGCCAAATCATGTAAGAACCATCCTCTATTTTCGCTGAAGGGGTCATTGTCGACCTGGGTACTATATCAGCGTACCCAGGGTACGTTTATAATTTTAAAAAGTACCCTGATAAATAAGTTTCATATAAACGTACCCAGGATATAAGAAGCGGCTGCAATTGTACCCTGTTCTCGTTCAACTATCACGTGATCAAAAGCCTTTCCGGATCTTCACGATTTTTGGTACCAAAGTTGATGATGCTGATTATATACTTTGCATCTATCAGGGTACGATTGCAGCCGCTTCTTATATCCTGGGTACGTTTATATGAAACTAATTTATCAGGGTACTTTTAAGAATTATAAACGTACCCTGGGTACGCTGATATAGTACCCAGGTCGACAATGACCCCTTCAGCTCTATTTTCTGTAACTTTTTTAAGGTTGTAATACTAGTATATAAGATTTACCACAGAAAGTTGTGGACAAATTATTAGATGCACTGTCACCGTTGTAGAGTAATATTCACCAATATATGACTTCAAACTCGGAACTGATGTGGCTGTATCCAATATTATAAATTCTGGCCAATAATAATGATACATGTACAAAATACATTCAGAAGGGAAACAGCATTAAGATTAAATCTGAATTTGCAGTACTTTCTGCTATAATGTATTCGAACAGTATGTAAATATAGCAGCTCATATTTAAGTATCATTCCTGGAAAAAATGTCATCAATATATAGTAAGTGAACCTTTAGGTATTGAATATGATATATTAAGTTTTGACATATATATTTGCACTCCTACTTTTATTAACTTGTCGCAGGGAGGTAATGTTATCATAACTGACTGAGTGTTATTTGCACTCCTACTTTTATTAACTCGTCGCAGGGAGGTAATGTTATCATGACTGACTGAGTGTTATTTGCACTCCTCCTTTTATTAACTCGTCGCAGGGAGGTAATGTTATCATGACTGACTGAGTGTTATTTGCACTCCTACTTTTATTAACTTGTCGCAGGGAGGTAATGTTATCATGACTGACTGAGTGTTATTTGCACTCCTACTTTTATGACTTGTAGCAAAAGTAACAAGGGAAGTAATATTATTGTGACTGACTGACAAACCAGCTTTATATGTATTTCCTTACCATGACTAAAGTCAGCATTTGCAGCATTTAACACAGCTCCTAAATTCTTCAATGCCTGAAAAAAAAATGAGTATACAAAATAATCAGAAGTTGTTTTCAAAATTGAAACCTGATTAAGTAATATTTAACCTAATTGTGTTTGTAACAGAAATGAAAAATCATTACAGAAACTCCTAAAAACAAATTGCCCATTTATAAACAATCACCACCAGAGCCAGATTTGTAAAAATTATATTCAACCACAGTTACATTTTTGGCATATCAGGTACATTATGTTTACTTCACACATCAATATCTTATTTTTGATACTATATCCTCTTTAAAGAAGAAACAGCCCTTAAATTGAACAATTTTGAAATCCTTTTAGCCAAAAATTAGTAAAAAGTACATACCTGAAAACACAATTTTTAAATTTTGAATTTTACATCATATTCAACAAAAATTTCTTAATTATAACCCCTTTCATATTTTTAAATTTTCTTAATTATCTCGCCTTTAAGCAGGGTGTGGCCCTTCATTTGAACAAACTTGAATCCCTTCCCTCAAGGATACATTGTGCCAAGTTTGATTGAATTTGGCCCAGTGGTTCTCACTTCTGGAGAAGAAGTTGAGAAAAAGAAAATTTTACAAACGATAATGGACAACAAATTTTATCTGAACTACAGTCTTTGTCTCAGGTGAGCTAGCAAATGAATAAAAAATAATAACAATAACATTAGCTAGAATGTATGGTCAGAATTCCAGTATGTACATTGAAACTTTAAACAACTTGATATATGTCATGTTGTCCCGGAAGAGGTTGTCACAGAAACTTATACAGCTACCTTATGCATTTTCTAACTGAAGTTCTGTGTTTAGTAACCAAGTAATATAAACCTGTTAATGGTACTGGTCCCCTGTTGGATTACTATTAGGGTAAACTCAAACAGGACAATAGCATGTAATTACATGAGCAAAAGTGACTGGTTCAGTATAATAGTACACGAACTGGTCCTGATGGCTTACTTTTAGGGTGAACACAACCGATGGTGTTTTGATTGCATTAGCCAAACAGGATGACTGTTTCAGTATCCAGACCAATACATCTACATGTACTGGTCCCTTTGATACTAGATCCAGAATAATCTGAAGCAGGAATTGTTCTTTTTTGAAGTACATCTAGTCTAATTCATATTTTGTAATCTTACAGTACCCCCTGAATGGCCTGATACATAACTTTTTAAGTTTAACCCAGTAACAGGACCCAGTCCATGTTCTTATTTTTGTTAATATTTAAAGGACACTTAAGAATTTTAAACCAAAAAGATACAGTACTTTGTAAAGACTTACTTTGTAGACAGTCTTAGAAACAACTTTATAAAACATATTGCTTTTAGATATTATAAGACAAGACCTGTGGAAGTGCTAGTAACAATTCAAGCAACAATTTTATTCTTACTTTCCATTGCCATCATATATCAAGTTTCATTTTATGATAAGGTTCTCACCTGCATAGTTTCAGGAACAATGCCACCCGGCACAAGGGAACCAGTAGCAGGATCCAGTCCTATCTGTCCAGATAGATACATTGTGTTTTCAACCAATACAGCTTGGCTTAAAACAAGATTAAATTGAAATTTCCAAATGCAATCTGGTTTATAGTTACTAACAATAATTGATTTTTATAAACTTCAGTATAACCAGTAATACTGGCTTTATTGTTCAGTAAAAATATCACACCGTACAACCGTTTTTCATCGCTACGATCATCTACCGACTGATCCGATCATTGTTGTGTGTTGACACGGAACTTGGGTGGTCAGTCGGGTAAGAAATACTAATTATTACTACACATCTATGCATAATTATAAATTAACCCAAGCGTCAATTGTTCACATATATAATAAAGTTTTAATAAGAATTGCTATTTTGAATAAGGCATTGATTTTTCTTGACATTTTACTTATTTTTCTCGAAAGTGTCGTAAGAAAATTAAACATTTTCAACTTCATCCCTCGTTTTCACAGAAAAAAGTGGTTATTGTATAAATATTGATCGGTAGATTAGTAGATAAATCTATCCCCTTCAAAATGGTATATGCAACAATACACAAATGTTAATATGTCACGCGTAACCCGCTCTTGCATCCAAGCATGTGCATTAAAAATGGTCCGATCATCAACGGTCATATTGTGATCATCTTTTGATCGGATCATTCGACGGTTGATGATCGGACCATTTTTAATGCACATGCTTGGATGCAAGAGCGGGTTACGCGTGACATATTAACATTTGTGTATTGTTGCATATACCATTTTGAAGGGGATAGATTTATCTACTAATCTACCGATCAATATTTATACAATAACCACTTTTTTCTGTGAAAACGAGGGATGAAGTTGAAAATGTTTAATTTTCTTACGACACTTTCGAGAAAAATAAGTAAAATGTCAAGAAAAATCAATGCCTTATTCAAAATAGCAATTCTTATTAAAACTTTATTATATATGTGAACAATTGACGCTTGGGTTAATTTATAATTATGCATAGATGTGTAGTAATAATTAGTATTTCTTACCCGACTGACCACCCAAGTTCCGTGTCAACACACAACAATGATCGGATCAGTCGGTAGATGATCATAGCGATGAAAAACGGTTGTACGGTGTGAATATGGCACTTTCTAAAAGATTTAATAATTGTGTAATTTATTTGTGAGCTTAATTCAAACATAAACATATTCCTGTCCCATTGAATAATTAAGGTATTTGCCGAAACCTTTTTATACAGTATTAAGAGTACTAAGCAAGATCCAAGTTACTTGACTTGCATTTGACAGCAAGAATTCAAAAATCGTTTTATTTGAAAATGCTTTAACCCTGCTGGCATTTTTGACACATCAGTGGCCAAGTGGTTAAAGTAGTAGTAGTTTGACATCTACTACTGACCATGTGCCTGTCAACACTGAGGTTATGGGTTCAAGTCTTACTCCAGGGAAGATTGTACTCCACTGACATTGGGTTACATTATCATGTCCATCAGTATTGATAAGTATGGGACTTTTACCATCTGTGAATGTACATGTTTGTCTGAGAATAGTCAATCAATAAGTTTCAACAGTGGTTATTTTAACTTAATGACTTAACATAATGTTTAGTGTCCTTAATTTATTTTAACTGAAGTTTGCTGTATCATTCTATATAATAATATTTTTATTATAACCATGTTAACTTACACAAATTAAAAAAAAATGTGATTATCAAACCTGTAAGGTCCTATTGCAGCTGGTGCATTTACTGTTTTGATGATTTTTCTCACAACTCCTGCCATGTTACTGTTAGGTTGAAAGCTGACCTGATGATTGTCACCTGAATAGTGTGATCAGTTGGCACCTGTGCAAAATGGGAGATAACCACATATTTTGGTTCGTTTGAAGGACAATTCTTCTTTTGTTAAATAGAGAAAGAAATCGCTATGTTTATTCATAGTTACTTGTGTTAATTATAGTTATGTAATGTTAGTGTCATTCTGTGAATCATACGTTCACAATTTGTTAATATTTAAAGTAATTTTACCAACCGGAAGTATACTTCTGCAGAGTTCTATACAAGATGTCTGCGCCCATTAACGCATGTGATATAATTTTTTCAAAAATTAAGTCAAAAATTTTACGAAGAATATGAGAAGTCTATGTAATAACTAGTTCGTTTATATAACATTGTTACACATTACAGCTGGAGGTTCCATTTTGAGGAATTTTGTAGACTTGTAAGATATAGTTTGCCCCCCCCCACCATGACCAGAGACATATAATTACATGTAATTATATGTCTCTGCCATGACCAATGTCCTCACTATTGTTTTAATCCTACTGGTGCTCTTTCAGTGCTTCGTGTTTCGACATATCTATTCTACATCGTTTTTCCTTTATGGATTCTTCTGAATTTGCTTGGCTTTTGTATGTATCTGTGAACCCATTGTCTGCGGCTTTTGACGTTGCTTTCACAGGCACTTGTTACAGAAAAAAATTACCCCTATACTCTGATATAAATATTAGTGTTATATTAGAGTATAGGGGTATTTTTTTTTCTGAAACAAGTGCCTTTGGTTGCTTTGTATACTAGTACACTCGAATTTCGGCCATGAAAGTGCGTGGGTTAAACGGACGTTAATTTCGTTGAAACGCACTATATTTTATTATTTAGGAGTTATTTTGTTAGAGCAATAAATAAACTATATTTTAAAAGTAATTTAGCCTTGGGTTCATTGTTTACATTGCTGAATGAAGGAAAATAACCAAAATTTGAGTATGGATAAAATTCTTGTGTACATGTGTGGCCATAGATGATTACATGTCAAATTCCATATCTGCCCTGACCCTGATATCTTCCCGAGACTAATATATCTGCTCGTCACTTCAATATCCCCCTAGATATTGTATTCAATCTTCCTTTTTGTGTGAAAATTCTTTATGGGATCAACGAAATCGAAGTTAAAAAAATAACAAGGTTTTAAAATTACCTCCCTCCTACCAGACACGTTCTTCGATCTATCAAGACCTGTTAGTGGTGCTCAAACCCAAAACATATTTAAAATCCAAATAATTAAGATGTTGTAGAAATATTATCATAAAAATTTCAAAACTTTATGCCAAATTTACGAACAGAAAAACCTTAGAATTTAAATCATCTATGAAATTTCAAAAGAGTAAATGTTGACTTGACTTGAATCCCACTATGTATTTATTTATATTTTTCACCAAAGTGCTGTTTAAATTTTGAGACAGAATGTCTCCAGGTCGCAGATAGAGGAGGCCCTGTCTGTTTGGGGTTTAAAGATACTAAAGAAAGCCTGACCACAGACCATAGTGGGTAACATGTTTGAAAAATGTCATGCTCCTTGAATGAGGAAGACCACTTTTGTAGATTTCCTCTAAAAAGGCTAAATTTGGTCCTTTTCCAATTAGCTCCATACTTTTCCAGTGGCAGCCAAATTTTCCTTCAGTTGGTCTTTCCTTGTATTCATTGATGTTTTGTTTGTTAAATTGTTCTCATCCTTAATACAGAAGTATTGCTTGCTGGATGTTAAGCAAATATTCATTTATTTTCATTCAGTAGTATTTTTATAGCATGCTGCACACAGTGGTAAGGTATCTCTCTGTTTGGATATGAGTGTCCATCCATCCATCTGTCCTTGCCCTGTGGTTTCCAGATTATAACTTGAAAACGTGTCAGTGGTTATGATTACACATTGCATAGCTGTTAAGTACTTTTAAATGACGATAAAGTTCAATTTTCATAGGTTTTGAGTAAGGCAAAAAAAAAAAAAAAAGGCAAAAATTTAAAGTTTTCCTAAGATTATTTAAAAAGCAGATTCTAAAATCTCTTTGCAAATCTGGTAAGTACTTTAAAATAAAGATCAAGTTACATTTTCAGCACAATCCCATTTGTAGTTTTTGAGTTAGACCACTTTATAATTATTGTTATAGGTCCAAGGCCAAGGTAAAAATTGTTTTCTGAGATGGACTATTTAAAATATATATATCATGCTCAGCTGTTCCTAAAGGCTAATTTGTAATTCAGTAAAATGGGTTCATTGGTATTTAAAACAATGCAACATGTCAGTGTATCATTATACTAATTGTAATATTATTATTATAACTATATATAACTATTATAATAATCTATGTGTCCCATTAGATTATTGTTGTCTTGCATGTGACGATAGTCACTGGAGGTGAGACTTATACATTGTATATGGGAATCCAGTGGCAGCAGTGTTTTGCGTATATCATTATAAGCTTTAGACCCTAGGTCCATCAAATTTGGTCCAATGGTAGCTTATGATGAGTCAGTCAGCTATCACCTGACCTTATGAATAGTACATGACTCTCTGGTTGGTAACACCTGACTTTGACCTCAATTTCGTGGTCCAGTGACTACATTTCAGTTTTTGGATTAGGGTAGTTCCTTAGTAACCATGCATATTTTAAGTGATTACAATTTAATTCTATTTACATGTTGCTCATATTTTTATTCAGAATGTAGGCGAGATATTTTTATGTGTTCACACTTGTTTAATTTTAGTGTACAACAAATTATTGTCAATATATTTAAACCACCATGAACTTTAGACTATCCACAAAATAACGAAACAATGCAGTTTCTTCTCTTTTACTAGTAAAATGGACACTTCCCACTTAACTATATTGAAATGTATTGAACACTTACTAAGTTTTTCTTTGAGGCAATTTTTTCACTACTTGTACAGTATATGTAAACTAAAAAAAGCTATTTTTTGGAAATAATTACAGTAGTAAATAACAATAGGTTGATCTGTAGTCTTTAAAGGAAAAGGAAATCTGTCCTTTTTTACCTACCTGAACATTCTATTTGTGAACTTTTTTCTGAAATCAATTAATTTATTAATTACATGTATAATCATTGCATATTACAATTATGAGATATTGAACATATTATTTTTTTTACAGTGGGAAATTGACTTTGAAGACCCTGTAAGTGTATGCATATGTACCCAAATTTGGTTTATCTGTGATACAGTTAGCCAGTTAATACAGCAACATAATTTTACTGGGAGGTAAAATAAAAGATTATTCTTGTAGTAGTCAATTATACAAATAATATCTTCACAAAACTGAAAAAACAGATGCATCATTATAATTACCTTTCAAGCTTATATTTGCTAAAACTGTAAGAATTCTTTCTAAGACAACTTTTAACAGAAAAGTATTTGTTTACAATATAACGTCTTAAGTAATGATGATCTAACATGCCGTCTGACCGAGGGTATTAATTTATCAGTGTAGGACGTTAAAAACCACCCATCATCATCATCATCATCATCATGATCTAACATCGCTCATGAACAAGTGAACCAAAACATCACAATTGTCTTGTTTCATTGATAATGACTTAAAATAATTTAAAGGGGAGATCATTTACAGTCTGCGAAATTAGCACAAGTCCGCTGGCCCCTGGCCAGTAAAAATTTTATGATTTTTATAAAAAAAAGATCAGTTTAAAATATATTCACTATGAACATTAATTAAAGTCATCTAAGTATACTTTTACTTATTGTAAATTAAAAGAACATGTGTCTGCTGGCTGCTTAGATGTGTCTGTAAACACTGACACAAAAAATTATCATCATTTCAATTTTCTAGGATATATCAAAATGAAACATTTTACTTAAATAAATCTTTTTCAGGAGATGGCAACTTTTAGTGATCAAAGAGGGTTGAAAAGGAAGTCAAATGCTCTCTCAGAGAAGCCTAGAGGTAATAATGCTGATGTTGATAATTATTGTAATAGGTTTTAGTCATCCTCACAAATCAGGGTTTTAGTGCATTTTTGCAGGTTTTGTAACAAAACCCACAATAAAAATTTGCATTATTCCAGGGTCCAGTTTTCATTTGGGTGAGGAAGCCAGAGTACCAGGAGAAAACCCCCTACCTTTGGTAGAAAAACTGGCAATCCTTGTCATTGAAGATTGGAGTCTAATACACCCTGCCCACAGTGAGGCTCGAAACTGCAACCTCTAGTGTTGACAGACTAACCTGATCAGCAGTTGAGGAATTACCTTATCCATTCGGCCATCGAGGCCCTTATTGGATTTTGAGGCATAACAATAATGAATTATTGTAATAATGAATTTTGTAATTAATGATGACATTTTACAAAATTAGTTCCATTTTGACTAGTTTTGCAGATTCCCAGTAGGTTCATTAATACAAATCTGTCTACTGAAATAACGAACTTAATTTTGCATGTAATGACAAATAGTGATCAATAACCAGTTGAAATGTTATGGAAGTTATACAAAGTTTTAATAATTTAGATTTATTTTAATACATTTTTACCCCTCCAGGTTGGAGTTTTGGGATATACAGTCCATTTAAATCCCTGTCATGATCTTTGGATACATTTACAAATTAAAAATTAATATAAAACTTTGCTGTTCTGCATGATTGAAAATTACAAAGAAATATAAACAATTTATATTTTTATTTAGAGATCAACATTGTGGAATATGCACAAAGTCGTGCTAGTGAAATAGAAGCTTTGGCAGCAGACCTAACTTCAAAGACTGGCAATAAATTAATATTTCAGTTAATACCAAGAAGTCTGAGGCGACGGGCAATGAGTCATAACATCAAACGCTTGCCGAGACGACTGCATTCATTAGCTAAACCAGAGGTTTGATACTTTTGTTGAACAGTTTAAACTGTTCTTTTTTATCCTAAAAAAGAGTTTAGGAGAATTTGTACTTCATTTCGCAAATTTACTACTTCATTAAAATTAGAGAAACAGAATCTTACACTCATACTCTTGGATTATATCTCCACATCTATTCCTAGAAGAATCTAGTTCTAAGTTGTTTCTCTACACATTTTCTTGGGAGGCCTTAGTTGTAATTTGCTTTAAAAGTTTGACTTGTACCATTGGACATGTATTAGGATCTGAAATAAAGACATCATATATCACAAAGTAGTTCTTGATATTTACACTTCATTCCTTGTAGGCTACTGCAGGTCTTGGGTTTTCTACGGGTACTCCGGCTTCCTCCCCCAATAAAAACTGGACGACATGATATAGCTGAAAAAGTGCTGAAAGTGGCATTAAACACCATCAAACAAACAAACAAACAAACATTCCTTGTAGGACCTTTACGTTTTATATAAGATTGATATATTAGACAATAAGCACGAGCAGAAGATTGGCCAATTTATACCCATATACAAGTTTGACAATGTGTGTAAATGTAGAACAATAAAACATCTAAAAATAGTGTTAAAATCCATTAAAAAAAGGTAACTCTGTTGAAAAGATTTTTTCCTGCAAAATCAGAATTACTGTGGATATTGAATTTTATTCTTTCAGTATGAAAAGCGCATGAATACTTCCAAACGACCAAGTAGAAAACATAGACGAAGACCCAAAAACCTGATGGCAGAATACAACAGAAGACAACGAAAACATGTTTGGCTGGAAACCCATATCTGGCATGCAAAAAGATTCAAAATGGAGGATAGATGGGGCTACAGGATCCCTGTTCATTCTACAGATAAAAGTATCAAGGCTTCCTACAGAGCTACTCGGAATCATTGTCAAATTCAGGTAATCTTATATCTATACATATCCTTAAATAGATTTTATAATCAATAATATTGACATATCTTGCCTTAAAAACATGGACACAATACAGATAGATCCTAGAATTTGACAGTGATACTTGTATTAAAACATTTGTCATGTATCTGTGACATAGACATTGTATCTGGCTATGGTCTACAAGTCTTGACATTGCTGATAACTGGAAAAATAAATATCACAGTAATGTGTTGGTCTGAATTTTATTTCTAAATCAACAGTTGAGGCCGTCAGACAGCCAAGAAGATATTTTTATAACATCATTTTGCTATTGTGCACTTTTATCTCATTTTTAATGTATCTACTATTCTAGGAATAATTGCAATTATTTTACAGAAACATCATTTGGACATGAAATACTGACATTTAAAAAGTACACAAGTTCTTAGTACAGAGAATTTAAAGTAACATTTTAAATCAGAATATAATCCATAGTAGCTGTAGACTTTATACTTGGTCACTTATGTTGGTGTGAGTGGTAGTTAGTGATAAGTGATAACCAGGCCACTATGATCATTGGATGGACCTTTGCAAAGTTGTTTTTTTTTAATACTGATCAGAAATCCAAAATAGCCACCACTACAAAACTAAGTTTTACATAAGACCATAGCCATAGGGAAAAATGTTTACAAAGCCTTCTTCTTTGAAACCAATGAATCAATTAAACATCTTATAGCAATATTCATTAGATGGTCCTTTATTAAGTTTTAAATGTCCACTATGGCAGGATTTAGTATTAAAATATGGGAAAAATGTTCAAATGAATGCCTACTTCTCAGAAACTGCATGTGTTGTATTGTGTGTCCTTCCAGGATATATCGTTTTTGTGTTGTATTGTGTGTCCTTCCAGGATATATTGTATATGTGTTGTATTGTTTGTCCTTTGTATATGTGTTGTATTGTGTGTCCTTCTAGGATATATATCGTACATGTATTGTTTGTCCTTCCAGGATATATCATATATGTGTTGTATCGAGATTGTTGGAGAGGAGGACAAAATCTTGGATGGATTAAGTCATCTAACCAGTCCCAAAACAGGTAATTATTTAAGGATTAATTTCAATTGGTTAGATTATTGGATATTTATGACTTTATGTACAGTGTAAACAGTTCCAAAGTGGTGTCTATCCAATAATTTAACCAATTATTGTTTGATGGTGTTTAACACCACAGCTATATCATTGGCGTCCTGTTTTTATTGGGGAGGAAGCCGGAGTACCTGGAGAATACCCCAACCTTCGGTAGGAAAACTGGCAATCCTTGTCCATTAAGATTGGAGTCGAGTTCACCCTGCCTGCAGTGAGAATCGAACCCGCAATCTCAGTGTTGACAGACCACGTGATCAATAGTAGAAGAACTACCTTGGCCACTCGGCCACCAAGGCCCCTAACCAACAATTGAAAACGGTCCTTATTTTTTTAATTCAATATTATTAAAAGAAATAAGGAGAACAATTCAAGTAATCAGATAATATTTACAACTTGTTGTCACTTGTTTGTTTGCAAAGAATACATGTACCACCCTTGACATCATTAATCAGTCATGCGCTAAAGGCATCGCTAAAATAACAATTAAGGTTATACGAAATGAAAGAAAACGTGCTGTGCTATATTTAACAGAAATATAAATATTCTCGGCTATATTTAACCGAAATAAAAATATTAAAATGTATCTATAAACATATTTTTGAATACTTTGTAATGTATTACATTAACTATGTTTTTTATGCCCCGCGACGACATGTCGGGCCGCATTAAGTTTTACTCATGTCCGTCCGTCCGTACGTACGTCCGAACAAATTTCCGTCAAGCTTTTCTCAGAAACCATACATGAGAACAATTTGAAATTTGGCAGGGTGGTTCAGTATCACAAGTTGTACGTCCTAAGCGAATTTCAGACCTGTCCGACAACTACTTCCTGTTTGGGACTTCATTTGTACGTAAATACGTCCGTCTGTATGTACGAATTTCCGTCAAGCTTTTCTCAGAAACTGGACATGAGAACAATTTGAAATTTGGCAGGGTGGTTTAGTATCACAAGTTGTACGTCCTAAGCAACTTTCAGACCTGTCGGACAACTACTTTTTGTTTGTGACTGGACCGATATGAAAATGTGTTAACACGAGTATGAAAATTTCCATCAAGCTTTTCTCACAAACCATACATGAGAGCAATTTGAAATTTGGCAGGGTGGTTCAGAATCACAAGTTGTATGTCCTAAGCGACTTTCAGACATATCGGACAACTACTTCCTGTTTGCGACTGGGCCGATATGAAAATGTGTTAACATGAGTCTGAAAATTTCCGTCAAGCTTTTCTCAGAAACCATACATCAGAACAATTTGAAATTTGGCAGGGTTGTTCAGTATCACAAGTTGTATGTCCTAAGCGACTTTCAGACCTGTCGGACAACTACTTCCTGTTTGCGACTGGGCCGATATGAAAATGTGTTAACATGAGTATGAAAATTTCCGCCAAGCTTTTCTCAGCAACCTTACATCAGAACAATTTGAAATTTTGCAGGGTGGTTCAGTATCACAAGTTGTACGTCGTAAGTGATTTTCAGACCTTTCGGACAACTACTTCCTGTTTGCGACTGGGCCGATATGAAAATGTGTTAACATGAGTATGAAAATTTCCGTCAAGCTTTTCTCAGAAACTGTACATCAGAACAATTTTAAAATTTGGCAGGGTGGTTCAGTATCACAAGTTGTACGTCCTAAGCGACTTTCAGACCTGTCGGACAACTACTTCCTGTTTGCGATTGGGCCAATATGAAAATGTGTTAACATGAGTATGAAAATTTCCGTCAAGCTTTTCTCAGAAACCGTACATGAGAACAATTTGAAATTTGGTATTGTGGTTCAGTATCACAAGTTGTACGTCCTAAGCGACTTTCAGACCTGTCGGGCAACTACTTCCTGTTTGCGACTGGGCCGATATGAAAATGTGTTAACATGAGTATGAAAATTTCCGTCAAGCTTTTCTCAGAAACCGTACACAAGAACAATTTGAAATTTGGCAGGGTGGTTCAGTATCACAAGTTGTACGTCCTAAACAACTTTCAGACCTGTCGGACAACTACTTCCTGTTTTTGACTGGGCCGATATGAAAATGTGTTAACACAAGTATGAAAATTTCCGTCAAGCTTTTCTCAGAAACTGTACATTAAAACAATTTGAAATTTGGCAAGTTGTACGTCCTAAGCGACTTTCAGACCTGTTGGACAACTACTTCCTGTTTGGGACTTACTTTAGCGGGGGCATCCGTGTCAACTCACAAAGCTGCCATTTTTGTCCCTGGGTGGGGGTTGGCAGGTCATACAGAAAACATGGAATCATAGCGTAGTGGGTGAGTCACATTTTGAGTCTTTTTTAGATGGCAAAAAAATCCCCAAACTCACTATATTTGTTAGTTACAGTGCACATTTTTGCGGATTGATGCATTCAGTTTCTCCTAGCCGATTTATGGTTTGTGGACTTGTTCTAGTCCTAAATTTAGCTGGACAATAAACAACCAATCAGTTAATTAGTCCTATTATTGTAAATATCATCATTTTTACCCATTTTTTTGTACCTGGTTGAGTTCTACTGTGTTTAGATAAACAAATCCTTAGTGTTTCTGTTGTGTTTAGATATATTATTGTCAGTTTTTAGAAAAATACATGTATTTATAAGAACAAGGCAATGAAAATGTCTTTTTTTTATTTAGGTTTAACATTTGGTGCAAAATCTTATCTCAGTGGAACAAGAGAGGGTAATACATGCGTGTATAGGTATGATACATACCCTAACCATGGTATAGGATGTATTTCCTTTCTGTGGAGACCACTGACCAATGAGGAGGATTCTCAAGAAAGCAGCAAGCGACAATTGTGGGTATGGTGTCATCCTTCTTGTTACACTGAATTATTGGACCAATTAAAAATTTGTTATAAGTTTAGTGGTGATGCAATGGATTCAATGCTGTCTGTATCGGAGAAAAGTGACAGTCAGACGTTTAGTACCGGGGAGATAACTATAAGATCATTAAAAGACCTTTTAAATCGTCATAGACTTACTGGCCCTTCTTCAAATCAAATTCTGTTTGAAGTTTTGCAACCTGCAAACATACTTAAAAAAGAATCTGACAGTCATTGGTGGCAAAAATATTACCAGAAAACATCTCTGTCTTTGGCTTTCACTCATCAAGGAGAATTTATTGAGAGTTTGAAAAAAACGTCGTCACCAGGAGAGTATGCACCTCATAGTGTGATAGGTGTCACTGTTGGTGATCCTAGAATCGGTAGACCAGAGAAACGATGCTCCTTCATGCAGAGTACTGAAGGTTTGTAGTGTAAGACATGCAAAAACAGTTTGTGTTAAAAATAGTTTATGCAATTTTATTAAATGACTTATTTTAATATGAACAGAAGCAGATAATTTTTATACCCCCGCTCGACAGAGTCGGGGGTATATTGTGGTCCTCATGTCCGTCCGTCCGTTCGTCCGTCCACATTTGGTTTCCGGATGATAATTCAAAAAGTTTACATCCGATTTGAATGAAACTTTGGGATATTGTTATATATCAGGTTGGTAAGAAGCCTATCGATTTTGGGGGAAATCCGTCAAATTTCAAGGTCACAGTCCACGAAAAACGTTAGAAATTTTAACAAAAAAGTGGTTTCCGGACAATAATTCATAAAGTTTACATCCGATTTGTTTGAAACTTTGGGATATTGTTATATATCAGGTTGGTAAGAAGCCTATCAATTTTGGGGGAAATCCGTCAAATTTCAAGGTCACAGTCCACGAAAAACGTTAGAAATTTTAACAAAAAAGTGGTTTCCGGACAATAACTCAAAAAGTTTACATCCGATTTGAATGAAAGTTTGGGATATTGTTATATATCAGGTTGGTAAGAAGCCTATCGATTTTGGGGGAAATCCGTCAAATTTCAAGGTCACAGTCCACGAAAAACATTGGAAATTTTAACAAAAAAGTTGTTTCCGGACAATAACTCAAAAAGTTTACATCGGATTTGAATGAAACTTTGGGATATTGTCATATATCAGGTTGGTAAGAAGCCTATCGATTTTGGGGGAAATCTGTCAAATTTCAAGGTCACAGTCCACGAAAAACGTTAGAAATTTTAACTTAAAAGTTGTTTCCGGACAATAACTCAAAAAGTTTGCATCCGATTTGAATAAAATTTGGGGATATTGTCATATATCAGGTTGGTAAGAAGCCTATCGATTTTGGGGGAAATATGTCAAATTTCAAGGTCACAATCCACGAAAAACGTTAGAAATTTTAACATAAAAGTTGTTTCCGGACAATAACTCAAAAAGTTTGCATCCGATTTGAATGAAACTTTGGGATATTGTTATATATCAGGTTGGTAAAAAGCCTTTTGATTTTGGGGGAAATCCATCAAATTTCAAGGTCGCAGTCCACGAAAAACGTTAGAAAATTTTTCACAAAAGCGGGGGTATCAGCGATCGCTAGATCGACTTTGTCTAGTTGTATTTGAATTTTTGTTGCTACTCTAAAAGTTTTCATAGCTCGTTTACGTTCAGTCATTAAGCTATGCAATGAGAAAGTGAAATTTGATGTTTCAATATCAGCTTTTGATTTAATATATACTTTACATTTTATAGTCGGCCAGAATGTCTTATGTTGGACAGGTCTCAGTGGCTGAGTGCTTTAAGATAGTTCATCTACTATTGATCACATGATTTGTCAACACTTATATTGCGGCTTATAGTCTCACTGCGGCCAGGGTGTGCTCAGCTCCAATCTTAATTGACAAGAGTTGACAGTTTTAATACTGAAGGTAGGGGTTTTCTCAGGTACTCCTGCTTCCTACCCCAATAATAACCGGACACCATGACCTCCTCCACAATATAAACTGGACGCCATGATATAGCTGAAAAATTGCTGAAAGTGGCATTCAAACAAACAATCTTATATGTTGGGCAATAACAAAAAAAGTTGATAAGAAATTATAATATATTAACACATTATGGTAAATAATTTCAGATATTGAAACAGACATGTGCAGCGACCAGCTGGTTCCTGATGTTTCTATGTCAGCTTTGTGGTATTCAGCTATCAGGGAAGAAGTCAAAGCAACCAAAATGTCAGATCAAAAGTTGAATGAATTAAAGTCTGACATATTCATTCCAGGTTCGTGGACATTCAGACTGTGAAAACCTAAACAAACAGTATAAGATTGGTACCTTGTTATATATGGTTAATTACTATTTTGGCAGAGTGGTCTAGGTGAGTGGCCCGGGTAGAGGATTGGCCTAAGTAAGGGGCCTTTGTGGCCTACGGTACCTTGTTATGGTTAATTACTATTTTGGCAGATTGGTCTAGGTAAGGGGCCTTTGTGACCGACTTGTCTAGGTAGGGAACCTCTGGGAAGGGCCAGACAATAATGTTTGTCCAATTGCTCGGGACAAGTGGAAATGTCCGTCGGACAAGTAAAAACTCAGTACTCACTTGTCCGTCAGGACAAGGTAAAAAAATAAGCCTATAATGAAGTATCATAAAGAATTGAAGTATCTTTTCTCGAAAATGCGAGTTTGGTCAATAATTTTTCTGAATTAATTACCCATTACATTTTTTTCATTGCCTATAACATGTCAACAAATTTATGCAAATTACTTAGCACTGGTTTGAAACTACGTATGCATAGCCCTAACTACAAGCTGGAGCCAGTATATACAACTTATTCGTGATCAAGAAAACGCTTGAAGGAATTGAGCTTGCCGATAATAGTTGAAAAACTAATTTGACATGGAAATATCAACACACACATGGATTTGATGAAATTCGGTTGTCAATCTATCGTAACGTTAGCTTAGCATTATATGTATTGTTTTTAACCAAATCATTGAAACATACAGATTTTGTATGTTCTGGGTCAAAATTTTCGGACAAGTGATGTTTTCATTCGGACAAGTAACTTTTGAAAGTTACTTGTCCAAAGGGTCAAGTTTAAAAAAAAGTTATTGTTGAGCCCTGCTGGGGCCAAGTGGTCTATGTCGAGGCCTCATGGCCATGTGGTCTAGATAGAGGCCTTGTTAGCTGAGTAAGTGGCCTAGGTAAGGGGCCTCTGTGGCTGACTGGTCAAGGTAGGGCACATCTGGCCAAGTGGTCTAGGTAGGGGCCTCAGTGGACAGCTGGTCTAGGTTGGTCCTCTGTGGCTCTGGCTTAGGTAGGGGCCATTGCAGAGGAGTGGTCTAGGTACTGAGCCTCTTCGACAAGTGTTTTAGGTGTGGGGCCCAGGTGGCTGAATGGTCTATACTACAAGCGAACATATTTTGGAGAGTTTTTTTTCGCGTGACAAATGAAAACTGCTTACTGCATAAGGTTCAGCTTATGCTGCTTTTGTAGAGCAAGAAGGGAACTTTTTTAAATCAACAACTTTTTCCTCCAGGTATTCAGCGTTTTGAAATATGACTTTTTTAGCTCACCTGACCCGAAGGGTCATGTGAGCTATTGCCATCACTTGGCTTCCGTCGTCGTCCGTCGTCGTCGTCGTTAACTTTTCTTCAAAAATCTTCTCCACCAAAACCACTGAAGGGATTGCTTTGAAACTTTGCACACATCATCAGTAAAATGTCCTCTACCAAGTTTGCACAATTCATGGCCTCAGACCAACCAACATGGCCGCCATGGCTAAAAATAGAACAAGAGGGTCAAAATACACTTTTTTGCTTATAGTTCAAAAAGTATAACAGATACAGGAAAACTGAAGAGACATTCCTTCTTCAGCATCTAAAGCTCTACAAAACACTCCATTGGGTCAAAGTTGTATGATTAATCCTTGTAGGAGTTATCGCCCTTTAATTGTCAAAATTGATGATTTTTGCCATTTTTGCCTCAAAATCTTGAAAATTATTAGAACTAGAGAAAAAGTTAGCATGGCTTAATTGTTCTGCTCTATGAGGGCTACAAATATGACTTAAGGGTCAAGATTGTCTGATGAACCGTTAAGGAATTATTCTCCTTTTGAGATTTTGAGGCACAAATGTCAAAAATAATCAATTTCGACAATTAAAGGGCAATAACTCCTATAAGGAGTCATCATACAAGCCAAAAACTGTATCCCTTAAAAGGTCAAAATTAATGATTTTTGCAGAAGTGTTGGGCAATTCCTTATAGCAAAGAAAAGCTGGATAAAAAAGGGTTGTTTGGTTTCAGGTTCAGGTGAGCGATACAGGCTCCTGGGAGCCTCTAGTTTTTATATTGATAGGGCGATTTTCTGTAGTAAAATTTGACCTAAACTAGTACGTTAGGAACAATCGATTTTTGACTATTCCAAATCCTTCAGGTAATGTCGTCTGCAGTTAAGGTGGAAAACTCTCCCTCTTCGTCCAATACCATTGAACGTCACGATAGCAGACAAATTTTTGTAAACAACACCAGATCCCTTTAGAAACAAAAATGGCTGACTTCTTATGTAAAATTCCCTTAGCAAAAGTCAAGGACAATTTGTAACAAGTAAACAACAGAGGCATAGTAAATTTTTTTAATAGTAATATAAAATATGGAATGATAAAAAAATGCAAGCAAAAAATTTTTTCCAAGGGGGTGTGGAAATCTGGACGTCATGATATAGCTGAAAAATTGATGAAACATTCAAACAAACAAACAAAATCTAGGTAGGACCTCTGTGGCCAAGTGTTCTAGGTGGGGGCCAGGTGGCTAAGTGGTCTAGGTAGGATCACTATGGCCATGTATTAGGCGGGGGCCCTGGTGTCTGAGAAGTCTAGGTAGGACCTCTGTGGCTAAGTTGTTTAGGTAGGGAGCCTGTGTGTCTGAGTGGTCTAGGTAGGACCTCTGTGGCTAAGTTGTTAAGGTAGGGGGCCTGTGTCTGAGTGGTCTAGGTAGGACCTCTGTGGCCAAGTTGTTTAGGTAGGGGGCCTGTGTCTGAGTGGTCTAGGTAGGACCTCTGTGGCCAAGTTGTTTAGGTAGGGGTCCTGTGTGTCTTGAGTGGTCTAGGTAGGACCTCTGTGGCCAAGTTGTTTAGGTAGGGGGCCTGTGTGTCTTGAGTGGTCTAGGTAGGACCTCTGTGGCCAAGTTGTTTAGGTAGGGGGCCTGTGTGTCTTGAGTGGTCTAGGTAGGACCTCTGTTGCCAAGTTGTTTAGGTAGGGGGCCTGTGTCTTGAGTGGTCTAGGTGCGACCTCTGTAGCCAAGTTGTTTAGGCTGGGGGCCTGTGTGTCTTGAGTGGTCTAGGTAGGACCTCTGTTGCCAAGTTGTTTAGGTAGGGGGCCTGTGTCTTGAGTGGTCTAGGTAGGACCTCTGTGGCCATGTTGTTAGGTAGGGGTCCTGTGTTTCTGAGTGGTCTAGGTAGGACCTCTGTGGCCAAGTTGTTTAGGCTGGGGGCCTGTGTGTCTTGAGTTGTCTAGGTAGGACCTCCTTGGCCAAGTTGTTTAGGTAGGGGGCCTTTGTCTGAGTAGTCTAGGTAGGACCTCTGTGGCCAAGTTGCTTAGGTAGGGGTCCTGTGTGTCTTGAGTGGTCTAGGTAGGACCTCTGTGGCCAAGTTGTTTAGGTAGGGGGCCTGTGTCTGAGTGGTCTAGGTAGGACCTCTGTGGCCAAGTTGTTTAGGTAGGGGTCCTGTGTGTCTTGAGTGGTCTAGGTAGGACCTCTGTGTCAAAGTTGTTTAGGTAGGGGGCCTGTGTCTTGAGTGGTCTAGGTAGGACCTCTGTGGCCAAGTTGTTTAGGCTGGGGGCCTGTGTGTCTTGAGTGGTCTAGGTAGGACCTCTGTGTCAAAGTTGTTTAGGTAGGGGGCCTGTGTGTCTTGAGTGGTCTAGGTAGGACCTCTGTGGCCAAGTTGTTTAGGCTGGGGGCCTGTGTGTCTTGAGTGGTCTAGGTAGGACCTCTGTGGCCAAGTTGTTTAGGCTGGGGGCCTGTGTGTCTTGAGTGGTCTAGGTAGGACCTCTGTGTCAAAGTTGTTTAGGTAGGGAGCCTGTGTGTCTGAGTGGTCTAGGTAGGACCTCTGTGTCAAAGTTGTTTAGGTAGGGGGCCTGTGTGTCTTGAGTGGTCTAGGTAGGACCTCTGTGTCAAAGTTGTTTAGGTAGGGGGCCTGTGTGTCTTGAGTGGTCTAGGTAGGACCTCTGTGGCCAAGTTGTTTAGGCTGGGGGCCTGTGTGTCTTGAGTGGTCTAGGTAGGACCTCTGTGGCCAAGTTGTTTAGGCTGGGGGCCTGTGTGTCTTGAGTGGTCTAGGTAGGACCTCAGCGTCAAAGTTGTTTAGGTAGGGGGCCTGTGTGTCTGAGTGGTCTAGGTAGGACCTCTGTGTCAAAGTTGTTTAGGTAGGGGCCTGTGTGTCTTGAGTGGTCTAGGTAGGACCTTTGTGGCAAAGTTGTTTAGGTAGGGGGCCTGTGTGTCTTGAGTGGTCTAGGTAGGACCTCTGTGTCAAAGTTGTTTAGGTAGGGGGCCTGTGTGTCTTGAGTGGTCTAGGTAGGACCTCTGTGGCCAAGTTGTTTAGGTAGGGGTCCTGTGTGTCTTGAGTGGTCTAGGTAGGACCTCTGTGGCCAAGTTGTTTAGGTAGGGGGCCTGTGTGTCTTGAGTGGTCTAGGTAGGACCTCTGTGGCCAAGTTGTTTAGGTAGGGGGCCTGTGTGTCTTGAGTGGTCTAGGTAGGACCTCTGTGGCCAAGTTGTTTAGGTAGGGGGCCTGTGTGTCTTGAGTGGTCTAGGTAGGACCTATGTTGCCAAGTTGTTTAGGTAGGGAGCCTGTGTGTCTGAGTGGTCTAGGTAGGACCTCTGTGTCAAAGTTGTTTAGGTAGGGGGCCTGTGTGTCTTGAGTGGTCTAGGTAGGACCTCTGTGGCCAAGTTGTTTAGGTTAGGGGCCTGGGTGTCTGAGTGGTCTAGGTAGGACCTCTGTGGCCAAGTTGTTTAGGTAGGGGGCCTGTGTGTCTTGAGTGGTCTAGGTAGGACCTCTGTGGCCAAGTTGTTTAGGCTGGGGGCCTGTGTGTCTTGAGTGGTCTAGGTAGGACCTCTGTGGCCAAGTTGTTTAGGTAGGGGGCCTATGTGTCTTGAGTGGTCTAGGTAGGACCTCTGTGGCCAAGTTGTTTAGGCTGGGGGCCTGTGTGTCTTGAGTGGTCTAGGTAGGACCTCTGTGGCCAAGTTGTTTAGGCTGGGGGCCTGTGTGTCTTGAGTGGTCTAGGTAGGACCTCTGTGTCAAAGTTGGTTAGGTAGGGGGCCTGGGTGTCTGAGTGGTCCAGATAGTCATATCAGCTATTGACCACTGGTATGTCAACACTGGGTTGTGAATTTAGTTCAGTCGAGACAATAACTTGCATTTTTTAGGGGTTCTTGAATCGAAATAAGAGATGCATTTAAGAATGTCAATTTACAGTATTTCATTCTTTGTTATACCCAATAGTTTCTGTTAACCCTTTTCATGTACATTTAAGTCCACTAATGATTTGTTATAATTTCTGTTAAGGTTCTCTACCTGACCTTGGAATAGAAGAGTCCAGAATACCTGTCATACTAATACAGAGACCTGGTGTAAGACAGTCATCAAGTATTAACTATGGATGTGGATGGGACGTTGTACTACCACAGAACTGGAGCATATCGTTCTGGTTAGCCTGTATATACCGCGGTGCTAGAGCTGCAGGTGTCAGAGAACTGGAAAGTTTAGCTTTGGAACAGAAAATAGCATATTTTCCCAATGATTATCCAGACACTGCGGCTGGAAGATTACATGAACAAGATTGGGCAGACAAACTGAAAAACAAGTTTGAGAAAAGACCACCAGCAAAACGCTGCAACTACACCAAACTTGGTATTGCCTCACCATTTTGTTACCCATGGGATGAACTAATACGAGACTGGAATGAGGAAATATCTGATGTGAATAATAAAAATATTTACATGTTAAGAGACAGGAAAGCTCTGAAAATAATGCAAAAACTCGTTAACGCAAGAACGACGATTAAACATAAAGAAAGTACAAATTCAAAATCATGTATAAAAAAAGGGGAGACAAATCATGAATTGTCTTCCGTGTTTTCAGAACACAGATTTTCTCTTATTCATGTCGAGGTTAAAATGCTGTTACGTGGAATACCAGAAGAACATGCCACTATATGTATTCCTACAGAAGAAGACCTGGATATGCTACAGAAAGATAAGACATATAGTGGTCCACTCGAACCAGTTCATACTGATTCAGAAAGTCTAAAGACAAAGAAGAAAAAGGCTTCATCTACACAAACAACTACACACGTATCTAAGGGAATAAGACATTTCTGTAGTAGAGCTGTTATAGGACTAGTAAATCATGGCGGGTTTTTATTTGTTGAAGGACAAGGAGGAGGCCTGGGGTTATGTTCCTTGGCTGGACTACAACACTTACTACAGCAGACTCCTGGACTTGTTCTGATCAGAAACCCCTCATCTTATCAGTATAGATTTGCCTACCTATCTGTATTGGACTTCATACCAAATTTATAAAAATATGTCACTAGTTTTAGTTTTTCTTGAAATGTTTGTTTGTTTGAATGATGTTTTATGCCACTTTCAGCTATTTTTCAGCTATTTCATGGCGTCCAGTTTTTATTGGGGGAGGAAGCCGGAGTACACGGAGAGAACCCATGACCTTCGGTAGGAAAACTGACAATCCTTGTCAATTAAGATTGGAGTTTAGTACACCTGCCGTCAGTAAGACTCAAACCCCCAACCTCAGTGTTGACAGACCATGTGATCAATAGTAGACGAACTACCTTAACCATTTCTTAAAATGAAGAAAGTCTTTACACTATCTTGATAAAAACTTATTTGACATTTGACCCATACACAATGTTTACTGTAATACTCCCATCAAATAATACACCAGGATTTGGTTAAATCTCCATTCACTGACTGCCTGTAGTGTATGCTTAAGTTATCTCCCCTGTGAACATTTACGGACTACCAGCACACTCAGTACTTTAATGAATGCTGTTCTGCTTTTTACCAGAAATGGTGGCATCAGGCAGGTACAAAGTCTCATGTGGTTTTAAGCTGGTCGTGCAATTGCAGTGAAAAAACATAAAACTTGCACAATTCTAAAATGTTTCTTACTAAGTCATGTAGTGAAGAAATGAACCAATCCAGAAGATAACTATAGATCATATATACGAGAACTACAAAATAAAGAAACAAAACTTTCTAATAAAACATTTAATTCTTTACTAATAATCTCATCAAAATCAGGTCAACAGTGTAGTGTATTAGTACAAATAAACAAATTTTAAACCAAACAACTGCATAAATATCTGTATTTGTATCTTTTTTTTTTAAATTTGGTGTATTTTTACATTTGTGAATCATGGCCATTAAGACAGTACAAAACTAGTGCAATGTATTTGCTTAGAAAATTATGTATGAAAATAAGGCTAGTGTAAATTTATAGTTTTCATTTACAAAAAACTCCTATTTTTTCAAGTTGCAAGGAGTGTACTGTAAAAACAGACCTACCAGTTTTTGTGCAACATTTAGAAAAAAGTAGGATAATAAACTGTTGTTGTTCTCATACAAATGAATTAAAGTAAAGACTACAAACATTTATTACAAAGTGCAAGACCTCACTCACCTGGACTAATGAGATGAAATGTTAAAACAATTCAATCCAGCGATTACATTGCTCATCTGATCATATTCTAGCAACAACACAAAATTCAAAACAATTTGTAATAATGTCAGCTTGATATAAATGACGAGGAATTTTCTTGGTGAACAAAAAAAATTACAATTAAAATATCATCAAAATGATCAAAGAAGAGAAAGAGAAGAACTGGAGAGCTACAAGTTTCCACTCCATCTTACTGAATAACATAATATCCAAATGTATAATATTTTATTGTAGCATACTACAAAATGGTTAAAATGGCAGAAATTGGGAATAAGGTATAAATAAACAATGTGACAGTTACTGGCAGAAGGAAACAACAAAACAATTAACAAAAAAAACCACTTTAACACAAACAAATTTAAGATAATCGTAATTTAATGGGAAAAAATAAACAATTTTATATAGATAGAGATGAAATATCGCATTTTCCGAGTGACATAAATCATGGTAATCACATGTGAAAATTATCGTTTATTTTCACTCTGGTTTTTTCCTGCCAAAATGATCATAACACAAAAGCTAAAATAATTGTTCACTAATAGACCGGAACCTGCTAGAACAATATCCTATAACATGTCATTTAGCGTGACTTGTGCCACATAAAGCATCAGATTAAACTCGTGCGCGGAACAAGTTCCACGCACTCATTTAATCAGATGCGTTATGCGGCACTCATGATCATATTTTGGATATTCATTCCGCCCAATTAATTATCCTATAAATCACTGTTTCTCCAGTTAGCTTAATACACCAATATTTGTACATTTATTCTGATTACATAATATTTTACATGTAGAACTAGTTACGACAAGACTCCTTCATACATATAACAGTATAATATAACGTTCCGTCCAGAGGTAATAAATTACTTCCATAGAGAAAAAAAGCTGCATTTAATGTAGGTCAAGGAAAGATAAATCTTCTATTTGTCACTGTATATCAGGATGTAGTGCTACACTGGTTTCTTAAAACATTTTACCCTCTTAATGCAAACCAATGAAAACATTTTTCAATCAATAAAAGTAGTATATAAATGCAAAAAAATATGAATATTGAATATGTGAAACCGATTCGAGAAATATCTGTATCCTTGCAAATTGTCCAAGAAATACCTGTATCTCTGCACATTGTCCAAGAAATACCTAGATGGCTGCACATTGTCCAAGAAATACCTATATCCCCGGACATTGTCCAAGAAATACCTATATCCCTGCATATTGTTCAAGAAATACCTGTGTTGCTGCACATTGTCCAACAAATACCTGTATCCCTGCACATTGTCCAAGAAATACCTGTATCCCTGGACATTGTCCAAGAAATACCTGTATCCCTGCACATTATCCATGAAATACCTGTAATCCTGCACATTGTCCAAGAAATACCTATATCCCTGCACATTATCCAAGAAATACCTGTATCACTGCACATTGTCCAAGAAATAACTGTATAACTGTACATTGTCCAAGAAATACCTGTATAACTGTACATTGTCCAAGAAATACCTGTATCACTGCATATTGTCAAAGAAATACCTGTATCACTGCACATTGTCCAAGAAATACCTGTATCACTGCACATTATCCAAGAAATACCAGTATAACTGTACATTGTCCAAGAAATACCTGTATCACTGCATATTATTATTCCTACTGTGTGCACAAGTTGTGGCCTTTGCTTACAACAAGATAAATTTCATTGTGCCAGCATATAATACAGATATACCTAACATTGGGGATTTTTAATATAACATTATAATACATGTAATTATTGTCATTGAAAACCTTTATAGTGCAATTGGGGAAGGAGACATATTTTAATGAACCACAATGCACTGTAACTCTGGAAAAAGAAACGATTTAGACGTTCAAATTTCGTATTGCCCCCACCAAAACTTCCCCCAAATTATGCAAAACAAAATTTGCTATTTTCTGGATTATAAGGAGTTGTAACTCGTAAAAAACAAAATGTGAAATCAGTCAAATTCAAACTTGATCAAGTGTTTGGTCCCTTCCACTTCTACAATTCAAATGCTTTCTCAAGCCATCATGTGGAAACTAATTTTGGGACTTGTGCCTATCTGTGGGAGCATGAAAATCTTTATGAAAAAACACTGAAGGCAGTGGATAAAATTTGTATGGCACATCATTTAATCTGCAAATGGGATGAGCATATTGTTATACTTTATGTAATTAATGAACAAACTTATATAATTATACATATTGTGACAACCATATATATATCCAGTGGATTTCTGAAGCATCAAATACAGGGTTAATAACCAAATATTTATATACGTCTACAAATTAAACACTGTTAGAATTAGATTTTAATACTGTCAAATTTTTTTCAAACAGTCGGAGGGATATTCAAACTTATACCATTGTCACACTGTGGGACTCATTCACCTGTATATACACCACTTGGCCAAATCCATTATATAGCCAATAAAGCTTCATTAACCATTGTAAATCTGCAGATAATGAAGTGTACTAGCATATCAATCAAGGAACTTTCATAACCAATATGTACAAATTAATATGACAGTAATCTACTTCGGGATTATTATATATATATATGTGTGTGTATGTATGTATTGTCTCTGTGTAAATAACATCCTTTGATATGGCAAAATGTAGATGAACAAAAAACTGTCATTTGTAGTCAAAATTACTATATACAAGTTATTAGTATAAATGGGGACATGACAACTAGTTCTAGTGATGCACTTTACTTTAATGTTCAATTTATTGCAACAACTCCAATGTTATCTAGAAGTTGGTGTCGTCTTATAAAATATTTACTAAAGACACCCACCAGGGTTTACTTCAGTACCAAATGTCCAAGTGGTTTCAGAAGACAAGTTTTTTTCAATAATTCAGAAAATATGTTAAACTACTCCACTTCAAAAGTCAGCTACTTTCAGCAATTTTTCAGCTATATCATGGCGTTCAGTTTTATTGGGGAGCAAGCCAAGAGTACCTGGTGAAAAAACCAGATCTTTGGTAGAATAACTGGTGAAAAGCTGGTTTTTAATTGATTCTTTACAAAATTTTCTATTTTTGGAAACAGTAGACCATCCAAGTATCCTCTGTAACAAGTTTGGTTCAAATTTGCTCAGTAATTTCGAAGAGAATTTAAAAAATTTATTTTTATTTCAAAATACACAAAATATTCTGCAAAGTACACATCTTCAGAAAATATGTTAAACATGTCCAAAAAAAACCAGAAGAAAACTTTTTAAATTGCAAACAAAGCAGCTGCAAAACAGATGAGTATTTGTCATATATTTAAAATATACTGTTAAGAGAAAGGTATCCTATCACATGATTTTATTTAGGGCTTTATTTAGGGCACTTTACTCAAACCCAGCGTCTGTTAGCATTATGTGAACGGCATAATATGACATAAAACTGGACCTCCTTCCAAAAAATTATGTACGTTTGTAATCTGGCACAACACAGCATTGGTTTTGTTTTAGATTGTCTTTTTTAAGCCATCTCTTTTCGCTTCAAATGTTGCCGCTTTCCACTAAAAGTGCCCTAAAAATTTATGTAATGAATCACATGATCATCATTACAATTTCCTCCTCTTTTAACAAGATCGATTATATCTTGAAAACGATGCATTCCTATGCATTTACCAATTTGTGCTATTATAAAAAAACAGTGATTAAACTTGTTGGAAGGGGGCGTGGGGGGGGGGGGGGGGGGGGGGGTAATCAAAGAAAATGTTTGATGTGATGAGGATACCCTACGTACCATTCAGGCCAGCTTTGGTTCTAATCGGCTCTGTGGTTACAAAAAGGACAAATTCTCCCAAACACATGCCCTTACAACAATCAGGTGAGCAATAGACAACTGTTTCCAGATTCAGAAAAATAAATTCATATAAAAACTGTTTTGTAACTGGATTAAGTTTATTCTTTATTTCAAGGAACCATTTAAGAGAGATATAAATACCTTTGCAAGTACAAACCAATTCATTAAACTAATCGCAATATTGATATTGAAATGAATGTACTTCACAACAATTGAATGTCAATATGACACACAATCATTTATTGTTTGAGGTCTAACACCAAAATCCAATATTTTCCAGGTACATGTATAGACATTATTGTTAAGTTCATTTAATGTATATACTATTTTCTTAGTCTGAATATATTTTGTGTACATTCTAAGAATCGCACTGTTGTCTATACAGTCCCCATGATGACAGACATTTCAGTGATGGAGACTTCTATTATACATATCTTCTCCTCATGTTTAACTGAGGATATTTGACTTTACAATGTAAATAATAGTAAATATTCAAATAGGTTGTTAACGGAGTTTTCATTAATATAAAAAGTCATAAGTCATATTATAACAAAAGTGAACCCTGATGTGACAAGCCTACTATGATATGAACTACATTACTTGGTAGATCGTTATTGCTCTAAATACAAATTAAATATACAAAAATCTTATAAGTACCGTGTAACTAAGCAACATATAATATACATAAATTCTGGTAATAGTACAAATTTAATGAAAATCAAGAAAAAAAAATATCCATGCATGTTTCACTTGTATGATATATTGGAATTAAATGGATGTATACAACAGTTCTACAGTCCTAGCAACCATTGACAATGGATATACAATTCAACATACACTACATATCATGTTCTACACCTTAGAACCCTACATGTATGTTATCTTCTGCACAAATCATACATGCAATATCTACCACGAATACATAATTCTGCCACATCAGTCTATCTCTAAGCATTCTTTGTAAAATCTCTTACTGATATTACCCACATATGAGTTAGTACATGTATGTGCAAAAAATAACTATACAAGAAATTGTCCAGTTAAGACTTTCGAGGTAAGTCAGACATGGTTGTTGTAGAGATCTGTGGAATGGTTAAATGACTTGCCACTATCATATTCTAACAAAGGCTATCACTCTTTAGCTATTTTCTCTAAAAATTCTTTCAAGTCTTGCATTTCCTGAAAATAAGTCATAGTTAAATCAAAAGACCTATGTAGGCCTATGTATTACTTCCATACTATTAACCATTCATAAAAATACATGTTTAATGTCGAGTCATCTGTTCCTGCTCATAAAGTAACCAGTTGGTACTGATTACAGGGAGAGAACAACCATCTTACAGAGAAAGAATTTCCAGTTTAAATAGTATAAAGAACAAGAAATTGTGTTTCGGCAACAATAAAATATAATGCTTGTCACATATTGTTCATTCAAGCGTGAAATATTTAGCACTGCACTACAGAATTTTGCCAGTGAAGAGAACTTGTCTTGTTGTAACTGTGTACCAAGTTTCATGAAGATGTGATAAGTCATCTTCATTAAAAAAGCTTCAACACAAAGGAAAAGCTTTCAGAGGAAAAAACCCCCCTTATTCGAAGGTCACTCAAGATTTAAATAATTAGCACAGCATTACATTATTTTGCCAGTAAATAGATATCATCATGTTGCAACTGTGTATCATGAAGATATTAAGTCATCTTCATAAAAAACTAATACAAAGTTAACCATCTCCGTTTTTCTAAGTTCACTTTAGCATGAAATATTTGGTAGAGCTCTACAGAATTTGCCACTGAAGAGAAATCATGTTGTTTCTGTGTACCACGTTTCCTGAAGTTACGAAGTCATCCTCATAAAAAATAACTTCATTACATAGATAAAACTGAGGTGGGATAGAAGGACGAAAGAAAGGACTGAAAATCTGTATGTCCCCCAACATAAAAACTATCAGTTTACAACACAGTACCAGCTTACAGAAAGTGTTTATTGTGTTTAGGCATGCTTTTGATACCTAAATTTTACAGACAGATAAAGCCCTAGATAAAATAAAGTGCAAACTGTTGGCAATTAACAATATGCAACTGTGAATTATTCCTAAAATATTCTTCAATATAAAAATGTACAATTACCTCATCACACGAACTATGCATCATATGATAACTTTTATAATGTATATGCTTCAGTATTTTAGACAACTGACTGTTCGTCTCCTGAGACCATTTATAGGGCACCAATGGATCTTCATAACCATGACCTAAGAATACAGGTAGTTCACTGATGTCTCCCTTCATAATCTATAAATACACAGGTAGTTAACTGATGTCTCCCTTCAAAATTTAAGTTTACTGATTCCTGGATTTTACAATGGTTTTTACAATTGGTTCTGCTAAATTAGTTCCAGTTTTTAAGAAATTGGTGTGTATAATTGGAAGCATTTTAACTTTGAGTTTATTGGGGGAAACGTTCTTATACTTTTATACCTGTTCCAGTAATCCCAAGCAATCATCATTCGAGCTACTGAAGTTCGACAGTGCATGTACATGTACTGTATACCAAATAATACAATTCCCAATTCTCAGTAACAACATTATGTCAATTTGTCTACTTTTTTTTATTTGTTTACTGACTGTATGATGCTTTACAATAGTACAATTTTCTTTGTAAGCTGAAATATTATTAGCCAATCCAAATGGAGCAGCCAAGTTTATATGATATAACTTGTCACATGATACAAATTCATAAGCCGTTAGAATTCAAATAGTTCTATGACATCATTGCTGTTTTTATCATTAAAATTGTGAAGTATTATCTTTAAAATTAAATTATAAAGTAAAATATATACAACTTACACAGTGAAGATCTTTTTATGAGTTTGTTTCTTTGAATGGTGTTTAATGCCATTTTCAGCAATTTTTCAGTGTTATCATTGCATCCTGTTTTTATTGGAGGAGGAAGCCGCAGTACATGGAAAATACCCTGACCTTCGATAGGAAAACTGGCAAGATCAATAAACAAACTACCTTAGCCACTCGCCCAATGAGGCCAATTTATAAAGTGGTATACATGCACTTACAGTAGAGAATTTTTTATAAAGTGGTAGCGAAGTACTTACAGTGGAGAATTTTTTACAAAGTGGTAACGAAGTACTTACTGTGGAGAATTGTTTACGAAGTGGTAGCCAAGTACTTACTGTGGAGAATTGTTTATGAAGTGGTAGCCAAGTACTTGCTGTGGAGAATTTTTTATGAAGTGGTAGCCAAGTACTTACAGTGGAGAATTTTTTATGAAGTGGTAGCCAAGTACTTACTGTGGAGAATTTTTTACAAAGTGGTAGCCAAGTACTTGCTGTGGAGAATTTTTTATGAAGTGGTAGCCAAGTACTTACAGTAGAGAATTTTTTATGAAGTGGTAGCCAAGTACTTACTGTGGAGAATTTTTTATGAAGTGGTAGCCAAGTACTTACAGTAGAGAATTTTTTATGAAGTGGTAGCCAAGTACTTACTGTGGAGAATTTTTTACGAAGTGGTAGCCAAGTACTTGCTGTGGAGAATTTTTTACAAAGTGGTAGCCAAGTACTTACTGTGGAGAATTTTTTATGAAGTGGTAGCCAAGTACTCAGTCCTATAACTCCAGCTAGAGGTTTCCCATATGAACACAAGGCTGTATATAAAGATACAGCTCCGCCTTGTGAAAATCCTCCTACAAATATTTTGTTACTAGGAATACCTCTTTCTTCTTCTTCTCTAATCAGCTGTTTTACTGAAAATAAAATATCATTATACATGTAAATATATTACAACTGTTGTGGGTTTGTAGGCACATAATACTACATGTACAATAATTACACTGTTATACAATAGAAGTTGACATATGCATGACATTCAAGCCTATTTAAGAATTGAATATATTCTTTAGAAGTTTCATTGACATATGAAAGCACTGACAGAAGCATATCTTCAGTAAAGCGCTACCGCGTGTTGCGCCGTGTGGTTTGTTACTGTGGATGTTTTCAAGGTTGTGCATGCTCTTCATGGCTACCGGTTACATTTAGAAATGCAAAGAATGATTCTACATCATCTGTAACGGTTTTTAAACCAATAGAAATCCAGGATATTGATGAAAGATATACAAAATGTAAATATTACATGTTATAAAAATTAAATGGGTAAAACTTAAAATATTTACATTGCAAAGAAAAATTATAAAAAACAAGACTGAATAATTAAATTTTAATAAAACAATGTGTCACAGTTTTGTTACTCAATTTGCATAAAGTCTCACAGATGAATGAATGTTTAGGGTTGAAATCATTTGTCTTTACATGGTATTATGCTGAACTGCAAAATATTAAGTCACACCCCTCCCCCAATGCACTCAGTTTTTTGTATTTTTTCATTCCATAGTGTACCTTTGTACTATGAAAATTCAATAGAAAATTTTTTTCCATGATAACACAACCAAATTCCATATTATGCCTTTCCTGTTTACACGTAACAAATCGTTCATGAATTTTACTATGTAAATTATACATAGTAAGCCAGCCATTTTTGTTACCTTGCGTTATTTATAAAAGTTCGCCTGCTTTCATAACGTTAAAAGGTATTCCGATAAACGGCAAGACTGTAACCACCTCTACTGCAAATGACATTACCTGAAGGATTTCAAATAGATAACAATAGCCTGCTCCAACTTACACTTCCATTAAAGGTCACAATTTATCATGGTAAATTTACCATCGAAATGAAAAAATGTTCACATGTCAAAATGCTGATTAGGCGAGATCAAAGTTCGGCAAATTTTTCTGTTTCTTTTGTACTGGTTCTCTGTGAAATACCTACTAATGCTGTGTTCTTGTATGGAATTCCAGTGTTTCTTTGATTTCTAGATACTGACATAGATAAATCCAAAGATATTCCCAGTGTTTTAAAAAAAACTATAGGGTAACCCCAGTGCAAGTTCGAATGTAGTCCGGGGAAGTTCGACCTATCTAAATTTTGGCATAGGGAAAGTTCGAACAGAATTTTCTGCAAAAGGATGTATTTATCTTTACAACATTATAAATCACAAAAGTTTTATAAGTAATGATTTTGAAGATTTTTTTTTACTGGTCAAACTTTCCAGGCCGATTAAATTTCCACTAGTCTCCCCTAATTGTGGAAAATAATTGATGATTTCAATTTGCACCATTTTTAATCAACAAAAAGAGCAAAAGCTTGACCAAAAGCAGTCAGTAGTCTTCATTTGTCATGCAAAAATCCCCAACACAGACACTGTAACTTTTAGTATAATTATATTTCTAATTACTAGAACTATGTATTAGTGTATTATTATAAAGTGGTATAGAGGGTTACTCATCTTGAGATCATTACATTGTATTTTATTTCTTATTAATGTTTATTTGTCATAATTATTTCTAATTATATCACGCCTCTTACTTGCATTATATTTATGATTATTTTCAAACTATATGACGAACAAAGATAGAATTTTTTGTTTTGTGTTCATGAATTTTCAGCAAAGTATCATTGCACCCAATTGTATTGTGAAGCGGCAGGTCTGAAACAAGGACCTTTGCTAATTAATGTTTGTCTGGATTGAACTCGCACTCCTAGTATATATTAACATGCCTGTAATCAGTATTTTGTAACTACTAAAGAGGTTTAGTTACAATGTCCTATATAACGACCTATACAGACTGGTAATACTTACGGATTTCTGAAGATTTCTTGATTCCTTCTTCGTCCTCGGGGCTGTCTGGAGACAAACCCATTAAATCAAACCTGTAACAATAGGAATCAATGGCTTTACTTATAATTGTCTTGTTACAGTAAAATGTAATTGAAATATAAAGCCAAAGAACTTTTAGATTTTTTGCAATGATATAAAATATGTCCAATACCTGACATAAATGAACCGATTTGAACTAGTATTTATCATTGATTTTCCCAGCATTTTATGACTGGAGTACTTTGGAAATATTTTATAAATTGAACAATTTAGATAGAAGCAACACATACTATTTTGGGTTTTTTTTAAACCTGTTCATATTAAGGTAATAACAAAACACCAAGGAAACAGTCAAAAAAGACATTCCACAAAACACCAAGGAAACAGTCAAAAAAGACATTCCACAAAACACCAAGGAAACAGTCAAAAAAGACATTCCACAAAACACCAAGGAAACAGTCAAAAAAGACATTCCACAAAACACCAAGGAAACAGTCAAAAAAGACATTCCACAAAACACCAAGGAAACAGTCAAAAAAGACATTCCACAAAACACTAAGGAAACAGTCAAAAAAGACATTCCACAAAACACCAAGGAAACAGTCAAAAAAGACATTCCACAAAACACCAAGGAAACAGTCAAAAAAGACATTCCACAAAACACCAAGGAAACAGTCAAAAAAGACATTCCACAAAACACCAATGAAACAGTCAAAAAAGACACTCCACAAAACACCAAGGAAACAGTCAAAAAAGACATTCCACAAAACACCAAGGAAACTGTCAAAAAAGACATTCCACAAATCAAAGTCCAAGAACCCTGCAAAATTATCAACCAACAACCAAAAATATAGTGACAACAGGCTGTAGTACAGCAATGGTCCCGACTTGGTGTAGGCATTTCAAAACAAATGTTGGGTTAAACCAGGTTTTATGGCATGCCAAACCTACCCCTTTTCATTACTGTAGAATGTGAGTTGCTTTGTTAACGAAATAGGTGGATATCATATTCCACTAGTCATTAATGTACTGAATTAAAAAATTGGGAAAACTATCAACAAGGAAATGGTATCTACCGGTATGTAAAAACTTATTAAAGACACAGATGAGTGTTTTTTTCTTGTAACCTTGGTTTATAAGGCTATCCCAAAGAAATAGGTCACATATTATAAAATCAGTATACTCTCTGCAAACTCTTGCTGATCAATTAAGAAATAGATGCTATATTAAAGAGAAGCTGCAATTTTGCTGCATAAGGGAAGAAAATGTTGATGTTGATCAGAATATCTAGCATACTATTAACCTGTTCCTCGCTGTTGCATAATTTGCCTTTTTGTTCTTTTGTAGAAAAATACATATTGCTGTAACCTAAAACTACATATTTGTGGAAGCGAAAGCTTCATGTATGATTTCTTTATGATGGGATTTTAGTTTATCATGAGGCAAGGTGATATAAAGTGTCCAAAAGCTCTTAAAAATTTTGTCATGAGTCGTAGACTGCATTTCTTTCTAAAATGAGTGTTTCAGTCCTAGACTTAACTTCTTCCTTAAATGAGTGTTTCAGTCGTAGACTGCATTTCTTTCTAAAATGCGTGTTATATTAATAGTCTGCATTTAATTCTAAAAACAAGTATTTTAACAAGTGTTTTTTTCTACTCCAATACAAGGAGTCCATTACATCTAAGATGAAATACATACCAAGATGGCATCCTCATTCCTCCATTCATGGTTACAGCTTGTGTTGGTCTGAAAAATTTTTCTAAAATTGAACTCTTAATGAAGAATTTTGCTTAAAACTTCAATGTACAATCTTGACTGTTCACAACATGCATCTATTTCAAATTTTAAACTTATCTAATGAGCAAAAAATAAAATAAATTCCAGGAGACAGAAGATGACTGTTACAAAATTGGAAAATGTCTGCTATTCATTGGGTACATTAAGTAGGTTCATAACAAAAGGATTTGAAAAAAAAAATAAATGTCAGTAACATACAGATAGTCCACCTTTAATATATTTACATTTTTTTAATAGAATGTTTACTTTCTCAATACTGTGCACATAAACTTATTTTAAGAATAGAGTTATAAATATTAAACACAAGTGTGGACACAGAAAAATGTCTCGCCTGCATTCTGCATCAGTAACGAAAACAATAACGTCATAAGCATTACGTAAATAGCATCAAATTGATTTCAAATATACTATGCATGGTTACAGAGGAATTGGCCTAATAAAAAACATTAACGTAGTCACTGGACCATAAAACTGAGGTCACTGAAAAATTGAGGTCAATGTCAGGTGAGAGGTGACTGATTGGCAAGAACTCATCATAAGCTACCACTAAACCAAATTTGATGGACCTAAGGTTTAAGCTTAAAAAGATATAAAGAAAAATGTCAAAGTGTTGACACCGGGCAGCAGGATTCCTATAGATATGTCTTGTCTCTAGTGACTATCCTCAAAACATATAATTGACTTGTGTTTCTACAATACTACCTTACAATATACTTACGCTGTAGGACATACACATTGGACATGTTCAAGTTTCAACTGTTTAAAACCTGCGGCCCAACCATGACTACAACAACCATAATACTGAATTAAAAATACTGCTGAAGATGAATGTAGCATTGTTTAATATACTTATTCAATTTTCAACCACTTTTTGTGTTCATTGTAGTCCTTTCTACCATTGTCTGTGTAAATTTCACATATATTCTGCACAAAACTACTTCCCATATTTATCCTTCCTTAATGTCTTTGTTTGTAAAGCTTTGTTGTTAACATTGAGAATACATTAGAATTCAGTAGCTGAAGTCTATACTGACAAGACAACATTTCCTTTTTAGGAAACGTTTTCTTTTTTCTCTTGGACACATTTGAGCAAAACAAGAATAATACATTCAATACAAGATACTAATTAGTTGTCTGTTGACATCTTCTAATACATAATCACACAGACAGGAAGGTTACAATCAGTCATTCTTTTGTTATGTGTAATGTTCATTGATTCCTAGAGGAATTTCCTGCAGTTTATATTATTTTCATACCTTATAATATGTCTAGAGTACTTTAATACCTGACTGCATGGCTTAGTAACCAGATATATGAATGATTCATGGTATCAACAACTTAGGGTAATTATTACAAATGACCGACATTGGTGTCTATCTGCTGAGCACATTGTAACAGGAATTTGGTATTATTTCTGTCATACTAATTTTCATGGATTTCAGAGGACAGCTTTTTGAACAATTTCAGTATATAACTGTTGATCTAACAGAGGCAAAAAAACAACTTCACAAATTATGTATGCCAGATACAGCAAACTTTTTCTGAATCCACATAATCGTCATACAATGTATCCTCCCAAGTCAGGGGTGGATGAAGCATCCTCCCAGTTAAGGAGTAGATGAAGCGTCCTCCCAAGTCAGGGGTTCTGAGTCTATGATCCATCCATCATCATTATGATATAACCTGTTTTGAGTCTGTTTATATGCCTAATAAAGCATAAATCAGCAATAAATGGTGTAAACAGACCAGAACCAGGTTATAGTGTATGTGTTCAGCAATAGGCTAACATCTACGTCATTTGAAATACAGATGATATACAATACTGTGTAACATAACTCACAGACCACAAAGGACCATAGCTCCAGGTACATGTACATGTAAGGCTTAAAACGTATCTCTGCCAAGTGAGGGAAATAAATAACAAAAAAAAACCATAAGTCACATGAAAGACAAAATACCTTCAGCAGGAAAAACAATGACAAAAAGCTTACCCTGTATCGCCCAAACCATGGAGAAATATCAACTGAAAAAAAGGAAACAGGTTAATTATAAAGATGATGTATATATCTGTACAGAAAACCATTATAAAACTATTATATGACAACTGTCATTAATTTGATGTGTTTACATAGATAATGCCTGTACACATGTACCTGCTTAATAAAAAAGAATAAAACTTGTTATATACAATGGGTTAAAGTAAAACAAAAAAAACATGGCTACCTAACAGAGGGACTCAACCCAATGAGCAAGTGTGGTTTCAATTTGCCCAGTGGTTTCGGAAAATAAGATTGAAAAGTTTACAGGCGTCGCCAACAAGGACGAGGAGAGACATCATGTGATGACAAAAGTTTACATCACCCTCTGGGTCAGCTGAGCTAAAAAAGTAATATTACATCAATATAGTTCTGTCCCTTTTTTCCTGTGGCTGAGTGGTTAAGGTAGTTTATAATCTACTATTGCTCATGGGCATATCATCACTGAGGTCACAGGTTCGATCCTAACTGAGGACAAGTTTTGCTAATTTCCATTATCAATTGAAAAGACATCAGTTTTTGTATAAAATGTTGGGGTTCACTGGGTAGTCGGGCTTCAAGAAAACTTAATGCCACATTATAGCTGAAAATTGCTGAAAGTGGTAAAAAGCCTATTCCAACAAATTCTACTTGTCATGTGAAATGAGAGGAACCTTAACTACCTTCTACCTAGATAAAACAGATTTATACAAATTTATTTCTTCCATTATAATATAGATGTTTTAGCTAAAATAATAATGAAGAATGGTGGTTACAAATTCTAATATATACCTGTATTCCAGGTACCGAGTTCAATATATAGATCAATATAGTAAAAACTAGTTCAGAAAATATTTTTGTTTAAATTTAAATTATTAGTAAACACAATTAAGTAACCTATTAATGATGAGCCAAGCTATATAATTCAAAGAATCCTTTGTACACACCTGACAATATCTGTAGTTATAAATAGTTTTTTTTAAAGATCTTTTTCTTCATATTTCCTACTATGTAATCAATACTGAATTTTACCTAACATAAAATTACATGTACATCAATGTACAAATGAGTCAATCTTGATCCTTATAAAGATTCATTAAGCATCATATTTTCTATTATATCTTTATTAATTACATTTGTTACAGTAATTCACAATATCTTGCTTGACAAACAACTAGTAATCTTTTAACATTTGTGATTCAAAAATGGTGAAAATTGAATTTGGAAATAATCCAATAGAAATTCATCAAATCTGTAGTTACAATGTAGATGGTATTGATCCACGGTTGAGATCAGATGTCACTGACACATTATGGGTTTCCATATTTTATTCAATATGATTTTCACCACCTTTTTAGAACTCTGTCAATTTTCCAAAATTAAATAAAGAAGCCACACATTAGAAACCACAGTTCAGTCTGCTAAATAAAGACCAGCAATTTACTTTCCGACAGTTTTAAGTTTCTAACATGATGCATGTTATAAAATATCACATTACTACCAACAAAAAAAAAAAAAGGAAAAAACAAAACAATGACAAACCTGACAATATAAATGTTCAGTGATATAACAATGAAGTAAATACTGCAAAATGCCTTTGTTTTTTTAATGTACACTTGTTCACTATGATCAATACTTAATCTTAATCTTAAACTTTTTTAGATAAATGCTGTGATTTTTTTTAAGATTAGGTCCTACTGATCTATGTAGCAGTAATTGTAGCAATACACCCAGATATTAAAAATTCTGTTTTGACATCACCCATCTTGGCAGTGACAGGATTTACAGTAAATACAATTTTATAATAGTAACTAGAGGCTCCCAGGAGCCTGTATCGCTCACCTGAACCTGAAACCAAAAAACCCTTTTCTATCCAGCTTTTCTTTGCTATAAGGATTTGCTTAAACACTTCTGCAAAAGTCATTAATGTTGACCTTTTAAGGGAAATAATTCCTATAAGGAGGAGCTTTTGATGCTTAGAGGGAGAAGGGAGGTTCACTTCAAATTTGCTGTACCTGTTATACTTTTTTAACTATCAGTCCTTTCTCTTGACTCCCCCCCCCCCCATTTTCTATTTTAAGCTAACGTAGCTATATAGGTAGTCAGGTGTCATGATTTGCACAATTTTGGTAGAGGACGTCCTAAAGATGATGTGTGCAATGTTTCAAAGCATTCCGTTAATGGGTTAAAGAGGAGAAGATTTTTTAAAATCACTTAAAATTGATTAAAAAAATGTTCAAGGAGAATAATTCCTAAACGGTTCATCAGACAATCTTGATCCTAAGTCATTTTTGTAGCCCTTATAGAGCAGAACAATTAAGCAATACTAACTTTTTCTCTAGTTCAAATAATTTTCAAGATTTTAAGGCAAAAATGTAAAAAATAATCAATTTTGACAATTAAAGGGCAATAACTCCTATAAGGAGTCCTCATACAACTTCAACCCAATGGAGTGTTTCGTAGAGCTTTTGATGCCGATGAAGGCATGTCTCTTTGGTTTTCCTGTATCTGTTATACTTTTTAAACTATAGGCCAAAAACTGTATTTTAACCCCCCCCCCCCCTCCCCTCCATTCTATTTTTTTTAGCCATGGCGGGTTGCAAACTTAGTTAAGGACATTTGACCGATGATGTGTACAAAGTTTCAAAGCAGTACTTTCAGTGGTTTCAGAGGAGAAGATTTTAAAAAATCAATTAAAACCGATTAAAATAAACAGTTCAAGGGGAATAACTCTTAAACGGTTAATCAGACAATCTTGACCCTAAAGGCAATTTTGTAGCCCTCATAGAGCAGAACAATTAAGCAATGCTAACTTTTTCTCTAGTTTTAATAATTTTCAAGATTTTGAGGCAAAAATGGCTAAATCAACAATTTCGACAATTAAAGGGCAATGACTCCTATAAGGAGTCATCATACAACTTCAACCCAATGGAGTGTTTCGTAGAGCTTTTGATGCAGATGAAGGCATGTCTCTTCGGTTTTCCTGTATCTGTTACACTTTTTTAAATATAAGCCAAAAACTGTATTTTACCCCCCCCCCCCCCATCCAATTTTTAGACATGGTGGCCAGGTTGGTTAATCTGCAGTCATGGTTGGTGCAAACTAGGTTGAGGACATTTGACAGATGATGTGTACAAAGTTTCAAAGCAGTACTTTCAGTTGTTTCAGAGGAGAAGATTTTTAAAAATCAATTAAAACCGATAAAAAAACACAGTTCAAGGGGAATAACTCTTAAACGGTTAATCAGACAATCTTGACCCTAAAGTCAGTTTTGTAGCCCTCATAGAGCAGAACAATTAAGCAATGCTAACTTTTTCTCTAGTTCTAATAATTGAGGCAAAAATGGCAAAAATCATCAATTTTGACAATTAAAGGGCAATAACTCCTACAAGGAGTCATCATACAACTTTGACCCAATGGAGTGTTTTGTAGAGCTTTAGATGCTTAAGAAGGAAGGTCTCTTAGGTTTTCCTGTATCTGTTATACTTTCTGAACTATAAGCAAAAAACTGTATTTTGACCCCTCTGTTCTATTTTTAGCCATGGCGGCCATGTTGGTTGGTCTGAGGCCATGATTTGGGCAAACTTGGTAGAGGGCATTTTACTGATGATGTATGCAAAGTTTCAAAGCAATCCCTTCAGTGGTTTTTGAGGAGAAGATTGTTGAAGAAAAGTTAACGACGACGACGACGGAGACGGACGACGACGGACGCCAAGTGATGGCAATAGCTCACATGACCCTTCGGGTCAGGTGAGCTAAAAAAGAGCAACTCATTCTTTTAAGACAACAAGAGCCGATAGTCACAGGACAGTTTCAAATCCAGATATAGACAAATGCAACACAAAAATCAAAAACACAAAAAAACAGAGAGTAACCCCAACCCAATACCAGAGGCTTTAAGAGCCTGTATCGCTCACCTGATTTTATAGGCAATGAAGATGGCATTTCCCTGATGTTAAAGTAAGTCCTGTAATTTTCAATAAACTTTAAATAGGACCATCCAAACAATATTACTAGAAAGCTTTGTTTCCATTGGTTAACCGGTTGAATAGAGAAGATTTTTTTTTATTTGCCCATAGGGTCCTATGTTAAACTAAGTCCTGTGGTGGTGGTGGCCATTTTGAATTTCCAATTGCCATAAAAAACATAAACTTTATAGAGGACCATCCAAACAATATTGCTAGTAAGTTTAGTTTTGATTGGTTAAACGGTTTCAGAGAAGAAGCCCTTTTAAACTTTTTTCTCATAGGGTCCAATGTTAAACTAAGTCGTGCGGTGGCGGCCTTTTTGAATTTCCGATTGGGATAAAAAACATGAACTTTATAGAGGACAATCCAAACAATATTGCTAGTAAGTTTTGTTTTGATTGGTAAACCAATTTCAGAGAAGAAGCCTAACTTTTTTCCCATAGGGTCCTATGTTAAACTAAGTCCTTCGGTGGCATCCATTTTGATTTTCCAATAGGCATAAAAAACCCTAACTTTATAAAGGACCATCCAAACAATATTGGTAGTAAGTTTTGATTCGATTGGTTAACTGGTTTCAAAGAAGAAGCCATTTTAAACTTTTTTCCCATAGGGTTCAATGTTAAACAAAGTCATGCGGTGGTGGCCATTTTGAATTTCCTATAGGGATAAAAAACACAAACTTGATTGAGGACCATCCAAACAATATTGCTAGTAAGTTTTGTTTCCATTGGTTGACCGGTTTCAGAGAAGAAGCCTTTTAAAGTTTTTCCCATAGGGTCCAATGTTAAATTAAGTCCTGTGGTGGCAGCCATTTTGAAGTTCCAATTGCCATAAAAAGCACAAACTTTATAGAGGACCATCCAAACAATATTGCTAGTAAGTTTTTGTTTCCATTGATTAACCGGTTTCAGAGAAGAAGCCCTTTTAAACTTTTTTCCCATAGGGTCATATGTTAAACTAAGTCTTTATGTGGCGGCCATATTGGTTTACCAATCAAAATAAAAAACACAAACTTTGTAAAGGTCCATCCAGTGAACATTATGGCCAAGTTTGGTTTCAATTGGCCAAGTGGTTTCAGAGAAGAAGATTAAAATGTAAAAAGTTTACAGACGCCGACGACGCAGACGGACGCAAAGTGATAACAATAGCTCACATGACCCTTTGGGTCAGGTGAGCTAAAAAACCATAGGTGCACTCGGGTGCTCCTCAATTTTTTCAAATATTAATCTAAAAAGACTTTTCAGCCAAGTGAGCTTTACAGTAAGTTAACACAATTATAGTGAAATATTTTCCAAACAATCTCTAAACATATATTTCTTTTAACTTTGAGCTGTCAAGGGACATAATTCATTAACAGAGTGTAATTTTATGAGACTATTTTGAACCTTCTTTTAAAATTTTATTGAAATCCATTGAGAAATAACTTATAGTAAAAGTTGGCATGTTTTTGTGGAGGTTTTTTGCTTGACAAATTGGTGGAGTATTTTGCTTGACAAAAACAACTGCTTACCGCATATGGTAAAGCTTATGCTACTTTTGTAGATCCCAAAAATTATATTTTGAAATTAACAATTATTTTCTCAAAATATTCAGCGTTTTGAAATGCAGCCATTTTTTCATTTTGATAGGACAAATTTCTATAGTAAATTTTGACTTAAATATAACAGAAATGTAACTTAGCCTTAGATGCAGTATATTTTGTGTATTCGAAACCCTATGAGACTTTGTCATTTGCATTGAACACAAGGAAAGTCTCGAGGTTTGTCCGAATACCATTGTATGTCACGAGAGCAGATGAAAATTTGTAACTATGGAAGATCCTTTTAGAAACAAAAATGGCTTTATTTTAAAACGCTGACAATTTTGAGGAAATAATTGTTGATTTCAAAATATAATTTTTGGGATCTACAAAAGGAGCATAAGCTTGACTATATGCAGTAAGCAGTTTTTATTTGTCAGACAAAAAACTTCCACCAAAACACACTGATTATTACTATAAAAAAATATGAACTGACTTTAACACACATGGTGGTGTTAATATCTGGTACATGTACTGACTAGAGGGCTGGCCAACCTGTATACTAGACTACTAGAACATGCTGGGCCAAGCTGTATACTAGTACATGCTGTATACAAGTACATGTTGGGCTAAGCTGTATACTAGTAAATGTACATACTGATAGTGTTAGTATCTTGTACTGGGAACTAGCCAAGCTGTATACTAGTACATGCTGGGCCAAGCTGTATACTAGTACATGCTAGGCCAATCTGCACACTAGTACATGCTGACAGTGTTAGTATCTGGTACTGGGAACTGGCCAAGCTGTATACTAGTACATGCTGGGCCAAGCTGTATACTAGTACACTTCCCGGGCCAAGCTGCACACTAGTACATGCTGACAGTGTTAGTATCTGGTACTGGGAACTAGCCAAGCTGTATACTAGTACATGCTGGGCCAAGCTGTATACTAGTACATGCTGGGCCAAGCTGTATACTAGTACATGCCAGGCCAAGCTGCACACTAGTACATGCTGACAGTGTTAGTATCTGGAACTGGGAACTGGCCAAGCTGTATACCTAGTAAATGCTGACAGAGATAGTATCTGGTACTGGCTAAGCTGTATACATGCTAAATGTACTGTATTGAGCCCTATACATCACAGTTAATGTTTGTACATTGCTCATTAATTCTACAATGGCTTCCAAATTCATGTACATGTATGTTATATCTTCCTTTTTAATTAATTATTTCTTTAAAACAGAAATCCTAATGACATTGATGTGAGTGATATCTGTAAAAATCAATAGTTCTATGCAAAATGTAAAGAATACACTTATTAGCATAACAACGGTTACTCCCAATAAATATTTTAATCTAAACAAGAGGATAACTAGCTAGAATGTGTATGTAAAGATGAAGACTTGCTCACATCTTTTGTCTAAGCAAACAACATAAAAACTATGAAAATTAACTATAAAATATTGAATTTAAATTGTAAGGAATTGATCAAGTAGGAAACTTGGAAAAATTAGACGAAAAGTATGCCTATGCAGCTGAGAATTTAAGGTTGATATGTTAGACACAAATGATGCCCCCAGCCATGACCAGCAACATGAGCATTATGTTGCAACATGCAGAAATTTTAAGAAAATTGAATGCAAATCAAAATCCATTAGTCTAGCACACTTTCATTATGTGTAGAAACATCCTCCTAAATATAAATACTATAGCTTTTAACATGAGGGAGAAGAGAGCCATTCTACTATAGCTTCAAGGGGAAGATCTGCCAGACAAAACAAATACCTCTATATATACGGCAACCTACATAGTCCAACTACTAGTATTTCCTATTTGATGAAAATTTAATCAATATCAAAATCCTTTGGCCCATTCTCATTACGTATACAAACATTCTGCAAAGTATACATGTTGTTGCCCTAAAACTGTTGGAGGAGTTAGCTGGACAAGCTAATCCGGATGGACTGACCAAGGGCAAGGTAAATTAATACATGCCTCCTGACTTATATCGTCCCAGGAGCATACAAATTCTGTTGAAAGATTGATCAATATTTTAAGGTGTTGTTCCGAGTATTCATTTTGCATTTCTGTATGTCATTACAAGACAAAATTTCTCTGCTATGTATTTCATATAAACTGTGTACAACCAATTGCCTGAAGAATAAGAGAATACACGTGTATAAAGAAAATGGTTGTAAGGGATACAATAGTGGCCATGGGCTGTTGTAGAGATAAATTTCATATTATGATATTTCATGTGGCAGTCAAAATTAACTGTCCAATTCAAGGATTTTTATACCATTTAGTTGATTTATAAGTTCTTAACTTGTTCTCATCAAGAAGACTGCTGGTGTCATAATAAACATCAATCAATTAATCAAACTTCATCAACAGAAATTTCATTGGCTGTAAAACTAAGGTGTGTTCACGTTTCTCCAACATTTGATATTTCAGGTAAAAAATATGTTGGAGAAATGTGAATAGGTAGTAGGCAAGTTTAATTAATATCTGTAATTAAGACTGCCGTAAAACATGTCTAAATGAATCTTTTGTAAGCAATTAGTACAAAATATAGAATATTATATATATTTAATTGAATTAAAAGGTATGTCCATATAACAAATTAAACGTAGTTACATTTATTAAACATAGTTAAAAAACATTATATTTATTAAACCTAGTAAAACAATATAATGTATTAAACATAATTAAAAACACTATATTTATTAAACATTATTTACAAAAATTTACTGAGTTCCAAGTGAAGCAGAAAGTAGCTTGGTCGACGTAGTCTAATACTGTAATGTCCTGGTTAATGAATCTTGTCTTAAGTGTTTCTCTACTTTTTCTGTTTCAGGCAACAAATTCTTCCTGCATGTATTGGAATCTGGTTGACCTCTGTGTTTGCTTAAGTTTTTGTTAGTAGTTCAATCAGTTGGAAGTCATTTAGGTGCGCGTGATATAGTTATTTCTTTAGTTTGCAAGTCCTAGGTTTTCAAATTGGTTTTTCGATATTGCTGGTATTGGGGTAGCCTCATTAAGGCATCTGGCCTTAATAGCTCTAATTTCAGTGTCTGCTTTTACTTATACTATATTAGGTGCATGAGAATGTGCATTGGCTATTTTGGTTAAATCATAATAGTGAGTGTTTACAATAGCTGGGCACTGGGGGTACAGTGCATTTCCAATATCGCCTGTCCCCTCTGGTCGTCTTTACCATAAATTTATCTGCCCATCTCTAGTTGAACACATCCAAGCTTGTTCTGAACAAGCATTTCCCAATGTGTTATTTGAAAGTCAGAAAACTGAATGATTACCTGAAACTAGTGTTCGACTTTCAGATGGGTAGTGAACACTACTCATAACTGACACTAAACACTTCTTATTTTTGAGCATACAGTAGCAAGCGTACTTTAAAATAGTGGTATAATAATTTGACAACTGCTTGCATTGTCTTTAATTGCACTTTGATTATTTAATAATTAATTTTATTGATTTAATTATTATTTAATTATTAGGATTTTTGATATGAGGACAGAATTAAAAAAATACTTTTTTTTTTTTTAAATTATAATTTTGCCATAAATTTTAGATAGATTTCCCATGATTTACTGTAAACTGGTTTAAACAATATATTTGATTGTTGTAAAAGCAACAAGCCCTCCTATTGTTCATTTCATGTTGGAGAAACGTGAATAAAAATTTTTCAAATGTTGGAGAAACGTGAATAAACCAAATCTAATAACTAGATTTATTTAATTATCAATGACAACTCCAATGAAATCTTTGCAGACAAAAAACACATAATCTTTTGCATTTGACTGCCCAGTTATTGTCTGGAAATGCCTTTTTGTAAAAATTGTGAATGTTTGTTGGCAACTGTGAATTAGACCTTTGACAGAATTTTTCCAAACTGAAAACGCTTCTCATCCACCTGATATGTAACAATATTTTTAAGTTTCATTGTAATCAGATGCAATTTTTAGTGATCATCTCCAATCATCTTTTTGGTAGTATAAATATTTTTGGTGACACTAACCTAAAAATCTACATAAAGCCAGGATTTCAACAAACACAGCAAGAAAGCTATTTCTCATTTTTCTTCAAGAAACAGAATGTTTACTTTTAGTTTTTTAATACAACAGCAGGGTTTTTATCAATCACTTGAGTGTATCTGTAGAGCAGAAGATGAGATACATGTACATGTAGTCCATTATTATCTTCCTGATCTATGATGTCTGATAAAATAAAATTGTAAAAAAGTTGGGAATTTTGGTTAAAGTATATGTACCCAAGAGTTATCTGCTGAAAATAATTGAGATAAATAAACCTTACAGCAAAACTTAAATGCATTTATCAATATTATCACATAATATTCATAATCACAACTCATAAAAAGGGAAGATAAACCAAATCAAACCTCACAATTCATATAAAGGGGATATATAAACCAAACCAAACAAATTATATAGAGGGGAGATAAACCAAAAAACCTTCACAATGCATATCAAGGGCTGATAAATTCACAATTCATAAAAAGGTGTGAAAAACCAAACCAAACCTCACAATTCATGTAAAGGGGAGATAAGCCAAACCAAACCTCACAATTCATGTAAAGGGGAGATAAGCCAAACCAAACCTCACAACTCATATAAAGGGGAGATAAACCAAACCAAACTTCACAATTTATATGAAGGGGAGATAATTACCATACCAAGTCTCACAATTTGCTAGGTAAAAAACTTGGAGCAATGATATATAGTAGCTGAAATTGCTAAATTGGCAAGAAAAGTCACAATTTAATTAATCACTGAAATACATGTATAGAACAACAGCTTGACAAAGAAGTTATCCTTATTCATAAGGCAAATCTAAAGCCACCATGTGCAACTTTATTGCCACATGGTTTGAAAATCATGGTAATACTGGTATGTAAAAGCGTCCTACGTGTATTTGTCATATTTAGGCACCATATTTATCAAAGAACAATAAAAGACACCAATCTGTCAGTGTAGGCTGGTTTCAGTAATATTAAACTGTGTAAAGCATTGTGAAGCATTACCAGCAAATACTAGTGCAAGAGAAATTATAATTGCTTCTTGTGGGAAAACAATAGACACAGTTAAATATAAAATTATACAATGAAAAACATCACAACAGTGTCCTTGGTACAATGTTGACAAGCACTATTGCAAATTATTAAACACAAGTATGACAAGGGGATTACCAAAAAATATTAATTTTTAACTGCTTTTATTATGTAATTAGATGTTTCTAGTTGAAGATATTACTTTAAATATTATTACATGTATATAAATATTTTGACAGTAAATAAAATTGCTTAATAAATTACCAATTACATGTATTCCAAAGGTCAAACTAACATTTATGTGCAGAAACATATATGGTTCTTGGTTTGTTTGTTTGTTTGAATGGTGTTTTCAGCAATTTTTCAGCTATTTCATGGCGTCCAGTTTTTATTGGGGGAGAAAGCCGGAGTACCCGGAGAGAACCCCCGACCTGGTCCTTGGTATGTTTAATGTCATTCTACAGGGAATTTTTTTTAGGATTTTGAGGGCTTTAGTCACTTTAGCAGATGTGCCAAAACTGCCATATAAGCATCTCCTCAGAAGCATGCATTCATAGTACTGGTGAAATATAATTGTAAAGTACTGTATAAACAACTATATTCTTTCAATGGCAGTGTAAATTTATTTTAAAAAAATGATTATAACAAAATGTTTATTAATTTTCAAAGAAGTTTAATTTAAAAACTTATTTAAAAAGCGTTTGTTTATCAATCAGTTACAATTTTTCATTAGGGTCGTTGTACTGTTCGTTTTTTAAATGGTAACCATTGGTAAGTAGATGTATCTCAGATGTAAACAAATGGCGCGTAATTTATTGGAAACAAGAAAAACATACGAAAAATGTATAAATATATACGCAAAATCTGTGAAATTTTTATTTGCATTACATATTTAATCAAAAGGTGGAAGTCTGTGCGCATCAGTATGATCTAAGACATTTTGTTAGCATATATTGACCAGAAGGACCACTAATTTTCAAATGATTTCATCAATGACGAAAGTGGCGAGCGCTAAAAAATTCTCTGATTCTATCTAAATATAACTTGCATTTTTTATTTTAGTTTTTTTTTTACATCAAAATGTTAAACCTTATAATACGTATCTTATGATTTTCTGTTTTCATAATGAGACTTATTTAATCATATTTTCTATTGACTTTTTAAACTGATTTAGACATTTTTTATAACATACTTGTAATCTAATTTTTGTACAATCTAAATTGACATTGTCTTGGCTTATAGTGACAGTCTTTTATCTGCAGTTCATTTTTACCTATCAGGTAATAAATAATCAAGGCATATCTAATATACAATTACATCAAAGATATATCTTTACCCCCCCCCCTCCTTTTATGCCTCGTTCCAGCTGAATATATTTTCATAACTCAAATCATTGCATTGTATCACACGTGGCGTTATAACTAATTTCAGGTACGGTTTACTGAGCTATTTGCGCGATAATTAGTTCGATGTTTGCATTTACCGAAGTAAGTGCTTTCTATCTGTAATATTGTTTTGACTATTTTTCAGGTGAAAAACAGTATGTTTTGTAGTGCAAAATGTAATAATTTTGTTCTTTGCATTGGAATAAAAATATAATTCTGTTCATATATTCGTACGCGATCAAGCTGGCTAGTGTTGTATTCATTACATTATGTGCACGTGATTATGTGTCATAACCATTTATTGTAAATCACGTGTTGTAAATGTGTTGAACAAATAAACATTTCGTACTATTATCATAAATGCACATTAAATCTGCTCTCATCTGAATTTAATTATATAACAAGAAAAGGTATGCGTTAAACCCATATCCAGAGATGTTCGATTTATATGTTATAGGTGTATCCCATTTGGTTTAATAGGTTTTTTTTCAATTTGTTTTATTTAAAATTTTATCATATGCTGTAAAGGCAGGGGCGTAGCTAGACTAGTTACAATGTGGATTCACAAAGAACTAGTGGGGTCCGGGTATGCACCCCGGAATATTTCTGAAAACAATGGTGCAATTTGGAGAATTCTAAAGTGGTTTATTTAGAACTGAAATTGACAGTTTATTGATTACAGGGATAGATTGCAATTTTGTTCTTAAAATAATGTGGATTCAGCCGCGTACTCGCGTATAGGCAGCTACGCCCCTGAAAACGGATGCAAATATAGACGATTGTGAAAGGCAAGAAATAATCATCTTGATTATAATATCTCAACTTTGAGAAGAGTACTGTAATAAAAAAAGTTTTCGAAGAACATATATATATTGTTTACCAATAAAAATACATTGACCATAGTCAAGTGGTTCTGTGGGGGGAAATGTGAATGTAAGATCGGCAGTTATCGCGTCCTCGGAAAATCAAAGAAAACATACCGACAAGTTACAATTTTTATTGATTTAATTTTACTGTAATTACAATTGTTTCAAAAGATTTGCAATTAAATGTATTTTAAACGTCAAACTAGCATTCATGTGCATAAACCGATTGCTAAGAACTTTATAAAATTTTCAGAATTTAAAATAAAAAAAAAACAATTAGAAGAAGAGTCTTATTTTGCAAAACAACTGATGAGATTATTAACTTCTACAATTATTTTCAACAATATAAACTGTTGATGACCTTTATCAAACAATCAATCTATTTTCTCTATAAAGCATGACCAATACACGTTTATTGACGTTCTTTTATTGGTTCTAGATCAAGTTGAATCCAATTATCATCATAACAAATGCTTATCTATGTTTCATTTAAATTGTTGTCAGCAACGAATAAAACAGCGAAATTTATTGCGTCACGTTTAAGAAATTAAGGTCCGTAACACCGTTTGTGAGCACTAAAACACTTAAAGACATTTAAATAATGTGTCAAAACTGCTAAAATACATTGTTTGTTTGTTTGTTTGATGGTGTTTATCGCCACTTTCAGCAATTTTTCAGCTATATCATGGCGTCCAGTTTTTATTGGGGGAGGAAGCCGGAGTACCCGGAGAAAACCCCGACCTGCGGTAGGAAAACTGGCAATCCTTGTCAATTAAGATTGGAGTCGAGTACACCCTGCCTGCAGTGAGAATCGAACCCGCAATCTCAGTGTTGACAGACCACGTGATCAATAGTAGACGAACTACCTTGACCACTCGGCCACCGAGGCCCCCCTAAAATACATTGAAAAGCACTTCAGAACATCATTAATATATTACTTATATTTAGCACCTAAAGGCAAAATAATTTAAAATGCAGTGCCTTTATTGTACGTAACATATAATGTACGTAATGTTAATGTATGTAACGGTAATTTACGTTACATTACATGTGATGTTATATATTATTTTCCATTACACTATTTATTGTAGATGAGTTTGAGCCAATAAAATTATTTATATTTGTATTTGTATTTTAATAATCTCTCATATTACAATACAAAATGGGTTCCTGTTTTAATCCTCCATTTACTTTAATTGAGTTTCCCCGATATGGTTCAACCATATCTTCTCTTGTTAAGTTTGAGATTTCAAAATACAAGTTAACCTGTCCATTAAAGGGGGGTAACACAACTTCTAACTGCAACCACTCATAACATTATAAAACTTATAAGGCCTACAGTTAGAAATTTTTATCACTTCTTTCTGCGAGAATTTTGTTGTATTTTTTTTCAATTCATCATTTTTTCAAACCTGAAAATAACAGAAAAGGAATCTCGGGAAAGCCAAAGGACCCCTTCAGAGAACCCCCAGAGCCGAGGAATACATGGTAACAAAATTAATTTTACGTTAACAGTGATACATAATAAATATATCGATCAAACATCACTGATAAGGAAAATATTTCTGAATAGCTCATCGCATCTAAGCATCTTTAATGTACCGGTTTGTTGTTATCAGTGACACTAACACTGAGCAATCAAAATTTCCTCTTACCGAAGCAGTATGTTTCTTGGTTGGAAGAATTCTTATTGGAGCAGTCATGTCTTTTGCGGAACTGTTTCCCATGCACCAAGCAACCTGATCACAATAAAGAGTTTTTTAAGTAAAACTGCCGTCCGACGACTGTACAACTGTTGACACTGACAGGAACTAACCAAAAAAGCTGTGTGCACCCGTTTTCCGATATTTAAATTTCTACATAATAAGTGAAGAAACGAATTTACCGTATATCGATGAGATTTTTGTAACAGCATCATTTCACATTTTCCAACACATATTTTTTGTTATAAACTTTTCATAGATTAGTATTCAAAATAAAATAACACAGCGATATATTCCCACAGAGAAGTCAAACGTTGTAATTATTTATAAAAACGTGCATTTGCTTGTTGAAAAACAGCACGGGTGTGTGTGTGTGTGTGTGTGTGTGTGTGTGTGTGTGTGGTGGTGGTGGTGGTGGAGAGGGGTGGGGGGGGGGTAACTAAGGATACTTTTAGGTACAGGTCTGCGGACGGAGATTTGAAAACCTATCCTATTCCTTTATTTCGGACGTTATAAAACAGGACCTAATCATATGTAACGGTAGAGCATGAAATAACATCTTGTCACCTCTGGGGATCGAACCCGTGATCTCAGTATTGCCAGCCAGCCCTCTAACCAAGGGCTCAAGAAGTACTCCGTTAGCTCAGTCGATTTTGACTGGCTATATATCTACTATCTGCTACAACGCAGACAGGCCTCCTGTTACACGTATATTGAATTATTAAATCAGACCGATTAATATATTTTATTACAGCACATCACCATTGGCAAAATAGTCCAATCACTACCAAAATGATAAAGTGATGTTAATGGAACACTTTGTTTGTAAAATAACTGTGGTTTACATAGGCTTAGCAGTGGATATATTAAAATAATTTACAACTACCCAATGATACATTTTTCAATGATAAAAGCTACCTATTCATATATTTTGGCTAGGTAAAAAAGTAACCCATTCGGGCTGCACATCCGTATTATCCTATATATACAAAGTTAACAACCCCCCCCCCCCCCCAATGAAAACAGCAAGGAAACATACCGAACAATATGAGATAAGGGACGATTTAAAATCTGGACAAACAAATAAAACACGAAGACAGAAAGTTTAAGTAACCCGAACCCAATGAAAGCAATGGGTGCACTCAGGGGTTCAGAACGAGTATGAGAATGCCTCATTACGACACCCGTCGAGTTACTCATTGTTATGTCTAGGAATAAGACAGAATGCCTTTAATTCAGTGAAAATGACCAATCATATTCGAGACATTGATTTCTTATAATCAATTAAATCATAGTGATGAACATAGAACTTCAAAAGGGATACCCTCAACTTAGGTACAACAAACGCACCTGGTTTAATTGAAAAGTATATATTTTATATTCCGCTATATGTAAATGTTTTCTTTTGACAGTCACGAATGAATATATTTTGTATTAAGCTATATCTGAATATTCCCTTACTGTTATAAATGTATTGTTTGTTTGTTTGTTTGTTTGAATGATGTTAAACGCCACTTTCTGCAATTTTTCAGCTATATCCCCCAGTTTTTATTGGTGGGGGGGGGGGAAGCCGGAGTACGGTAGGGAAACTGACAATGGTCCAAAAGGTATTATTTGCTGCTGAAGATACACATTATGTATGGACCAATTCACATGTTTTTGACTTTAAATTATTTGTAAAATGTTATTTTGACTTCAAATAGAACAATGAAAACCAGGGATAGTCTATACTAACTATAGTTAGTATAGATAGACTGTCCCTGTAAAAACGTACACTTTATCGATAGAACTATCAAGATTCGTTTTTTCTATAAATTTTTAATTTCGATAGATTTGTCATATGGAATAAAACCCGAGAGTTACGAAATTCCCGAAATGTTGATGATGTGAAGTCTGTTAAATTTAATATCATAATATGTCGGGAATGACGGACATGGCAACAACATCACCTAACGAAACTTCTAGCATACTTATTCCAAATGCGCATATAACATATCAGGTGCAAATATAATGTAGAAAAAAGACCTGCGTATAAGTTAACTAACTTGCTAACTCAATGTCTTTTAAAGCTCATTAAAGCTTGTGTTGTTTGATATAACATGAACCGACTTATACATAAATATAACTTGACCTGACATGGTCAGTAACCAGTACAAGTTTTGAGCCAGTTCGCTCCGGGTAGTTCGGGGGTTCAAAAATTTACATTTGTGACAGGAAGGTCCAGTAACAAAAATTGAAGCGAAGGTCCGCCAGTAAGAGCAGTAGGTCCTGGCATTTGTTAAATTTTCACAGTGTGAGATTTTAACATGGATGTGAAGCAAGATCATGACGGTCCACGGGAGTGATGAAATCACAGTTTTAAACAATGTCGTGTAACTAGTCTAAAAAATTAACTTCTGTAGCTACAAGCATGTACACACAGCTAAAACGGATTATGCCAAGCGCGTGAGTCCATGGTGGACACTAGCTGCAATAATGAAGCTCCATTTTTTTATGGATGGATCTACAAAGAGGTCCCATTACTTGTAAAGGAGCAGGGGGAGTGATTGACACCTGGGCGTTTTATGCTAGTCCGAGAATCCTCTGCTGTCCAACGCTTTTTTATTTTTGCGCGGGACGTCAGAGAGCTCTCCATAAGCCAAACAATGGATTTTGTGAAACCGGTCTGGGTTGGCAAATTTCATCGTTTCCAGATGTTAACAAACATTTTCATCCAGTTAAACTAGATATAATTCGCTTCTTTAGATATTTTTCTCTATGTATGAATAAATCATACCTTTAATTTTTGGAGCAATATTTTTCCCTTACTTTTTCAAAACTTTGGCAAGCGTATGATTTAAAACAAAAACTTTCTTTTATTTGTTTTTCTTTTTTCAGGAATTTGTTACAATTAGTTGCAACCTTGAATTTTGATGTTGTCAGACTGAGACACATTTCACTTATAGTTAAATGCTCCTCCCATTAACTGAGTGATTCCCACCGCACCTGTTGAATGAACAATTATGTAAAACGAACATAAAATTGAGACGTCAGAATAGGGAGGTTTAAAAAATGTTGCTGCCTTCCTGCAACAAATATTTTCATTATTAGTCCCCTAACCGGAGGGGACTAGAGGTTTGCAGTCCGTCCCTCAGTCTGTCACACATGTTTTCTGGACTTTTTTCTAAACTCTTGCAGATATTCAGCTGATATTTGGTATGTGAGTCAACCATGATGAGTTACAGATCATGTTCGATTATTGTTATGATCCAATGATTTTTTTATGAAGTTATGGCCCTTGTACTTAAAAAATTTCTAAAAAATAAGAGTTTTCCGGACTTTTTTTCTAAATGCTGACAGATATTGAGCTGATATTTGGTATGTGAGTCAACCATGATAAGTTACAAATCTTGTTGGAATATCGTTCTGGTCCAATGGTTTTTTACGAAAATATGGCCCTTGGACTTCAAAAATATCTTTAAAATAATAGTTTGTTTTCCGAAATTTTTTTTTAAACACTTGCAGATATTGAGCTGATATTTGCCAAGTGAGTAAACCGTGATGAGGTCCAGATAAAGTTCGAATATCATTCCGGTCAAATGATATTTCATGAAATTATGGCCCTTGGACTATGAAAATGTTATTTGCTGGTAGGTGATTTAAAAGTAAACTATCCACACCCGTTACATTAAAAATCAAATCAAACACCTTTATAGACTGTTTTCTGACCTTTTTTCAGAGCAACAATTAAGAATTTGTGTTAGAATCTTGTCCTTTTCTATGTCATTACGACTGACAAGTTCTATTTATTCAGTTGCTTATCCTTCTTATACATAGTCACTGTATCCTACAATGTAAATTTGTCAATAAGCAAGGTTTCATAGGTAGCCTGCGCATTTGATTGCAGGTTTCATAGGTAGCCTGCACATTAGATTGCAGGTTTCACAGGAAGCCTGCACATTAGATTGCAGGTTTCATAGGTAGCCTGTACATTAGATTGCAGGTTTCATAGGTAGCCTGCACATTAGATTGCAGGTTTCATAGGTAGCCTGCACATTAGATTGCAGGGTTCATAGGAAGCCTGTACATTAGATTGCAGGTTTCATAGGTAGCCTGCACATTAGATTGCAGGTTTCATAGGTAGCCTGCACATTAGATTGCAGGTTTCATAGGTAGCCTGCACATTAGATTGCAGGTTTCTTAGGAAGCATGCACATTATTTTGCAGAATTCAAAGGAAGCCTGTACATTGGATTGCAGGTTTTATAGGTAGCCTGTACATTGGATTGCAGGTTTCATAGGTAGCCTGTACATTGGATTGCAGGTTTTATAGGTAGCCTGCACATTAGATTGCAGGTTTCATAGGAAGCCTGCACATTAGATTGCAGTTTCATAGGTAGCATGTTCATTAGATTGCAGGTTTCATAGGTAGCCTGTACATTAGATTGCAGGTTTCATAGGTAGCCTGTACATTAGATTGCAGGTTTCATAGGAAGCCTGTACATTAGATTGCAGGTTTCATAGGTAGCCTGCACATTAGATTGCAGGGTTCATAGGAAGCCTGTACATTAGATTGCAGGTTTCATAGGTAGCCTGCACATTAGATTGCAGGTTTCATAGGTAGCCTGCACATTAGATTGCAGGTTTCATAGGTAGTCTGCACATTAGATTGCAGGTTTCTTAGGAAGCATGCACATTATTTTGCAGAATTCAAAGGAAGCCTGTACATTGGATTGCAGGTTTTATAGGTAGCCTGTACATTGGATTGCAGGTTTCATAGGTAGCCTGTACATTGGATTGCAGGTTTTATAGGTAGCCTGCACATTAGATTGCAGGTTTCATAGGAAGCCTGCACATTAGATTGCAGTTTCATAGGTAGCATGTTCATTAGATTGCAGGTTTCATAGGTAGCCTGTACATTAGATTGCAGGTTTCATAGGTAGCCTGTACATTAGATTGCAGGTTTCATAGGAAGCCTGTACATTAGATTGCAGGTTTCATAGGTAGCCTGCACATAATCATTAGATTGCAGGTTTCATAGGTAGCCTGTACATTAGATTGCAGGTTTCATAGGAAGCCTGTACATTAGATTGCAGGTTTCATAGGTAGCCTGCACATTAGATTGCAGGTTTCATAGGTAGCCTGCACATTAGATTGCAGGTTTTATAGGTAGCCTGCACATTAGATTGCAGGTTTCATAGGAAGCCTGTACATTAGATTGCAGGTTTTATAGGTAGCCTGCACATTAGATTGCAGGTTTCATAGGTAGCATGTTCATTAGATTGCAGGTTTCATAGGTAGCCTGTATATTAGATTGCAGGTTTCATAGGTAGCCTGTACATTAGATTGCAGGTTTCATAGGAAGCCTGTACATTAGATTGCAGGTTTCATAGGTAGCCTGCACATTAGATTGCAGGTTTCATAGGTAGCCTGCACATTAGATTGCAGGTTTTATAGGTAGCCTGCACATTAGATTGCAGGTTTCATAGGAAGCCTGTACATTAGATTGCAGGTTTTATAGGTAGCCTGCACATTATATTGCAGGTTTCATAGGTAGCATGTTCATTAGATTGCAGGTTTCATAGGTAGCCTGTATATTAGATTGCAGGTTTCATAGGTAGCCTGTACATTAGATTGCAGGTTTCATAGGAAGCCTGTACATTAGATTGCAGGTTTCATAGGTAGCCTGCACATTAGATTGCAGGTTTCATAGGAAGCCTGTACATTAGATTGCAGGTTTCATAGGTAGCCTGTACATTAGATTGCAGGTTTCATAGGAAGCCTGTACATTAGATTGCAGGTTTCATAGGTAGCCTGCACATTAGATTGCAGGTTTCATAGGTAGCCTGCACATTAGATTGCAGGTTTTATAGGTAGCCTGCACATTAGATTGCAGGTTTTATAGGAAGCCTGTACATTAGATTGCAGGTTTTATAGGTAGCCTGCACATTAGATTGCAGGTTTCATAGGTAGCATGTTCATTAGATTGCAGGTTTCATAGGTAGCCTGTATATTAGATTGCAGGTTTCATAGGTAGCCTGTACATTAGATTGCAGGTTTCATAGGAAGCCTGTACATTAGATTGCAGGTTTCATTGGTAGCCTGCACATTAGATTGCAGGTTTCATAGGAAGCCTGTACATTAGATTGCAGGTTTCATAGGTAGCCTGTACATTAGATTGCAGGTTTTATAGGTAGCCTGCACATTAGATTGCAGGTTTCTTAGGAAGCATGCAGATTATTTTGCAAAATTCAAAGGAAGCCTGTACATTGGATTGCAGGTTTTATAGGTAGCCTGTACATTAGATTGCAGGTTTCATATGTAGCCTGTACATTGGATTGCAGGTTTTATAGGTAGCCTGCACATTAGATTGCAGGTTTCATAGGTAGCCTGCACATTAGATTGCAGGTTTCATAGGTAGCCTGCACATTAGATTGCAGGTTTCTTAGGAAGCATGCACATTATTTTGCAGAATTCAAAGGAAGCCTGTACATTGGATTGCAGGTTTTATAGGTAGCCTGTACATTAGATTGCAGGTTTCATAGGTAGCCTGTACATTGGATTGCAGGTTTTATAGGTAGCCTGCACATTAGATTGCAGGTTTCATAGGTAGCCTGCACATTAGATTGCAGGTTTCATAGGTAGCATGTTCATTAGATTGCAGGTTTCATAGGTAGCCTGTACATTAGATTGCAGGTTTCATAGGTAGCCTGTACATTAGATTGCAGGTTTCATAGGAAGCCTGTACATTAGATTGCAGGTTTCATAGGTAGCCTGCACATTAGATTGCAGGTTTCATAGGTAGCCTGCACATTAGATTGCAGGTTTTATAGGTAGCCTGCACATTAGATTGCAGGTTTCATAGGAAGCCTGTACATTAGATTGCAGGTTTTATAGGTAGCCTGCACATTAGATTGCAGGTTTCATAGGTAGCATGTTCATTAGATTGCAGGTTTCATAGGTAGCCTGTATATTAGATTGCAGGTTTCATAGGTAGCCTGTACATTAGATTGCAGGTTTCATAGCTAGGAAGCCTGTACATTAGATTGCAGGTTTCATAGGTAGCCTGCACATTAGATTGCAGGTTTCATAGGTAGCCTGCACATTAGATTGCAGGTTTCATAGGAAGCCTGTACATTAGATTGCAGGTTTCATAGGTAGCCTGTACATTAGATTGCAGGTTTTATAGGTAGCCTGCACATTATATTGCAGGTTTCTTAGGAAGCATGCACATTATTTTGCAAAATTCAAAGGAAGCCTGTACATTGGATTGCAGGTTTTATAGGTAGCCTGTACATTGGATTGCAGGTTTTATAGGTAGCCTGCACATTAGATTGCAGGTTTCATAGGTAGCCTGCACATTAGATTGCAGGTTTTATAGGTAGCCTGCACATTAGATTGCAGGTTTCATAGGAAGCCTGTACATTATATTGCAGGTTTTATAGGTAGCCTGCACATTAGATTGTAGGTTTCATAGGTAGCATGTTCATTAGATTGCAGGTTTCATAGGAAGCCTGTACATTAGATTGCAGGTTTCATAGGTAGCCTGTACATTAGATTGCAGGTTTCATAGGTAGCCTGTACATTAGATTGCAGGTTTCATAGGTAGCCTGTACATTAGATTGCAGGTTTTATAGGTAGCCTGCACATTAGATTGCAGGTTTCTTAGGAAGCATGCACATTATTTTGCAAAATTCAAAGGAAGCCTGTACATTGGATTGCAGGTTTTATAGGTAGCCTGTACATTAGATTGCAGGTTTCATAGGTAGCCTGTACATTGGATTGCAGGTTTTATAGGTAGCCTGCACATTAGATTGCAGGTTTCATAGGTAGCCTGCACATTAGATTGCAGGTTTTATAGGTAGCCTGCACATTAGATTGCAGGTTTCATAGGAAGCTTGTACATTAGATTGCAGGTTTTATAGGTAGCCTGCACATTAGATTGTAGGTTTCATAGGTAGCATGTTCATTAGATTGCAGGTTTCATAGGAAGCCTGTACATTAGATTGCAGGTTTCATAGGTAGCCTGTACATTAGATTGCAGGTTTCATAGGTAGCCTGTACATTAGATTGCAGAATTCATAGGAAGCCTGCACATTAGATTGCAGGTTTCATAGGTAGCCTGTACATTAGATTGCAGGTTTCATAGGTAGCCTTGTACATTAGATTGCAGGTTTCATAGGAAGCCTGTACATTAGATTGCAGGTTTCATAGGTAGCCTGTACATTAGATTGCAGGTTTTATAGGTAGCCTGTACATTAGATTGCAGGTTTCATAGGTAGCCTGCACATTAGATTGCAGGTTTTATAGGTAGCCTGCACATTAGATTGCAGGTTTTATAGGTAGCCTGCACATTAGATTGCAGGTTTCATAGGAAGCCTGTACATTAGATTGCAGGTTTCATAGGTAGCCTGTACATTAGATTTCAGGTTTCATAGGTAGCCTGCACATTAGATTGCAGGTTTCATAGGTAGCATGTTCATTAGATTGCAGGTTTCATAGGAAGCCTGCACATTAGATTGCAGGTTTCATAGGTAGCCTGCACATTAGATTGCAGGTTTCATAGGAAGCCTGTACATTAGATTGCAGGTTTTATAGGTAGCCTGCACATTAGATTGCAGGTTTCATAGGTAGCATGTTCATTAGATTGCAGGTTTCATAGGTAGCCTGCACATTAGATTGCAGGTTTCATAATTAGATTGCAGGTTTCATAGGAAGCCTGTACATTGGATTGCAGGTTTTATAGGTAGCCTGCACATTAGATTGCAGGTTTCATTGGAAGCCTGCACATTATATTGCAGGTTTCATAGGTAGCACGCACATTAGATTGCAGGTTTCATAGGAAGCCTGCCCATTAGATTGCAGGTTTCATAGGAAGCCTGCACATTAGATTGCAGGTTTCATAGGAAGCCTGCACATTAGATTGCATGTTTCATAGGTAGCATGTTCATTAGATTGCAGGTTTCATAGGTAGCCTGTACATTAGATTTCAGGTTTCATAGGTAGCCTGCACATTAGATTGCAGGTTTCATAGTTAGCATGTTCATTAGATTGCAGGTTTCATAGGAAGCCTGCACATTAGATTGCAGGTTTCATAGGTAGCCTGCACATTAGATTGCATGTTTCATAGGAAGCCTGTACATTAGATTGCAGGTTTCATAGGTAGCCTGCACATTAGATTGCAGGTTTCATAGGTAGCCTGCACATTAGATTGCTGGTTTCTGGGAGACTTTATTTTTTGCTTTCTGTCAGTATTTCATTTGTCATTTCATGGACTTATTTTACATTTATACTTATTATTTTTTCTTGTTTTTTTTAGAATCTCTTTATTGGATCTGTTTTAGCAATAAGTGGAAATTTACTTGTCAGTGTGTCCTTAAATGTTCAGGTAAGACAGATTCTTACATGTACCTAAACTGCTAATATTTAAACTGCATGGTGAATGAAATAAATAAATAATTTTGATACAATACATAAATTATTTAGAAAAGGAAATAAATTAACAAAGAAAAAAAAATATATGTAGTTAAATAACAATGGCAAAAATAGGCAATATTATGTTTAAAAATTTTAAGTATTCTGCATATTATTTATTCCTGTTTTTAATGCGTCTCCATATTTTTGTCCTATCGTACAATTCTAGAGGTATTAGCAGTTATTTTTTCTTTTTCTTCATTAAAGTTACCATTTTTATTTTGCTGCGAAAAGGTCCCTTTTTGTGTAAATTTATTTTTGTGTAGTTACATGTACAAAGGGCAAAGTAGTTATATAATTACTTTGTGTGCAGATATCAGGGGTCAAAGTAGTTCATTTGTGTGTAGATGTCAAGGGTCAAAGTAGTTACTTTGTGTGTAGATATCATGGGTCAAAGTAGTTACTTTGTGTGTAGATATCAAGGGTCGAAGTAGTTACTTTGTGTGTAGATATCATGGGTCAAAGTAGTTACTTTGTGTGTAAATATCAGGGGTCAAAGTAGTTACTTTGTGTGTAAATATCAGGGGTCAAAGTAGTTACCGTACTTTGTGTGTAGATATCTGGGGTCAACGTAGTTACTTTGTGTGTAGATGTCAGGGGTCAAAGTAGTTACTTTGTGTGTAGATGTCAGGGGTCAAAGTAGTTACTTTGTTTGTAGATGTCAGGGGTCAAAGTAGTTACTTTGTGTGAGATGTCAGGGGTCAAAGTAGTTACTTTGTGTGTAGATGTCAGGGGTCGAAGTAGTTACTTTGTGTGTAGATATCAGGGGTCAAAGTAGTTACTTTGTGTGTAGATATCAGGGGTCAAAGTAGTTACTTTGTGTGTAAATATCAGGGGTCAAAGTAGTTACTTTGTGTGTAGATATCAGGGGTCAAAGTAGTTACTTTGTGTGTAGATGTCAGGGGTCAAAGTAGTAACACAATGATTAATTTATTTTAAAGAAATATACACATGTGAGAAATGAGAACAGAGCAGATCAGATGCATTATACCCAAGAACCATTATGGTGGTTAGGATTATTGTTGATGGGTATTGGTGAGATCGGTAATTTTTCAGCATATGGATTTGCTCCCGCTTCATTGGTTGCACCACTTGGAACCACAACTGTTGTTGGTAACTGATCTGTTTTATTAAACATTATTTGTACATTTATTTAATGGCACAAATTTTGAATAAAAAAATTAAAAAGAGCATAATTATTAAAGGTTAATGTATGATGACACATTTGTATGGCGTTTATGTTTTTAGAAATTTTTTTTTTTAAATTGATGCTAATTCGTTCATAAATAAAAACAATTCTTCCATGATCAAGGTTTATTGTTAAACATTAGCACTTGATTATCAAAATATTAAAATCAAAATTTATAATATTTTTAAATAATTGTAATGATTATTCTTTGTGTTGTAGCCAATATATTTCTAGCAGCAATATTTTTAAAGGAGAAGATACGAGCAGAACATTTGTTTGGTAAATATAACCATATTATTCATCAGCTATTACAGCTTTTCATGGCTGTGATTGTTTTTCTTCAAAAAATTCATTTTATGATAGTTTCGTACTTAAATTTATTTCAGTTAAACGTTTCCATTTAGAAATTAAGTATACATGTAGGAATAATGAAATCATTAAACATAGCCATGTTTATGCTAGTTACTAGTATAATTATCTTCATTCATCAAATTATAACTCATAACATGCCAGTTTTTAATCCACACTATCTGGATTCCACATGGAGGTGTAGCCATGCTAGGAGAAATCCCAATTAATGTTTCTATTATACCGGATTGACTACAAAGATATTTTTTCTTTAAATTATTCTGATGGAATATTCTTTGTGTAGAGTGGCAGTTAATTTGTTATATGATTTATTGTTACTGAATTAGATAGTGACAGAAAGGGCAAAATGTTGGTATTTTTATCAGTATACTTATTTTATTAAGTCAATATTTAAAAAAAAAAATAGCTTACAGGGTTCACCGCACACTAAAAAGTAAGGAGAAGTGACTTTTCCCTGGCAACCAAAGAGTGAGAAGTGAGGCCCTGATAGGGAGACTTCAGGGAGACACTAAAAAATAAAATACTAACTTTTGCAGTCAACATCATTACATAAATTTTTCTTTTATTTACCTCTATTTTTTTCTGTTAATTGTTGATTTCAAGACTGACTGCTTACCCATTTATTACATTTAGCCAGAACCATGTGTCATACAACATTGTTTGTTTACAGGTTCAGCCTTAGCAGTTATTGGAGCATTCTTAGTAGTTACATTTTCTTCTCATGTTGTTTACAGGTTCAGCCTTAGCAGTTATTGGAGCATTCTTAGTAGTTACATTTTCTTCTCATGTTGTTTACAGGTTCAGCCTTAGCAGTTATTGGAGCATTCTTAGTAGTTACATTTTCTTCTCATGTAAGTATAATACCGTTTACAGCGTCAAACCATAACCACATTACTTCAGTGTTAATATTATATTAATTATTATTATGTAAATTAACACACACAACAGTCAAAAGCTAACATTTAATATTGAATATAATGAATATTATATTTTGTCATAATAGAAAATTTTGAATTATGCTTTTATATAAATGACTGCCATATCCTAGAAAATCCTGCCAATAGAGTACTAACATAATATTGATGACAAATTCCACACGGAAAAAATATTCCCAAGAGATGAGAAGTCATTGTTTGAAATCTTTTATTATAGGTGTAGCTTTTCTTAAAATTTCGTGGTAAAGGTGATCACTGCTTATTTAAACTTGTCTTTATATTATTCTGGCATGATTGTTCTTTGTGTGACTGTCTGTCCACATGTTCTTTGTGTGACTGTCTGTCCACATACTAAACTGTTGTCTTGCTTTTGTTACAATATATGGGATGTTGAAAACAATATAGTGTAACTAGATGTTTATAAATACACATTTTTGTTCAGAAAATCTTTTCTTAAGCATGGTGAGTACATGTATAATGCATTTAGATACATAATATTCAGATAGCTTGTAGTTTACATAATGTAGTAGATTGAATTATATCTAGAATTTTTCATGTCTTATTTTTGCTGTGTTCAAAAATTCATTCAGTATATTTGAAAATATATAATTTTAAATGACTTGTAAGTTTATGAAAGTCAGAATTATAACACAAAATCTACTGTTGTATTTTGAACACTGCAAATAAAGTGAAAATATCTGATATTTGCTTAGCTGACCACATTTTGCTTAGCTTGGCTATTTGCTTTTTAATATGTTTTGGTAGAGTAAGCTTTAGATTATCATGGTTTATAAGAAAAATAGATTAAACTTATGTAATTAATATGTGACATCGTTATCGTCAAACACATTAGTGCAAAAGTCTGTGTTAACAAGATTTTTAGTTTGAGTGTTGGTACAATTGTTGATCATGTCTGCAAAGTCAGGTAATATAAACCAGCAAACCAGTTTGCAGCCATTAACTGTAAAATAACCTTATATTTCAAACCGACTCATAAACTGAATCAGATGGCAAAAGGAAATACAAAAGTAAAAAAGACTCTGAAAATATTGTTTCTGTGTTTTTGTGTGCTACAAATGAAACTAATACAAGTATCCTCTCATGTGTTATATATTAAACAATAAATTCTGTAAAGCATGGTCCAACTTTGCACCACAAAATCCACTCGGTATAGACGATGATTTGTGAACATTCTATATTAGTCGAGGACTTGAATACATGTAATATATAGTGTACAACTTAGAATCATGTGACACAGGATAACTTATAGTATTTAAAAACAACAGAAAACAATATATTTTAAAATATGACATAGCTTTAGTAAAACAATAACAAATACCAGTGAAAACATGTGCTATTTGTAGGGGGTGTTTTGGTGGCCAAATACAGCTGGTCCTGCAGGTTTGAGCTTATTTCAGCTAAACTCCAACTTTAATTCAAAAGTTTACAATTTTTTCAGGGGTTCTCGGGGATTCTCGCCTCCTCCCCCCCTCCCCCCCCCAATAAAAACCAGACACCATGATACTATCTTCCAAATAAAAACCAGACACCATGATATCGATGAAAGTAGCACTAAACACCATTTAAAAAAACATTGTGAGCTATTTTTTATTGCTGCATAAGTGAACATTATTTCAACAATATATTGGGGTGCGGGGTTATATTGAATATTTTACAGAAAATTATTTTTTCATCCTAAATACCTTATTTTAATCTTGGGCGTTTTTTTTCACTGCATGTTATCCCATTTTTATCAACTTTGTTTTGTCATTTAAAAACCCCAACCCCCTCCCCATACTTTCAATATTTACCAAATATAAGCAAAAATTAATTTATAGATGGCTTTTGTTTGGGGTTTGTTGTGCTAGAATAAATGTATCTGGGCAAGTACAGCAGAACATTTGTAGGTTGACAATTTTGTATTGTAGTGTTTAATTACCATAGTTGAATATCTGAGTGTTGCACACTGAAGACTTATTTTGTAGATTTAACACAGATTAAGTGCACTGTTGCCCCTTTTAAAGGATAAATTTTCTGGATCCAGTATTTTTTAATTAGGCTTATCTGATCTGGTTTTATAGCTCACCTAACCCATAGGGACAGTGTGAGCTATTATCATCTCTTGGCATCTTGTACCTTAGATGGTCCTCTACAAAGTTTTAGCTCTTTGTGATGATCCAAAATCCAAGATGGCAGCCATTGTGAAAAACAGGTGAACACAGGACCCTATAGGAAAACCATACAAACTGCTTCTTATAGGAAAATGTTTCACACAAACCTCTTGACAGTAGGAATTGTGATATTGTAGAAATGTACCTCAGATGGTCCTCTACTAATTTTGATTTTTTTGTGTGTTTTGATTCAAAATAATTATTGCTACTACCATGTAACATCGCTTAACATAGTAACCTATGAGAAAAACATAACGGCCTCCTATCTAAAACTATCTACACATTTAAAACAACTATGCAGAAAGGAAGCTTGGAAAGTTTTCTTTGTTAATTTTTTTCTTTTATTTTAGCCGATTTGTAATACAACATGGCAACCAAGGTCATAAATGCATTTTGAATGGCTGAGATTTTAAAATTTGCTTCTAGACAAACCACATGTCATATTGATTTGTAATATTGGAGAAATGTAGCTTTTGGGGCTGATTCAAAATCCAACACTGCATACATTATTGTATGTTAGCTTAACATAGAACTGAATGGGAAAAACATACACACAGCTTCTTCTCAGAAACTGTCCTACGAATTGCTGCTGATTGGAGTTTCAACATTAACCTTCATAGAAACAGCTTCTTCGCATAAACTCTTTAGCATTTAATATCAAAATTTGCAAGAAAAGTCATGTCTCCTGAAAAAATTTTTGTTAGTCAAGCTAGAAATACAAGCTCTTAACAGCCTCTAGTTAGTTATTGAGATTTTTATCCGAAGGTTAAAAGATAAATATATTTTTGAACAAATATAATATACAAAGATACAACAAACAAGTTAAAAAAAAGGATAAAGTTTACTATTACAGTCTGTTTACTGATTCATTGTAAACATACTAGCTGATTGAATTTATGATAATAACTATATTTGTGGTTGAATTAATTATAATATGGTTTGTTCCATTTTAATTAGCCAATCAGATTTTAGCTTACAAATTAAATTACAGAAAGAATTATGACAAAAAATTTGTTTTATGTTTACAGAAAGAACAGGTATTTGATGGAAGCCAGATAACGCTAGCTTTACAAGAAACCACATTTATTGTATATATTGTAAGTTAACTATGTTATACATTATCTGAGTGTTGACCAATAGATTTGTGTGTAGATTTTATTTAAAGAAACCATTAGGATACTATTTTCAATTTTACCAAATAAATATTTTGTGTGTTAAAGTGATTATTCCAGGTAACGGGTAGTTAAAAAAATTTTTGACATAGAGCATATTATTATTTATTAGATAGTTTTCATGCCATTAGGTAGAGGTAGGTTCCTATCAGGTACATCTGACTCCATCCATCATAAACAAATTGGATGCCTTAGCAGAAATATTTTGAAGTGGCATAAAGCCCCATTTAATCATAATTGGTATAGACCTATTTGGTTGAAATAGATTATTTACTCAGATTCTAATTTTGTTTCCAGGTAATAGAAGTTACAGTTCTATGTGTGGTTTTATTTCTACTGTACAAAGTAAAGATGAAGAAGGTGGTTTTATATTTACTGACGGCTAGTATTATAGGTAAGAGGTTAAAGGTCAAATGTAGTGTAGATAGACATGTAAAGTCTGTATTGACAGCTAGTATTATAGGTAAAAGGTTAAATGTTTCATGTAGTGAAGATAGACATGTAAAGTCTGTATTGACAGCTAGTATTATAGGTAAGATGTTAAACGTTTGATGTAGTGTAGAGAGACATGTAAAGTCTGTATTGACAGCTAGTATTATAGGTAAGAGGTTAAATGTTTCATGTAGTGTAGAGAGACATGTAAAGTCTGTATTGACAGCTAGTATTATTGTCTCGCCTGCGACGAAAGTCGCTGGAGGCGAGACATATGTATGGGAATCCGGCGGCGGCGGCGTAAACACTTGACATCTTGCTTCATATCTTTGTAAGCCCAAGCCCTAGGTCCATCATATTTGGTCCAGAGGTAGCTTATGATGAGTACTTGCCAGTCAGTCACCTGTCACCTGACCTTGACCTCAATTTCACGGTCCAGTGACTACGTTAAAGTTTTTGGGTTACGACAGTTCCTCTGTAACTACGCATGGTAGGATGACAATATTTGGTGTATAGGTTGCTGATGACTAGTACATGACTGTCTGGTAGGTGTCACCTGACCTTGACCTCAATTTCACGGTCCAGTGACTACGTTAAAGTTTTTGGGTTACGACAGTTCCTCTGTAACTACGCATGGTAGGATGACAATATTTGGTGTATAGGTTGCTGATGACTAGTACATGACTGTCTGGTAGGTGTCACCTGACCTTGACCTCAATTTCACGTTCCAGCAACTATGTTAAAGTTTTTGGGTTACGACAGTTCCTCTGTAACTACGCATGGTAGGATGACAATATTTGGTGTATAGGTTGCTGATGACTAGTACATGACTGTCTGGTAGGTGTCACCTGACCTTGACCTCAATTTCACGGTCCAGCGACTACGTTAAAGTTTTTGGGTTACGACAGTTCCTCTGTAACTACGCATGGTAGGATGACAATATTTGGTGTATAGGTTGCTGATGACTAGTACATGACTGTCTGGTAGGTGTCACCTGACCTTGACCTCAATTTCATGGTCCAGTGACTACGTTAAAGTTTTTGGGTTACGACAGTTCCTCTGTAACTATGCATGGTAGGATGACAATATTTGGTGTATAGGTTGCTGATGACTAGTACATGACTGTCTGGTAGGTGTCACCTGACCTTGACCTCAATTTCACGGTCCAGTGACTACGTTAAAGTTTTTGGGTTACGACAGTTCCTCTGTAACTACGCATGGTAGTATGACAATATTTGGTGTATAGGTTGCTGATGACTAGTACATGACTGTCTGGTAGGTGTCACCTGACCTTGACCTCAATTTCACGGTCCAGTGACTACGTTAAAGTTTTTGGGTTTCGACAGTTCCTCTGTAACTATGCACGGTAGGATGACAATATTTGGTGTATAGGTTGCTGATGACTAGTACATGACTGTCTGGTAGGTGTCACCTGACCTTGACCTCAATTTCACGGTCCAGCGACTACGTTAAAGTTTTTGGGTTACAACAGTTCCTCTGTAACTACGCATGGTAGGATGACAATATTTGGTGTATAGGTTGCTGATGACTAGTACATGACTGTCTGGTAGGTGTCACCTGACCTTGACCTCAATTTCACGTTCCAGCAACTATGTTAAAGTTTTTGGGTTACGACAGTTCCTCTGTAACTACGAATGGTAGGATGACAATATTTGGTGTATAGGTTGCTGATGACTAGTACATGACTGTCTGGTAGGTGTCACCTGACCTTGACCTCAATTTCACGGTCCAGCGACTACGTTAAAGTTTTTGGGTTACGACAGTTCCTCTGTAACTACGCATGGTAGGATGACAATATTTGGTGTATAGGTTGCTGATGACTAGTACATGACTGTCTGGTAGGTGTCACCTGACCTTGACCTCAATTTCATGGTCCAGTGACTACGTTAATGTTTTTGGGTTATGACAGTTCCTCTGTAACTATGCATGGTAGGATGACAATATTTGGTGTATAGGTTGCTGATGACTAGTACATGACTGTCTGGTAGGTGTCACCTGACCTTGACCTCAATTTCACGGTCCAGCGACTACGTTAAAGTTTTTGGGTTACGACAGTTCCTCTGTAACTACGCATGGTAGGATGACAATATTTGGTGTATAGGTTGCTGATGACTAGTACATGACTGTCTGGTAGGTGTCACCTGACCTTGACCTCAATTTCACGGTCCAGCAACTATGTTAAAGTTTTTGGGTTACGACAGTTCCTCTGTAACTACGCATGGTAGGATGACAATATTTGGTGTATAGGTTGCTGATGACTAGTACATGACTGTCTGGTAGGTGTCACCTGACCTTGACCTCAATTTCACGGTCCAGCGAATACGTTAAAGTTTTTGGGTTACGACAGTTCCTCTGTAACTACGCATGGTAGGATGACAATATTTGGTGTATAGGTTGCTGATGACTAGTACATGACTGTCTGGTAGGTGTCACCTGACCTTGACCTCAATTTCACGGTCCAGCGACTACGTTAAAGTTTTTGGGTTACAACAGTTCCTCTGTAACTATGCATGGTAGTATGACAATATTTGGTGTATAGGTTGCTGATGACTAGTACATGACTGTCTGGTAAGTGTCACCTGACCTTGACCTCAATTTCACCGTCCAGCGACTACGTTAAAGTTTTTGGGTTACGACAGTTCCTCTGTAACTACACATGGTAGGATGACAATATTTGGTGTATAGGTTGCTGATGAATAGTACATGACTGTCTGGTAGGTGTCACCTGACCTTGACCTCAATTTCACGTTCCAGCAACTATGTTAAAGTTTTTGGGTTACGACAGTTCCTCTGTAACTACGAATGGTAGGATGACAATATTTGGTGTATAGGTTGCTGATGACTAGTACATGACTGTCTGGTAGGTGTCACCTGACCTTGACCTCAATTTCACGGTCCAGCGACTACGTTAAAGTTTTTGGGTTACGACAGTTCCTCTGTAACTACGCATGGTAGGATGACAATATTTGGTGTATAGGTTGCTGATGACTAGTACATGACTGTCTGGTAGGTGTCATCTGACCTTGACCTCAATTTCATGGTCCAGTGACTACGTTAATGTTTTTGGGTTATGACAGTTCCTCTGTAACTATGCATGGTAGGATGACAATATTTGGTGTATAGGTTGCTGATGACTAGTACATGACTGTCTGGTAGGTGTCACCTGACCTTGACCTCAATTTCACGGTCCAGCGACTACGTTAAAGTTTTTGGGTTACGACAGTTCCTCTGTAACTACGCATGGTAGGATGACAATATTTGGTGTATAGGTTGCTGATGACTAGTACATGACTGTCTGGTAGGTGTCACCTGACCTTGACCTCAATTTCACGGTCCAGCAACTATGTTAAAGTTTTTGGGTTACGACAGTTCCTCTGTAACTACGAATGGTAGGATGACAATATTTGGTGTATAGGTTGCTGATGACTAGTACATGACTGTCTGGTAGGTGTCACCTGACCTTGACCTCAATTTCACGGTCCAGCGACTACGTTAAAGTTTTAGGGTTACGACAGTTCCTCTGTAACTACGCATGGTAGGATGACAATATTTGGTGTATAGGTTGCTGATGACTAGTACATGACTGTCTGGTAGGTGTCACCTGACCTTGACCTCAATTTCACGGTCCAGCGACTACGTTAAAGTTTTTGGGTTACGACAGTTCCTCTGTAACTATGCATGGTAGTATGACAATATTTGGTGTATAGGTTGCTGATGACTAGTACATGACTGTCTGGTAAGTGTCACCTGACCTTGACCTCAATTTCACCGTCCAGCGACTACGTTAAAGTTTTTGGGTTACGTCAGTTCCTCTGTAACTACACATGGTAGGATGGCAATATTTGGTGTATAGGTTGCTGATGAATAGTACATGACTGTCTGGTAAGTTCCACCTGACCTTGACCTCAATTTCACGGTCCAGCGACTATGTTAAAGTTTTTGGGTTACGGCTGTTTCCCTGTAACTATGCAGGATATGGTGACAATATTTTGTATACAGGCTGCTGCTGATATTTAATGCTATTTACGTAATTCTTATGACGAAATTTATTTTCGTTACTGATGCGGAATGCAGGCGAGACGTTTTTCTGTGTCCACACTTGTAGGTAAGAGGTTAAAGGTAAAATGTAGTGTAGATAGACATGTAAAGTCTGTATTGACAGCTAGTATTATAGGTAAGAGGTTAAAGGTCAAATGTAGTGTAGAGAGACATGTAAAGTCTGTATTGACAGCTAGTATTATAGGTAAGAGGTTAAATGTTTCATGTAGTGTAGAGAGACATGTCAAGTCTGTATTGGCAGCTAGTATTATAGGTAAGAGGTTAAATGTTTGATGTAGTGTAGAGAGACATGTAAAGTCTGTATTGACAGCTAGTATTATAGGTAAGAGGTTAAACGTTTGATGTAGTGTAGAGAGACATGTAAAGTCTGTATTGACAGCTAGTATTATAGGTTAGAGGTTAAATGTTTCATGTAGTGTAGAGAGACATGTAAAGCCTCTATTGACAGCTAGTATTATAGGTAAGGGGTTAAATGTTTCATGTAGTGTAGATAGACATGTAAAGTCTGTATTGACAGCTAGTATTATAGGTAAGAGGTTAAACGTTTGATGTAGTGTAGAGAGACATGTAAAGTCTGTATTGACAGCTAGAATTATAGGTAAGAGGTTAAACGTTTGATGTAGTGTAGAGAGACATGTAAAGTCTGTATTGACATCTAGTATTATAGGTTAGAGGTTAAAGGTCAAATGTAGTGTAGATAGACATGTAAAGTCTGTATTGACAGCTAGAATTATAGGTAAGAGGTTAAACGTTTGATGTAGTGTAGAGAGACATGTAAAGTCTGTATTGACAGCTAGTATTATAGCTAAGGGGTTAAATGTTTCATGTAGTGTAGAGAGACATGTCATGTCTCTATTGACAGCTAGTTTTATAGGTAAGGGGTTAAATGTTTCATGTAGTGTAGAGAGACATGTAAAGTCTGTATTGACAGCTAGTATTATAGGTAAGAGGTTAAATATTTCATGTAGTGTAGATAGACATGTAAAGTCTGTATTGACAGCTAGTATTATAGGTATGAGGTTAAATGTTTCATGTAGTGTAGATAGACATGTAAAGTCTGTATTGACAGCTAGTATTATAGGTTAGAGGTTAAATGTTTCATGTAGTGTAGAGAGACATGTAAAGTCTGTATTGACATCTAGTATTATAAGTAAAAGGTTAAATGTTTCATGTAGTGTAGATAGACATGTAAAGTCTGTATTGACAGCTAGTATTATAGGTATGAGGTTAAATGTTTCATGTAGTGTAGAGAGACATGTAAAGTCTGTATTGACATCTAGTATTATAGGTTAGAGGTTAAATGTTTCATGTAGTGTAGAGAGACATGCATGTAAAGTCTGTATTGATCTTTTTTCTGAACCCCAAACTGCATATAAGTCTTATAGTATATTGTCTGAACCCCTTACTTGGACCGGAAAATCACAGAAAACTGCATATAAATCTTTATTGGTCTATTCTTTGAACCCCTTACTTGGACCACACAAAACTGCATATAGGCATGTTAATTCCACATGTAAAATATTTAACAAAAAGTTCCAAAATGAAGATGTGAAGACTTTGCAGTGCTTTAAAAAATTTTAACTGGAATATGTAACTTATAAATATTGATGTTTTGTGACATATTGTTGGGTATATATCCTTGTTAAAACTCAAATTAATGTCCAAATATGTTTTGAAACCAAAAATATTTGTCAAGATTCATTAATTAACAAAAGAAAAAATATTTATCACAAATATTTAATCCATCAAAATTGCAATCAAAACAAGCAGCTACAAGTGGCAATAATCAACAAAACACCAAATTGCAGCTGCCAGTGGCAACAATCAACAAAACACTAAATGGCAACTACCAGAAGCAATAATCAATAAAACACTAAAATTGCAGCTGCCAGTGGCAACAATCAACAAAACACCAAATGGCAACTACCAGAAGCAATAATCAATAAAACACTAAAATTGCAGCTGACAGTGGCAACAATCAACAAAACACTTAAATGGCAACTACCAGTGGTAACAACCAACAAAATACTAAATAGCAGCTACAAGAGGCAATAATCATCAAAACTCTAAAATGACAGCTACCAGTGGCAACAATCAACAAAACACTAAATGGCAGCTACCAGGGGCAACAATCAACAAAACACTAAATGGCAACTACCAGGGGAAACAATCAACAAAACACTAAATGGCAGCTACCAGGGGCAACAATTAACAAAACACTAAATGGCAACTACCAGGGGCAACAATCAACAAAACACTAAATAGCAGCTACCAGTGACAACAATCAACAAAACACTAAATGGCAACTACCAGGGGCAACAATCAACAAAACACTAAATGGCAGCTACCAGGGGCAACAATCAACAAAACACTAAATGGCAACTACCAGGGGCAACAATCAACAAAACACTAAATGGCAACTACCAGGGGCAACAATCAACAAAACACTAAATGCCATCTACTAGTGGCAGTAATCAACATAACATTAAAATGGCAGCTACCAGTGGCAACAATCAACAAAACACCAAATGGCTGGTGGCAAAATTCAACAAAATACCTACCAGATGCAAGTCCTTGCAGAAAAAAATTCCATTCTCTATTTTTGAACATGTTAGTTTAAAAATAAAGAATAGTGTATTTTCTTAGGATAATGAAAGCTATGTTTTTGTATTTAGTTGTTAGAAACATGTTTAATGGTTATGTTATAATAAAGGTGTTATTATTTGTACACAATAAATATGAGCTATAACATTCCCTTTTTCAGACCAGTTCAGGTTGAGGTCTAATACAGAGTGGTCAAGGTAGTTCGTCGACTATTGATCATGTGGTCTGTCAACACTGAGATTGCGGGTTCGATTCTTACTGCAGGCAGTGTGTACTCGACTCCAATCTTAATTGACAAGGATTGCCAGTTTTCCTACCGCAGGTCGGGGTTTTCTCCAGGTACTCCGGCTTCCTCCCCCAAAAAAACTGGACGCCATGATATAGCTGAAAAATTGCTGAAAGTGGCATTAAACACCATCAAATAAACAAACAAATACTCCTTGACTTTTCTATGGAAATTTTACATAATAAGTCATTTTTGTTTTGTAAAGGGACATAGTGTTGTTTACAAATGTTTTTCTGCTTTCGTGACATTCCATGGTATTTGAACAAACCGCAAGACTTTTCCCGCCTTAACTGCAGATGTCATCAACAGAAGGATTTCGATTAGACAACAATTGATTGCTCCTAATGTACACTTCTGTTCTAATTAAGGTCAAATTTAAGTATGGAAAATCACCCCTTACAATTTCAAAACCGCCATATTTCTAAACGCTGAATATTTCAAGGAAATAATTGTTGATTTCAAAACGTACCCTTCTTGATCTACAAAAGGAGCATAAGCTGAACCATGGGCGGTAAGCAGCTTTCATTTGTTATGCAAAATAACAGTCACTTTTAGTATAGAATGTCACCAATAATAATCCTAGTGATTTGTTATATTGACAGGATCCATTACAGTAATATGTACTAAAGCTGTGTCTGGGATGTTACAGCTGACATTTCATGGCTCGTCACAGATGTCATACCCTGGACTATACATCATGACTGTTCTGATGATAGCTAGTTCTGCTATACAAGTCAAGTAAGTGTCAATTGGGCTCTGCCATAATATGTCTACACGAGGCTCCCTCATATGCAGCTTAAAACCAGGCTTAAAGATCTTATTAAACAAGAAAAACAATATTTAATTAGCCATGACATAACTTATGTCGTCATCAATGACTGAAAATCAGATAATTAATATCCTGAAGACCAAATCTGTCAAATATTAGATTTTCAATTGAAAACATATTTGTCATGTTTGGAGGACATGTTTTGACAGACTTTTGGTATTCCAATGTGTACTAATTGTGCTCTTCTCATCGCCAACCAATTTTTGTACTCTTGTGAGGCTGAGTTCATAGAAGGCCTGTTGAAGAAGAAAGAAAAGACACTTGCCCAGACCTTTAATTTCATCACATTCTGCTATATTGGTGATGATTTGTCCCTAAACAATTCTAAATTTGGTAACTATTTGTCTTCAATCAACCGTAGAGAGCTTGAAATTAATAAAAAACACCACCAAAACACTTATTTTTCCATGATTCTGCTCAGTTTGAATCTGATTCTAAATGGTTACATCATTTTGGTTTTAGACATTACTATGAAACTAAATTAGTGCCCCCGCCACTTTCTGGCTGACATCCTATAGTGATCAGTCTGTCTGTCCGTCCCAAAGCTAATCGTGTCCAAGCTATAATTTTTTTATCTTTTGAGGTAGGCTTTTGATATTTGGTATGTGTGTAGGTAATATTAAGGCAATGTGTCCCATACCGTGGCTGATTACCTTTGACCTTGACCTCAAGATAAGCAGGGCCCACAGAGATGGGTACCATCTCACCGTCATCTTTTGTAATTATAAACATTCATAACATATGTTGTCTTTTTATAAACATTTGTAACATATTGTCTTTCTTGCAGATACATAAATATGGCCATGCGAGGATTCAGTTCCACTGTAGTCGTTCCCGCATATTTGTAATGTATGTTTTCTGTCTTGCAGATATATAAAATATGGCCCAGCGAGAATTCAGTTCCACTGTGGTTGATCCCACATATTTGTAATGTATGTTTTCTGTCTTGCAGATATATAAAATATGGCCATGCGAGAATTCAGTTCCACTGTGGTCGTTTCCACATATTTGTAATGTATGTTTTTTTTTATGTCTTGCAGATATATAAATATGGCCAAGCGAGAATTCAGTTCCTCTGTGGTCGTTCCCACACATTTGTGATGTATGTTTTCTGTCTTACAGATATTTAAATATGGCCAAGCGAGAATTCAGTTCCACTGTGGTCGTTCCCACACATTTGTGATGCATGTTTTCTGTCTTGCAGATATATAAAATATGGCTATGCGAGAATTTAGTTCCTCTGTGGTCGTTCCCACACATTTGTAATATATGTTTTCTGTCTTGCAGATATATAAATATGGCCAAGCGAGAATTCAGTTCCACTGTGGTCGTTTCCACATATTTGTAATGTATGTTTTCTGTCTTGCAGATATATAAATATGGCCATGCGAGAATTCAGTTCCTCTGTGGTCGTTCCCACACATTTGTGATGTATGTTTTCTGTCTTGCAGATATATAAATATGGCCAAGCTAGATACAGTTCCACTGTGGTCGTTCCCACATATTTGTAATGTATGTTTTCTGTCTTGCAGATGTATAAATATGGCCATGCGAGAATTCAGTTCCACTGTGGTCGTTCCCACACATTTGTGATTTATGTTTTCTGTCTTGTAGATATATAAATATGGCCATGCGAGAATTCAGTTCCACTGTGGTTGTTTCCACATATTTGTAATGTATGTTTTCTGTCTTGCAGATATATAAATATGGCCATGCGAGAATTCAGTTCCACTGTGGTTGTTTCCACATATTTGTAATGTATGTTTTCTGTCTTGCAGATATATAAATATGGCCAAGCTAGAATTCAGTTCCACTGTGGTCGTTCCCACACATTTGTAATGTATGTTTTCTGTCTTGCAGATATATAAATATGGCCATGCGAGAATTCAGTTCCACTGTGGTCGTTCCCACACATTTCGTATTCTTCACAATAAGTGCTATTATTGCAGGCAAGTCATTTAGAAGTTATGTCATTATCATTATTGTTTGATATACTGGTAAACCTGGAAATATCCCAGCAATCTTTATTAGCTGTAGTCAATTTCGGCATGTATGTATTTCTGTAATAATCTTGCATAATCAGGAAAATATTTCGCAGGATTTTATTTTGGCAACTTGTTGGTTTACGGAAAAAATAGGTACTTTCATGAGCTTTTGGAAAATCACATGTCATCTCCTACTCCTGAGAAATTTTTTAAATTCTTTTAGCTAACTTCGCTGTGCTCTCCTTGCAAAAAACATGAAGTTTGTATCACTGGTGGGAGATAACCTGGTTTTTCCCCAAAACATGTACTGGTTTACATTGTTTACAGTAGTTCATTTTGATTCATGCATTTTAGAGAGTAATAATTCTTGTCCAGTTTTTAGTCCCCTACTGAAATCACCAAAGGAGTCATATAGGTATGCACTCCATCTGTCTGTCTGCTACACACATTTTCCCTGACTTTTTTGTGAAACACTTGTAGACATTGATCTGAGATTAAATTTGAATTTTCATATTTAATGAAAATATGTCCCTGGAATTATGTTTCTGTTGTCCTTTGAAACTGAATAAAATATATCCATATCATGATAGATGAGATTCTGTCAGGTTGCATGATCAAAGGAAAATTGAACAAAATAGTAATATTTAAGGAAAATAGCCTAAATATGTAAATGATTATGATTAAGTTTACCTGATTTGTCATATTCTACACATATTTACTCTTTAACATGATGTTGATTTATTAGGTTTAATTATACACATTTATATCATATTTTTACAGTCACAAGTTTTACGTTTTGCTAAATCTTTGCAGGTATTGTCTTTTACAAGGAATTCTGGGGAATGAATGGACTAGAGATCTGCATGTTTCTAGTTGGGTAAGAACACAGTTTATTTATTTGTATTTTACAAGGAATTCTGGGGAATGAAAGGACTAGAGATCTACATGTTTCTAAGTGTATTTATTTATATTTTATATTGAATGGGCTATAGGTGATTTCATGTGCTGTATCTAATGTACAAGTAGGTTTTTGCTGACACATGAAGACAACAGAAGACTACAAAGATTCTGCTTCTGTAATGGTTTAGAAAAACTATGTATATAATCTTTAAAAAAAGTTAACTAGCAACCCTTGAACTCTCCATAAACATTAACAAGGATGGACACCTAATTTTTGTGGTAAAATTTTATTTTGACCAATGGTGATTATAAAACACATAAGTAGCTTATGGTTCATAGCCAGTCATCTTACAACAGTTAAGTTTAATAAAAAATTATATTGATTGAACCCACAAATCAAAGCAAAATTAACATGTGGCAGAGTGGTTACGGTAGTCTACTATTGTTCGAGTCTCACTGCGGGCTGGGTGTGTTAATTGACAAGGATTGTCCTACTGATGGTCTGGGGGATTTCTCTGGGAACTTCATCTTCCCCCACCAATAAAAACTGGTTACCATGATATATCTGAAAAAAGGTGCTTAAAGTGGCATTAAACACCATTTAAGCAAAAATCAGAACTTAACATGTTTTGTATAACTGTTTCAGCTGTGTTCTATCATTCATTGGAGTGTACTTCATCACAGTGGGTAAATCTCCAGGCAGTATAGAAGAAACTTCTAGCGAACCTCTTAACACAACAGAACATAGTCAACAAGTTTCACCAAGCCTCTTTCCATGTAAGATACCTTAGTACATAGTAATTGTGTTACTTCCCTTTGCAGGCACTAATTGGATTTTTCACTAAAATCATGTGTTCTTTGATATACACCGTGTTGAAAGCATTATTTTAGAGAAAAAATGTTCAGATCAAATTTTTGATGTAATCAGAGGGCATATCAACAAAAACCATTCGTATCGTGATGTAGCATTTTAGTTTAAGTTGCTTTATTAATATTTTTTACAAACCTTTTTAATCACTGTAAATGTGTTTTTATTAATAGAGGAGTTAAAATAATTAATATAAAAATAAAAATATTTAAACAAAATTCAGTAACATTATAATTTTTGTGTACAAGGTAGTTTGAGAATAACTTCAATGAAGCTTAATTTACTGTACAAGGCTTTAGTCTCTGACACATCCACACTCAAATTACAGAATTGCATTTCTTAAAAAATATATTATATAAGAAGTGTATTCATCTTACAGCATGGCTGTTTGCCACAGTAAATGTAGGAGAGGTTCAACCAAAGGGTGAAGTTAGCCATTTAACAGATTCAGACAGAGAACCCATCCTACCCACTGATGTTGTCCATCATGCTTCAGATGATACCTTGTTTAGTCAAGAAGATCGACAGTCCCAACAAAATTATGGTGCAACTATCGATAGTTCATAACGGAAAAAGAAATGACATTTCAGCTTATACCAGAAATTATTATCACTGATAGTATATATGGTACAGTTTAAATTGCTATAGTTAAAAACAATACTTTGTTTCAGCCTGTGGTTGTTCTGTTTCAGCCTTTGGTTGTTCTGTTTCAGCCTGTGGTTGTTCTGTTTCAGCCTGTGGTTGTTCTGTTTCAGCCTGTGGTTGTTCTGTTTCAGCCTGTGGTTGTTCTGTTTCAGCCTGTGGTTGTTCTTATGAAATTGCATATCGCCTTATGCATATCTTATAATTTACTAAATTTTGTTTCCTGCTGTAACAGTTCATTTCAAAATAATGGTGCAGTCAGACTTTTTTATATGACAATGGTGCTACTAATAATAGTGTCTATAGGAGCATGCTGCAGCAGGTGGTTGTTAAGTAAATTTGCTACCAGAGTAGTACTACCCCAAATGTGCATCAGTACACTTGATGTGTCCAAACTTAAAAACAAAAATACATCAATTATCTTTCCACAATTCAGAGAGTAGAATAATCAGATGTTCTGACTTGAACTTGATATAACATAGTTATAATGTTAATTTTTACAGATATACTGGAATGTACTAAATGCTTCTATGATTTGTAGTTAGTAGTTAACACGTTCCATAGACATACGGTGAAACTGCTTATAATATTGTCTTTTTCACACCACTAGTAATTTGTAAAGCAATAACATTCCCTTGATTTTGTGATATATTTTTATACAGAAACTTTCATATGGAATGGAAATGACTTTTTTAAAGATTAATTATAGTTTATAAATGTTTTGTGTCTGTCTGATGTGAATAAATATTTTTCTAGAGAATACGACAAATGAAAAAATGATCCTGTTTGTAAAGCAATACCTTTAGTACTGGAATTGAATTTTTCACTTTAAAGAGTGTTCAATTTACGGCCAAAGTGGATCACTCCTGGTGCTTTGATGTCAAAAAGCAGTTGCATATATGTACAATCTTGATATCATTTGACAGTGTCACCATTTTTCTTTATCAGTTTTGTGCTTAAGATTGATCATTATTGATACATGATATTAACTAATATTATTAATTTATAATTTTGTTGTATTTTAATTTGTCCAAAATCTACCACATGATATTTTGTATTTTGGCAGATTGCCTAATTATAGGCCTTTTTACACTTGAATAATGATTTTTGGTTCATTTGTTGTTTTGGCCCTGTTACTTAAGTGCCATAACAGTTAGAGTTAAACTGTAAATTGCAAAAATGATCAGCTAGGCAAGGCTTATAAATCATTGCCTTGTCCAAAAATGTCAGATGGCTTTTTATAGGAGTTAGTACTAAATAATGGTGAATTCAAACAAAATATAAAGATTTTTTGTTTAAATTTAATTCTGTGAATTACTAAATTTACCTGCAGGACAAGGCCTACAAATCCTTCAATTTTTCAAAAATTGTTTGATAACACCTTGTAGGAGTTATTGCCCTTAATCAAAATTTTTCACGTTTTTAGTTTTTGTCCAGTAACTTAAAAGCTATAACTCCTAAACTGAAACTAAATTACAAAAAAGCTTGAAGTAATTTGTGTTCCAGGTGAGCAATTACAGACTCTTTAGAGCCTCTGTTATATCTAAAAGTAATTGATCTATGAATAGACAACATTGGTTGTTTACATTGTCCTTGAGTAAGAGTTGTATGCACTTGAATACAAGATGTTGTTGACAACATTGTCCTTGAGTAAGTGCTATATGCACTTGAATACAAGATGTTGTTGACAACATTGTCCTTGAGTAAGTGCTATATGCACTTGAATACAAGATGTTGTTGACAACATTGTCCTTGAGTAAGTGCTATATGCCCTTGAATACAGGATGCTGTTGACAACATTGTCCTTGAGTAAGTGCTATATGCCCTTGAATACAGGATGTTGTTGACAACATTGTCCTTGAGTAAGTGCTATATGCCCTTGAATACAGGATGTTGTTGACAACATTGTCCTTGAGTAAGTGCTATATGCCCTTGAATACAGGATGCTGTTGACAACATTGTCCTTGAGTAAGAGTTATATTCCCCTGAATACAGGATGCTGTTGACAACATTGTCCTTGAGTAAGAGTCATATGTACAGACGTTAACCCGCTATGTAACTGCCAAACTGGTGCAGATATTGTTTTCATTGTTGATTTGTTACAAGTTATTTACAAAATAGTTATTGGGGGGGCCTCGGTGGCCGAGTGGTCAAGGTAGTTCATATACTATTGATCACGTGGTCTGTCAACACTGAGATTGCGGGTTCGATTCTCACTGAAGGCAGGGTGTACTCGACTCCAATCTTAATTGACAAGGATTGCCAGTTTTCCTACCGCAGGTCGGGGGTTCTCTCCGGGTACTCCGGCTTCCTCCCCCAATAAAAACTGGACGCCATGAAATAGCTGAAAAATTGCTGAAAGTGGCGTTAAAACACCATTCAAACAAACAAACAAACAAAATAGTTATTGCATCTTACACGGTTGTTATTTTTATTTGATATATTGTTGTGCTTCAGTAAGAACTGTTTTTTGTTTACAATAAGGGAACAGATGAAAGTTCTATGATAAAAAATAATTAGCATCATCTTTGATCAGATCTTAATCCCTTTTCAGAAAAACATATCAAACACTTTTAGTCAAGGCTATTCCAAATGTGGTTCTGTAGGATGTTTTAACACCCTGTTTATATGTCCATGCCAGCTGTGAAATATCTGAATGTACTGTTTGTATGCCCAAACCATTTGTGTGATGTTTAAAGTCAATGTCTGTATGCCTAAACCATTTATGTGATGTTTGAAGTCAATGTCTGTATGCCCAAACCATCTAGGTGATGTTTAAAGGAAATGTCTATAGGCCTAATCTATCTATTGGATGTTTGAGAGCAATGTCTGTAGGCCAAATCCATCCATGGGATGTTTAAGGGCAATGTTTGTAGGCCCAGTCCATCTATGGGATGTTTGAGGGCTATGTCTGTAGGCCCAGTCCATCTATGGGATGTTTGATGCCCCTATGTTTATACCCAAACCACCAGCCAACAGTCTGTAGTTAAAGTATATATGTGCATTCATGGAACTTATTTCTGGACTACTACTATCTTGTGGTTCTTTTCAAATCATGATTTATTTAGATTGGTTCTAATGCACCATATGAATTATGCTAGAAATAAATGATCAAAAACTAAACTTTTTTTTTCTACAGGCAAAAAGTAATTGTACTACTACCATGGTTTTGATCCTACATAGAACTTTTATCTGTCCATTCCAAATATGATATCTCTATATGGACAATGTATAATGTGTAACTGTTTTATTGATATGTTCTGAGAACATAGCCAGATTGATTATTTGGGAAAAATAATATCTTATCAACAAAATAATTTTTATGGTGTTGTCCTAGAAATGGAAATGTTCTTAATGAGTTTTCTTAATGAGTTACCAGAACTGATTGTCCACTAAGCTGTCGGGGACTTAGTGTTCCATCCCAACAACTCAATGTTCTGGTTGAGTGGTCACGCCACAAGCTGACAGCGACTTAGTGCGTTCCATCCCAACAACTCAATGTTCTGGTTGAGTGGTCACGCCACAAGCTGACAGCAACTTAGCGCGTTCCATCCCAACAAATCAATGTTCTGGTTGAGTGGTCACATAACAAGCTGTCAACGACTAAACGTGTTCCATCCCAACAACTCAATGTTCTGGTTGAGTGGTCATGCACAAGCTGACAGCAACTTAGTGCGTTCCATCCCAACAACTCAATGTTCTGGTTGAGTGGTCACATAACAAGCTGTAAGTGACTTAATGTGTTTTATCCCAGAAACTCAATGTTCTGGTTGAGTGGTCACACAAGTTGTCAGCGACAATGTGTTTCATCCCAACAACTCAATGTTCTGGTTGAGTGGCCACACCACAAGCTGACAGCGACATACTGTGTTCCATCCCAAACCACTCACTGTTCTGGTTGAGTGGTCACACCACGATGATAACACGTAATATGGGGCATTTGATTACACAATACATTTATTAAACAGGGTTTTCTATGTTTTTATACTAAACCAGGAAGTAGAATCTTCATCTGCATAATGTTACCTATTATTTTTTTTGTGTGCTATATTTTATAAATTCTATATTTTTCCTGTGATTTTTATACAATTTTTTCTTGTTATTTTGTCCTTATACTTGACATTATTTATGATCTGTGTTATTTTATATTATTTTTACATCTATTGTACATGTATTATTTACAGTTTAAATATACATTAACCTAATATATCATAGTTACTAATGTACTAGATAATGCTAATAATATTGATGATTTATGCATTATAAAAACCAAAGGCATAGTTGCCTATTTTTTAAAAATCGAAAGCAAGAAAGTAATTGGTGAAAATCACCATGATAATCAAGGTTTGTGATTCACATGAAACAAAAAGACCAGTGTTCTTCTGTCCATGTTTTACCATAGCACTCAGTTTACAAAATGTGATATTGACATTTGTGTCTGGAGGTAATCAAAAAATGTATTATAAAATATGGCATTTATAATCTGTGTTATGTTACTATGTATGTTTCTATCTATATTTTTGTAAACAAATTAATGTATACCAGTATAATAATACCAGGGAGTTCTTTACCCGTCCAATACTGTACTTAAGGATGTTTACTATTGTGGTATTTTTTGTTGGGGTTAAGCCATTTCAGGTTTTGTCAGGGTTCTATCCTTTTCAAAACTATTTTTTTTGTGCCCATTGAATATCAGCTTCCTTACATAATTTCTTTGAAAAAAAAAAGATTTAGAGCATGCTGAATAGATGTAATGATGTACTTTATTCAAAGCCATCATACAAAACTGTCAAAGGGAGAGAACCCTGATTCCCACTGAAGCTTATATAACATTGTTTGTTTATTTTGTTGGTGTATCTGATTCCTTGGAAACCTCGTTATTTTGTGAGTTACCATTGAACATCCTTAAATATTTGATATTTTTTGCAGCATGTTAGAAATCCTAGAAATAGTAATTCTATTGCTCAGATCTTGTAAGACTTTATAAAAGTTCAAAATATGTCTCTTAATGTATGTTATAAAGAATAAATGCTTTATGTGATTAAAGGAAAATTTGTTTACTGTAGAAGGATACATGTTATTTATTATTATTCAAAGGTCATCACACATGGTATGTGACACATCGCCTCGTTATTATCTACCCACATTGCAAATATCAAAAGCCTACCTCAAAAGATAAAAAAAATACAGCCCGGAGATGAATTTGTCATTCAGAAAGCAATAATGTTAACTTAAGGTCAAAGGTCAACAACCACAGTTTGCAACACATCACTTTGATCCAAATATCAAAAGGCTACCTTAAAAGATAAACCAGAGGCTCTTAAGAGCCTGTATCGCTCACCTGATTTTATAGGCAATGAAGATGGCATTTCCCTGATGTTAAAGTAAATCCTGTAATTTTGAATAAACTTTAAATAGGACCATCCAAACAATATTACTAGAAAGCTTTGTTTCATTGGTTAACCGTATAGAGAAGATTTTTTTTATTTGCCCATAGGGTCCTATGTTAAACTAAGTCCTGCGGCGGTGGCGGCCATTTTGAATTTCCAATTGCCATAAAAAACATAAACTTTATAAAGGACCATCCAAACAATATTGCTAGTAAGTTTTTGTTTCCATTGATTAACCAGTTTCAGAGAAGAAGCCTTTAAAAACATTTTCCCATAGGGTCCTATGTTAAACTAAGTCCTGCGGTAGCGGCCATTTTGAATTTCCAATTGCCATAAAAAACATAAACTTTATAGAGGACCATCCAAACAATATTGCTAGTAAGTTTTTGTTTCCATTGATTGACCGGTTTCAGAGAAGAAGCCTTTAAAACTTTTTCCCATAGGGTCCTATGTTAAACTAAGTCCTGCGGTAGCGGCCATTTTGAATTTCCAATTGCCATAAAAAACATAAACTTTATAGAGGACCATCCAAACAATATTGCTAGTAAGTTTTGTTTTGATTGGTTAAACGGTTTCAGAGAAGATGCCCTTTTAAACTTTTTTCTCATAGGGTCCAATGTTAAACTAAGTCCTGCTGTGGCGGCCATTTTGAATTTCTGATTGGGATAAAAAACATTAACTTTATAGAGGACCATCCAAACAATATTGCTAGTAAGTTTTGTTTCCATTGGTTGACCGGTTTCAGAAAAGAAGCCTTTCAAACTTTTTCCCATAGGGTCCTATGTTAAATTAAGTCCTGCCGTGGCAGCCATTTTGAATTTCCAATGGCCATAAAAAACACAAACTTTATAGAGGACCATCCAAACAATATTGCTAGTAAGTTTTTGTTTCCATTGATTAACCGGTTTCAGAGAAGAAGCCTTTTAAAACTTTTTCCCATAGGGTTCTATGTAAAACTAAGTCCTGCGGTGGCAGCCATTTTGAATTTCCAATTCCCATCAAAAACACAAACTTTATAGAGGACCATCCAAACAATATTGCTAGTAAGTTTTGTTTTGATTGGTTAAACGGTTTCAGAGAAGAAGCCCTTTTAAACTTTTTTCCCATAGGGTCCTATGTTAAACTAAGTCTTGAGGTGGTGGCCATATTGGTTTAGCAATCAAAATAAAAAACACAAACTTTGTAAAGGTCCATCCAATGAACATTATGGCCAAGTTTGGTTTCAATTGGCCAAGTGGTTTCAGAGAAGAAGATTAAAATGTAAAAAGTTTACAGACGCCGCCGACCTTTGGGTCAGGTGAGCTAAAAAGTCACAGTCCGGACATGAATTTGTCATTCATGACCTTTAGATCAAAGTTCAAGGTCAGAGGTCAACAACCACGGTAAGCGACACATCTTCGTGATATTATCTACCCACATTGCAAATATCAAAAGATAAAAAAAGTTACAGCCTGGACATGAATTTGTCATTACGAAAGCAATATGTTACCTTAAGGTCAAATGTCAACAACCCATGGTATGTGACACATGGCATTGATATTATCTACCCACATTCCAAAAAATCAAAAGATAAAAAAGTTGCAGCCCGCAAATGAATTTGTAATTCAAGTTCAAGGTCAAAGGTGATAAACCACATAATGTCACACATCACCTTGATATTATCTACCCACATTCCAAATATCAAAAGCCTACCTCAAAAGATAAAAAAAAAGTAACACCTCCAACACGATTAGTTTTGAACGGACCAACAGACGGACAGACTGATCACTATACGTTATCCCTAATTATGGTTTCAATTCATTCAGTGGGTCTTCTGAAGACTATTTGCCCCGACAAGAAACAGTAACTGAGAAAATATTTCAATATATTGGGCAACATTTTGGCAAATTTCATTAAATTATCAATAAGAAAAATTTAGACACAGACAACGGATGAAGGGAGCCAAATGATAAGGATTGGGTTTATTGTAAAAACACTTATAATTAAAAAAAATATTTTGACTTGCCAATATTGCCATTGCAGCCAAGCAAACAAAGGTTTTGTTTGTTTGTTTGATGATGTTTAACGCCACTTTCAGCAATTTTTCAGCTATATCATGGTGTCCAGTTTTTATTGGGGGAGGAAGCCGGAGTACCCGGAGAAAACCCCCGACCTGCGGTAGGAAGCAAACAAAGGATCTTGGTGACAGAAATGATCCAGGTTTGATTGTCACGTAATTAGTAAACCAACACTGGAGTCTTACATAGCAACAATCTATTTGGCCATGAAATTTCACTGAAGAAAGGAATTTCTTTTTAATTGTAGCCAATCAAAAACAAGGATTCCTTATGGTGGTCATGACTGAACTTCAGTCATCACAAAATGAAGCATACTTGCAAAAGTACCTCCCTTACTTATAAGCCCCAAATATTAATCCATTAGACTTGGTTGTTTAAGAGTAATTTTTTTATTTGTTAAGTAAGGATTGATCTTAACATTTATTAAGTTTGCACAACTCAACATGACATTTTATTAATTCAAATACTTCTAAAATTCAGGTAATAAGAAGACGTAAAAATGGCCTAGTTTTCCCGCCAATTTATCAGTAAATAGTGGACATTTTTGCCAGTCAATCGGATTCAGTAAGTGGGGATCTTGTTTTCTGAATAATAATTGTCAGTAAATGGTGGCCATGTTTTCCAGCTAATCAATATTTATACCAGCAAAGTTTGGCTTCAAATGACCAAGTGGTTTAAGACCTATTAAAATGTAAAATTTACATTACAACAGAGAATTGATAAACAAAGATGGCAAAAGCTCACCCAGACTTAAGTTGAGCAAGCTAAAAAAAAAACACTACTTTTTTCCCAAAACTATATTGCCAGTAATTATCTTCTATGACTGTCAAGTTTTGCCAAACATTCTGTTGTCTATCTGTACCTTCTTCTTTTTCATATAAAAAAAACACACTTGCATGAAGTTAGAGTCCTCACCTAATAAAAACTGAATGCCATATAATAGCTGAAAAATGCTAAAAGTGGCATTAAATATGTCTTGCTTAATATCATACATGGTGTCAAAGTTACCATATCTATGTATATAACTAATAATATACCTAAAACTGAAATAAGTATAATACAATAGTTCACATCTATATTTAAGATTTTTTAAATTTATATCCACTAATGTTGTTTGCAGGAATGGAATATTAAAAAAACAAAGAAATTTGTTTTGTATTCCCAATTTTTTAATTTCAAATAAACCTGGCTTTATAACAAACTAAAATACCTCCATATAAAACTGGACAATTTTAAGATCACAAACCATTTTTGTAAAATAAATTGATGAAAACTTCTAATGCAGATATTAATTTTGTTTACTATTGTTAAGTCTGCCAGGAAAACACACATCTTCATAAGTATTTTATTTAATCATATGTATAAAAAGAAAACTCTCATGTTAACTCTCTACATATATATTTACAATAAATAAAAACCATTAATTTGAACATTTGTTAACTGTTAGGTAATTACAGTAAATGCATTAGAAATTTCAATCACAGATAATACTAAGTGTAAAATGGGGAAATATTATAAAAATAGGAAATAAATAGAAAACTAAATACAATAAATAAAAGGTTAACCGGTACCTAAGTATAAAAATAAAAACAAATCTATTAATAGTATCACAGTCCATATACATCTATGTTAACTTTACTTAGTCTACAAAATAATCTTTGGTTCTTCACTAAACCTTCAAAACCCACATTTGATATGGTAAACAAAGGTTTTCTACATATTCCATAGTTTGCACTTTTTGTAAACTAATGTCATGACCAAAAGGAATTTGTAAGTAAAGTGAAGAGTACCCACTTATAATAAGTTAGCCCTATAATGGTGGATTTACCTTGTGTTGATTTGCACTCAAAAGAGTATTTAAGTCTAGTGAGGTTATTTAAGTTCATTTATATTGTAAATAATTTCTTTTAATCCACTATAAATAATTTTTTGAAACTACAATTTAAGATTTATCTTTAAAGAAAAGGCAATTAGACAAAGTAAAAATATTGCCCAGGGACTATTTTACATTTTGACAGTGTTCAGGCCCCAGTACATGTACTATAAAACCTATTTTGAATCTAAATGTTTTGCTCAGCAATATAAATTTCTCAATTACCATGGGAACAGAGGAAATCAAATGTTTCTATTGTATACAATTGAGAAATATAGATTATTTACGTTTTTTGAAACGAGATGCGTTTTCTCGTCCATATCTCATCGAAGGGCAACAGCCCTGAGATGAGAAGACGAGAAAATGCAAGGATTTTCATAAAACATAAATAATCTGTTTATCGCTGTTTTGTACCATTGTGACGTCACAGTGTTTTCTTAACGACGTCTTGACAGCAATCTGAGATTGGCCCATCTTATGCTAGTAGAGTGAGATGGAATAATATCCCACACAAAGATCAAAGGAAAATACTGCAAAATAGTGATAACAAAAAATTACTAGCTAAGAATTTTTTTATCGAACCAGGGCCAGACATAAGAAAATCATTTAAATAAATAAATAGATAATTTTATATGCGAGCATCAATAAAGCTGAAATAATTATAATAATTTTGTTCCAAGTAACATGGCACACAAATATCAAATATAACAAGATATTGTTATATGAACACTGTAACCTGACACAGGTCAACAAACGTATCTCTATTTAATAATATCTAATACGATATAGAAGTCCTAAGCCTACTGAACATAAAAAGAAACACAGATTTCCATGGTTTTTGTCAATTCTGTTACCAACATGACATTATATATTTTTTAATGTTCAAAGCAGATACCTAGGAGTGAAAATAAATATTTTTCACAATATATAAATATCATTGTTAATGCCTTGTGCTAAATGTGTCTTCAAAATACATGTTCAGGATGTTGTCTTAAAACGGCAGTTCAATAATTAACAATTGTGGATAATATTGCATGCTATAATGTCCCCTAACGACATAAACTCTCTAAGGCCACACCAAATTAATTTCTTGTTCTATGGACCCGACCGCACATATTTTATCTAAATTGAAAAAAAATAATATTAAAAAAAAATTTCCGCTCCCTGTTCCTGGAAAGTCATCTGGAATTTTTTTTTAATTACTCTTTGAAATCGTAATCTTGTGAACACTTAATGTAACTGCCGTTATATTGCAAACAAAAATATTGATGTATTTTGAAAAAGGAAAAGAAACAATCATACTGTTTTAGTAGCGTGGATATTTGTCGTAAAGGAAGACATAGATGTCTAAAACATAGCGATTTATTTTAGTGGTGGTGCGTCGGCAAAGCTTTTTCAAAGATGTGTCAAAATCAAACATTTCGACCTTAGCCGTTAGCGCTGACATAATAGACGTAAACGAGGATACAGGAACATTTAAATAAAAAATGTGAAATAAAAGTTCGTTTGTATTTATAGTAGATAGGATGTTGGAGCGGGATTGCAAGACGGATGACCAAAAAACTTAATTCGACTGATACTTTGAAACTTTTGGTTGCAACAGCAAATTGGTGAACTTTTAGCCTCAGTATACGTAATGAAGCACATTCGATTTCTGTTAATCTCCACCAAGATAAAAGAAAATGACCACAGAAACTACAATTCTTATTAAATTTGTTGACATTGTTGCAAGAGGTGTGATATGTCCAAAAAAAAAAGAAAATGAAATGACTGGTAATGGTTGTTCAGTGTTTTTTGTGGAAAAGTTAAAGTAATTTTTATTTAGAGTCTGCATATAACTGTTTGAACTGGTTGTTGTCTTATTGTCATTTTGCATATATATCTCTGTTTTTTAATGGCTTGCATGGGAATTTTTTTCTCTCAAATATTGGACGTTGGACACCATGTATCTATAATTTTGGATTGTCTTTAGTTGTTCGATCAAAAGGGAAAGTCTCACTAAATGGGAATATTACAGCAAACACAATGAATGGGATATAACTTATTTTATGACATTTTTAAATTCATTCCTCTAGAAATCTCCATCAAAAAATGATGTACAGTGTAGTCAGTTGTGCATTTTAAATAAGGTCTAAAAAAATATATTTTTGCAAATGAAGATGTGACAGGCATTCTTTTGCTTCCAGCTGTCTCTAATGCTTTGAAAGTCATATATGTAATATGCTGTATATGACCTACAATACTGAATCGTTTAAAAGGTGCAATTGATTGTACATAATTTGAATAATGAACCCATAATTACAAAATATAATTCATTTATTCATTTACTTTGGTTAACTTCAGGTAAGCATAGTATGCCCAAATTCTGAAAGAAAATCACAATGAAACTGAATTTTACAAATATATACATTGATGAAAGTATATTTTCTTTTTAAAAAAAAAATAAAAATTAAAAAAAAGTTATCGCTCGCCTCAAATTTTTCTGTTCCCTATGATTTTTTGAATATCCAAATAATAATATTAAAATTAATTATTTCGCTCGCTCGCCCCGTTTTAAAATGACAAAAATCTGAAGAACAAGAAATTAAATTGGTGTGGCCTAACCTAAGTATGATATACCCAGTTATCTGATCAATGGAATGTCCCTTAACGGCAAGAAGCCTCTAACTGAACCACTAACTTCTTAGAGATACCAATTATCTCATCAATACAATGTCCCCTAACGGCAAGAAGCCTCTAACTAAACCACTAACTTCTTAGAGATACCAATTATCTCATCAATACAATGTCCCCTAACGGCAAGAAGCCTCTAACTGAACCACTAACTTCTTAGTGATACCAATTATCTCATCAATACAATGTCCCTTAACGGCAAGAAGCCTCTAACTGAACCACTAACTTCTTAGAGATACCAATTATCTCATCAATACAATGTCCCTTAAAGGCAAGAAGCCTCTAACTGAACCACTAACTTCTTAGTGATACCAATTATCTCATCAATACAATGTCCCTTAACGGCAAGAAGCCTCTAACTGAACCACTAACTTCTTAGAGATACCAATTATCTCATCAATACAATGTCCCTTAACGGCAAGAAGCCTCTAACTGAACCACTAACTTCTTAGAGATACCAATTATCTCATCAATACAATGTCCCTTAACGGCAAGAAGCCTCTAACTGAACCACTAACTTCTTAGAGATACCAATTATCTCATCAATACAATGTCCCTTAACGGCAAGAAGCCTCTAACTGAACCACTAACTTCTTAGTGATACCAATTATCTCATCAATACAATGTCCCCCAACAGCAAGTAGCCACTAACTGACTGTAACTTCTTTTAATATACCAGTTATCAATTGATTCATGAATACAAGAATAATGTGCATAAAACATACTATCAAAGGGCCATAACTGCTGCAAAAATCACTTAACCAAAACACAACTCGCACTGGGTTCAGGCATATTTTCAAGGGATTTCCTATGTTCAGAGGAACAACTTTTCCAAAAATCAATCAACCAAAACTGAATCTGTGATAAATTCTTATGATATGACTTTTTCACAATATCTTATCAATAAGGTAAATGAATATACAGAGAACACTAACTGGATGTATTGCACACTGAGTGCAAACTTGATATCTCTTAAAAATGTTTATAACCGCAAAAAACCAAAGCAATAATACACATAACAAAGCTCTCAAGAAGCAATGCAACAGGCTGCAGCTCTTGACAACTGGCAGAAACTCTTGACAAATGTTTGTTGCAAACAACTGCTTGTAGCTATTGACAACAGGCAATAACTCTTGACTACTGTTTGTTGCCTACAACAGCCTATAGTTTTGAACTTCTATTTGTTGCCTACAACAGCCTGTAGTTTTTGACTTCTATTTGTTGCCTACAACAGCCTGTAGTTCTTGACTTCTATTTGTTGCCTACAACAGCCTGTAGTTCTTGACTTCTATTTGTTGCCTTCAACAGCCTATAGTTCTTGACAAATTTTTGTTGCCTTCAACAGCCAATAGTTCTTGACAACTTTGTGTTGCCTTCAACAGCCTGTAGCTTTTAACAAAAGGTGGAAGCTCATGACCTCATTGTGTTGCCTACAACTCAAATACCTTTAAATCCTAAAAAATATTTAGTCCCAAACTACATGGGTTTAGGTAAGTTCAAATTGATCATGGTCAATGATTGATAGTGTTCCAAATAGAAAAAAAATATATAATATTGGTAACAAAAATTTTTAAAAATTCCAGTGTTTTTCTTGTATTGTTCAGTATACTTGTAGAACAGGGCTACACATATCTTCACATATCTCTCATAAAAGCAGCCAACTCATATATGTTCAACATAAACATGTAGTAAATAAGAGAACATTGAAAATTAACATAAAAAAAAAACAATCAGTTATCACTCCATAAGTAACAGAACAGACTATTCCACATAGTGTATCTAAATTAAAGACAACACTTTTTTTCAATTAAATTCTTTACAGTGATATGTTGTAACCAGAGGCTCTTAAGAGCCTGTATCGCTCACCTGATTTTATAGGCAATGAAGATGGCATTTCCCTGATGTTAAAGTAAGTCCTGTAATTTTCAATAAACTTTAAATAGGACCATCCAAACAATATTACTAGAAAGCTTTGTTTCATTGGTTAACCAGTTGTATAGAGATTTTTTTTATTTGCCCATAGGGTCCTATGTTAAACTAAGTCCTGCGGGGGAGTTGGCCATTTTGAATTTCCAATTGCCATAAAAAACATAAACTTTATAAAGGACCATCCAAACAATATTGCTAGTAAGTTTTTGTTTCCATTGATTAACCGGTTTCGGAGAAGAAGCCTTTAAAAACTTTTTCCCATAGGGTCGTATGTTAAACAAAGTCCTGCGGTAGCGGCCATTTTGAATTTCCAATTGCCATAAAAAACATAAACTTTATAGAGGACCATCCAAACAATATTGCTAGTAAGTTTTTGTTTCCATTGATTAACCGGTTTCAGAGAAGAAGCCTTTAAAAACTTTTTCCCATAGGGTCCTATGTTAAACTAAGTCCTGCGGTAGTGGCCATTTTGAATTTCCAGTTGGCATAAAAATCATAAACTTTATAAAGGACCACCCAAACAATATTGCTAGTAAGTTTTGTTTTGATTGGTTAACCGGTTTCAGAGAAGAAGCCCTTTTTAACCTTTTTCCCATAGGGTCCAATGTTAAACTAAGTCCTGCGGTGGTGGCCATTTTGAATATCAGATTGGGATAAAAAACATTAACTTTATAGAGGACCATCCAAACAATATTGCTAGTAAGTTTTGTTTCCATTGGTTGGCCGGTTTCAGAAAAGAAGCCTTTCAAACTTTTTCCCATAGGGTCCTATGTTAAATTAAGTCCTGCGGTGGCAGCCATTTTGAATTTCCAATTGCCATAAAAAACACTAACTTTATAGAGGACCATCCAAACAATATTGCTAGTAAGTTTTTGTTTCCATTGATTAACCGGTTTCAGAGAAGAAGCCTTTTAAAACTTTTTCCCATAGGGTTCTATGTTAAACTAAGTCCTGCAGTGGCGGCCATTTTGAATTTCCAATTCCCATCTAAAACACAAACTTTATAGAGGACCATCTAAACAATATTGCTAGTAAGTTTTGTTTTGATTGGTTAAACGGTTTCAGAGAAGAAGCCCTTTTTAACTTTTTTCCCATAGGGTCCTATGTTAAACTAAGTCTTGAGGTGGCGGCCATATTGGTTTACCAATCAAAATAAAAAACACAAACTTTGTAAAGGTCCATCCAATGAACATTATGGCCAAGTTTGGTTTCAATTGGCCAAGTGGTTTCAGAGAAGAAGATTAAAATGTTAAAAGTTTACAGACGCCGCCGACGACGACGACGACGCCGACGGACGCAAAGTGATAACAATAGCTCACATGACCCTTTGGGTCAGGTGAGCTAAAAAGCATTTTAATTACAATAGCAGCTTATTATGTCATAAACAAAATCTATCATTTGAAAAGCAAATATAAAGGGTGACAAAGTTTCACTTCACACATAATATTAGGATATACTGGCAAGAGATTCATATCTCACTCGAATACACACACACTGTGTGTCACACATATATAAACATTACTGGCATGTGGTTTACAATACTGTGTACATATAGATTAATGCTGTGTGTTACAGAGCACCATGGTAATACTCAGAATCTGTTTCTGTTACAATTTAAAATGTTTTGAAAAAATTCTGTCCGAAATAAAGTCCACTTTTAAAATGTAGTAACTTTGTTTACTTTCAAAGATATTAATTTGTTCACATGTGTTTAGCTTGTTTTGTGAGAAGAGTCTAAATTTAATTGATTGCTTATGCCCAGAGAGCAACATTCTGGCGATATATTAAAACAAGTCGATAAACAATTTTAATCAATGGAGTAAAAGGGTTGAACAAATGGCGACTAAATTTTGACTGAAAAAGTATTGACAGTTATTTTGGATGGAGCTACAAGTCCACAGGACATCAGTTACTAACATGTATGTGTCAGTTAAAATATTATACAATGAGTTTATGTGGAAACCTTTACAGATATTTGATGGAACACATGAAGGCATCAATAACTTTAATAAGGATAATTATAAAGTTAATTTAAAGGGACTGTGTACAAAATTGTATAAAGCAACCTCTGTTTGTACTTTTACTCTAATTATTTAAAAATGTGAAAGAACAAGTGGACAAGGAAATTCAGTGGATTTTTTGCAGGATATAATTCTATCAAATGTGAACATGAACAGTTTTGGTATTTAATTTGAGTTGGACAAAAAAGAAAACCCTAAAATACTAACAGAACAACTTGATATTTAAATCTTGTAGGTGATAATCTGAGCTAAAACTGTCTACAAATAACTACTGTAAAGTATTGTTAGAATAATTTGATAATATTCTACAAAGGGACATTACTCCATTAATCACAGTTAAAAAACAAACACAAAAAGACAAAAAAAGGGTTCAGGATTATCACAGTGGCTTCTTTATATGAATGAAGTTTGATGTGCATTAATTAAGAAAAAATACACATGTCTAACTTAAAATTAGTCTTCAAACACAAGATGACTTCAACTTATCAGCAACTTGTTGATATAACTGTAGTACGATCCATCACAATCTGTACAGTAGGATGATATATAACCAGGATTGCCTATAACTGATGACATTAACCTTCTATCCAGAAAACTGTCAGTTTACTCGGAGATGGTTTTTGACGTGACTGAGATGATTCTGCCTTCCTGCCAATCTCATAAGGTGTTACCACATTGGTGGTGTCCTAAAATTATTAAAAAGTATTGAAGTTTATTTCTATATTAAAATAACCAGTCACAATACACTAAGTATATAGTAGTATACAGTTATCGTGTTATTACAAAGCTGACTGAAAGCTTGTTACATCATGTTCAAATTTGATAATACATACAGATCAACCGTATACAACTAGTTCCACTGGGATCATACTGGGGGTTCCCAGCGCTGGGCTCACAGAGCATTCTTGGGTGCAGATAGGAGAGACCCCTCCTTGAGGGGTTGTCATGTAATAATACAGAAAGCCTAGCCATGGACCATACTGGGTAACATGTTTAGAGAATGCATAATAAAGACCCCTTTCATACATTTCAACAAAGAGTAGACTCATTGTAGCCTCTACAGTCAAAAGGTTCAATTCTCTGACCATACCCTGTACTTGATACATTTCCAATAGCAGTCAAAATTTTGTTCCATATGTCCCATCCCACCCCTATTCCATTGATTTATTGTGTGTTAACTTGTTCTCTTCCTGAATATTGCTAAAATACTGCTTGGTGGACGTCAAGCAAACATCCAATTGGTCAATTAATTAATTACAACTTGTTCCATATCTTTTTTCTACATGTGTGGAATGTGAGCTCGCTCACAAAGCGATACCCCCGCAACGCTTTCAAGTTCAATTATCTCCCTTAATGATATCTGAGGTCAATAAAAATCCTTCATGCACATCTGCATATTATGTACTTCCTTTATGCTAAGTTTCATTAAATTTCATCAAGCGATTTAATAGAAGTTACGCTTACAAGGGATGTGGGCAGACAGACAGACAGAGAGACAGGGGGATTCCTATATACCCCCGAAACAAGTTTGCGGGGGGGGGGGGGTTTAATAATATGTTTAAATAATAATACATTTGTACTTACTACTATCATAACTAACATGCAATAAAAAGTGTTATTTCAAAAAAAGAAATAGGATAGTGAATTTTAAGACTACTGACACAACACCAATTGGTGGAAAAAATACTTAATCATTCATATCTACAAAAAATTGCCAAAACCAAAGTCACCATCATTAATTACACATATATGTATACAACTTCTAACAAAAGTGAAGTTTACACCAAAACCATTACAGTGTTCTGAATAGATAGGTGTTCAGTCTTGACAGGTTTATTTTACACAGATTTCAAATATTGGTAATCGGGGTCTTGGTATATACAGAAATTCCATTTATCCTGGAATCAGTTTACATGGAATTCCCATTTATGCTGGGGTCACCCCTTTTTGTATTCTCTTGTAGGAATCTTGAAAAGGGCTGTTTATTATACATCAGTCAAGCAGCTCAGAAACTCAGAATAATACTGAAAACATATGATATTCCATTAGAAATTAATAGAACAAAGACCATAGTATTATATAATGACAATACAGATATGATGAGGTCATGTCCATGGGTACCACTGCCTCATTAGTTTAATTTCTCTCATAATTTAAAAAAATATTCTGAAAGGTGCAATAGGACAAGCTATGTGATAAAAGTGACAGCTATTACACCTTTACAACTGCACCCATTGAAAAGTCTCATAAATATAGTATAGTCTGTCATACTTGTACCTTAAAAAGGCAACATCATGATCCTATAAAAACAAAATCTTAAAATAAATACACAGAAGGAGCCTGTTTACAATGTTAGATGTACATGTACTACTGCTATTAAAAGTACATAAAATGAACAGAAAAGACATATGCAGAAACACAGTGACTCACGAAAGGGTGCCTGGCATTTCAAAGTACTCTGCTCAACATTGCAGCAGGGAACAATTATCCACATTGCATGTGAAAGCAGTGGAAAATCAAAATTGGTACTTAGTCTCGTTTAATTAATTGAAGTCAAAATGTAACAGAATAACATAATGTTAAATACAACAAAATTTATGTTTCTAATTATTGAAACTTACTGGCGCGGAGTTAAGCCCAACTCTCCGATTGTGCGATAACTGTCTAAGGGAGAGGAGAGTGTCTGGGTGTTTGCCAAAACTGTTGGTGTGTCTGAAAATAAAAAGAAGGATGTACATATACTTTTAGTTTAATACATACTTAATGAAAAAAGGCTTACAGGACAAATAAATGACTTCCAACTTCAATTTACTGATTTGATGAAGATTTTATAACAGCTTAAAATATTGCTTTCAAAAATATATACCAAACTTGAATATGATTTTTTTGGTTAATTTCTAGTTAATAGGCTCCAAATAAATAAAGATCTTATTTAAAATAGGATCCATTTTTTGTCAATGAAAAAGGAATGGCTTGTGTAATTTTCTGAACAGTTTTTGCCTTCTGTATGGTACTAAAGTCACATAATATATAATTAGTTTCTACTTTTTCAATAATTTAAGCAAACATTAATTTATTTTAGTAGAAGTTCACTGCAAAGATTTATTGATTTAAAAGAACACAAATGTCAGCTCAATGACACAAAAATCATGCTTTCTATGGAGTTCCTTCATCATTCAAAGCCAATAAAATACCTGCATGAGCCTGCAATGAACAGTAAGATCTACTACTGTACTTATAGAGTATAATATGTCAACTTCTATCTAGCTGGCATCAACAGTTTTGTAAAACTATATCTTTACTCCTTTATAGCATTTAAACTTTGAGGTCATGCAAATAGTATTCTTATGAATATGAAAATGGCAGCTATTGTATGTAACACAAGCTGACATACAAAATCTCTACAGAATAAAGTTTTGTTTGTTTGTTTGATTGATGGTGTTTAATGCCACTTTCAGCAATTTTTCAGCTATATCATGGCATCCAGTTTTTATTGGGGAGGAAGCCGGAGGACACGGAGAAAACCCCCGACCTGCGGTAGGAAAACTGGGAATAAAGTTTTGTAAAATTAGGCTTAACTGCAACTTATTTAATTTGATTGAAAGCTCAAATTTGATTGGCTATTTCCAATACAGCAACCTAGATTATACTGTATGACCTACCTTGGGTTACATGATGTATTCATACACAAATAAAATAAAAATAGATCCTTACTGTTAACCCAATCAGCAAACTTAGTTTTGAAAATTAAATTATGCAGAATATTTAAAGGTAAACAGATTATATAACCTACTTTGGATCTGTTTACACTACTCAATAACCACTTGACTTAATGGTATAATTAGACCCAAAGTAAGTCATATTGTATAACCTGTTTAAAAACTTAATGTTTCTTAAAAATTTATCTAAGATTCTAAGAATCATAAACATTTTAGATTTTAAACATAAATATTTATCACATAATTATGTCATAAACTGGCAAAACAAACTGTACAGCAAAAAAATGCACTGACCAGTACCTCCACAAGGTCGGAAAAACCATGGAAACACAACATTGATGTTTTTAAAATGCAGATTTGTTAAAAGCATCAGTATCACTCTGCGTATATATATATAGATATCATGCACAATGGCTATATCTACTGAATTCAAAGTCAAATCAAGGTCACGCTATCTATACATACCAAGGTTAAACTCACAATTCTGTATAATGTACAATACTTTGTGATCAATTTCAGAAAAAAATTATTCTACTTTTACCACCAAAAGAAAAAGGTTGTATTTTGAAAAATGATTTCTATAACATCATGACCTGATTATTAATTAGAGTTTATTTAATAAGATAAATAAAGTAGGTACATACTTTTTAAAATATTGGTACGAGAGTTTTGTTTTGCAGTAAATTGAATTTAAGTTCACTTTTACATTTGTACAATATATGTATAAAAATTAAAAGGGTTTTTGTTATTAAACATTTCTTGTTTGACAAGGAAAAAAAAAACTAAATGTTTCCAGGAGCCTGTAATCGCTCACCTGGAAGCTATCTTCACCAGATGAGATTGCCAAATAAAACATTGCCCAACTAATACGTAAAAGATGTTGCTGTAGTCAAGTTTTCAAAGCTAATAGCCAAAAAAACATCAACAGTAACAATAAAATACAAGTGTGGACACAGAAAAACGTCTCGCCTGCATTCCGCATCAGCAACAAAAATAAATTTCGTCATAAGCATTACGTAAATAGCATTAAATATCAGCAGCGGCCTGTATACAAAATATTGTCACCATACCCTGCATAGTTACAGGGGAACAGCCGTAACCCAAAAACTTTAACGTAGTCGCTGGACCGTGAAATTGAGGTCAAGGTCAGGTGGAACCTACCAGACAGTCATGTACTATTCATCAGCAACCTATACACCAAATATTGTCATCCTACCATGCATAGTTACAGAGGAACTGTCGTAACCCCAAAACTGTAACGTAGTCGCTGGACCGTGAAATTGAGGTCAAGGTCAGGTGACACCTACCAGACAGTCATGTACTAGTCATCAGCAACCTATACACCAAATATTGTCATTCTACCATGCATAGTTACAGAGGAACTGTCGTAACCCCAAAACTTTAACGTAGTCGCTGGACCGTGAAATTGAGGTCAAGGTCAGGTGACACCTACCAGACAGTCATGTACTAGTCATCAGCAACCTATACACCAAATATTGTCATCCTACCATGCGTAGTTACAGAGGAACTGTCGTAACCCAAAAACTTTAACGTAGTCGCTGGACCGTGAAATTGAGGTCAAGGTCAGGTGACACCTACCAGACAGTCATGTACTAGTCATCAGCAACCTATACACCAAATATTGTCATCCTACCATGCGTAGTTACAGAGGAACTGTCGTAACCCAAAAACTTTAACGTAGTCGCTGGACCGTGAAATTGAGGTCAAGGTCAGGTGACACCTACCAGACAGTCATGTACTAGTCATCAGCAACCTATACACCAAATATTGTCATCCTACCATGCATAGTTACAGAGGAACTGTCGTAACCCAAAAACTTTAACGTAGTCACTGGACCGTGAAATTGAGGTCAAGGTCAGGTGACAGGTGACTGACTGGCAAGTACTCATCATAAGCTACCTCTGGACCAAATTTGATGGACCTAGGGCTTGGGCTTACAAAGATATGAAGCAAGATGTCAAGTGTTTACGCCGCCGCCGCCACCGCCGCCGGATTCCCATACATATGTCTCGCCTCCAGCAACTTTCGTCGCAGGCGAGACAAAAACCAGAGGTTCTCAAGAGGTTATATCACTCATCTGTTTATACAGGCAATGAAGATGGCGTTTCCCTGATATTAAAGACCGGTAATTTTCAATTTCTACTGGCATCAATAACATTATCTTTGTTGAGACCATCCAATGAATCTTGCTTTTTGGTTTCAACTTGTTCAATGGTTTCATATAAGAAGACATTTTAACATTTTTTTCTATAGGTTTGTAAGTTAATTAACTCCTACAATTGCAGCCCTCACTCATGTATTTTCAATCAAATAAACAATTAGGAAAAATTTGGTCAATTATTTTCAGTGGCCAGGATTTTGAATAAAAGTTAACGATATATGAATGCCTAGTGATGACAAATGCTCACATGGACTTCGCTAAAACACTTAAATCTCTGATCACAAAAACAAACTGGTAATGATTTTTCTATTCCTTTACTTTTTTACAATCTCTGTAATTAAAACTGCTACAATTTACTGAAACATGTATTTCTTTTCAAACAGATTATTGTGGTTGTCACCTCTATTGAAAACGTCAAAATCCAATAAAGGTGAACATTGACCATTTACTACTTCATCCCTTTATCAATGATTTTAACCATATATAATCGGCATCTTATTGGCTACTTTGTTTTCAGCTGTAGTATGAATTATTTTTTAAACATTGTGGACACCTTTTATAGAACAGAAACAATTTATTGGAGTTTTGAGAAAAGTTGATGAAATGCTATAAAAAAGTTTTTTTGGATATATATTTTTTTTTCTACTACAATTGAATCTAGATACATGTACATGTATATGAACTGATTATAAAACAGCTGAACTTAAAAATTAAAGCAAAACTTCAAAACTAAAAGTGAAAATAGCAGCCCTACAACATTTGGTGAGTTATTAAGCTGAAAGTGCAGCAGACGACTGTTACCTTGGAGACAGCTGAATGGTAGTGCTGTCCATACCACCACCTCTAATAGTTTGACCCACTGTGAGACAGAAAGATGACAAATCAGTGCATTCTATTGTGCAAACATGCAGGAATGTCAAGTAGTCTAAAGATATTCATAGTATTCATTCACAGATTTCTATCTTTAATTGTTCACAATAATACAATAATAGAAGTTAGTGCTATGGAAACTAATTTTGAAAGGTTACTCCCAAAAGCTCATGCCAAAGCTTGTTCTAATTTTAAAATTTACTTATTATAAATGATCAGCATTTAGCAGGACTAAACCTAAATATAACTTATATAAATATATAACAGTAATCCAACTATGGAAGACCTGAGTTTTTGCATTTTAATGCCAAAGAAAACTTTGATAATTCTGAATTACAATCCAATATAAAGATACTCATAAACTATTTGACTTTAAAGCATGCATAAAGATTGTACATAATAAAACAACATTCATTCATAAAGACAGAATAAAATTGAAAGTTAAGAAATGCAAATCTGTGCTTCATATTAAACATTACAAATACAATTATTGCAAGTTACTGTTGTAATTTACAATAAAATAAAATAGCACAAACTTTAATATTCTAAATAATCTGCATGCTATCCCCCAGAATGCTATTTCTACATTGTCTAGCTTGGGATATCACCCAGCACACACCAGCACCATCACAACTCATTAAATATTATTTCAAACAACATCAGCAACTGATAAAGATAAAGTAGTCAACTGATGTATTGATATGATTGCACACAGTGAGTATAAACTCAAACTAAAGGCTCTCAGGAGTCTGTATCGCTCACCTGAACCTGAAACCAATTCAACAATTTGCAACCCTTTTTAATCCAGCTTTCTTTCTTATAAGGAATTGGCCAACAATTCTGCAAAGCCATATTTTAAGGGAAATAACCCTTATAAGGAGTTGTCCAATACATGTGCATCAATATTCATTTTGCAGACCTTGATTTAGCTTAATATTTTTGTATGGAAAAGATTTTTTTCTACCTTTTATGGTTTTTAAGTTACTGAGTGAACTGGAAAATAGTCTTGTAAAGATTCTGATGCTAATAGGGAGGTTCACTTCAAATTTTATGTATCTGTTATACTTTTTTAACTATCAGCAAAAAACTATCTTGACCCCCACCCCCTTATATTTTAAGCCATTTAGCAACGTTGGTGGTCAGCTGTCTTGATTTGCACAATTTTGGTAGAAGACATCCTAAAGATGATGTGTGCAGTGTTTCAAAGCAGTCCTTTCATTGGTTTAAGAGGAGAAGATTTTTAAAAATTAAAATTAATCAAAAGAAATTTCAAGGAGAATAACTCCTAAACTGTTCATCATACAATCTTGACCCGAAGTGATTTTTGTAGCTCTTATAGAGTTGAACAATTAAGAAAGCTAACTTTTTCTGTAGTTCCAATAATTTTCAACATTTTTAGGAAAAAATGGCACAATCATTAGTTCGGATAATTATGGGGCAGTAACTCCTACAAGGGGTGTATAAAAAAACTGCCAAAAACTGTATTTTTACCCCCCTTTCTATTTTTAGCCATGGTGGCCATGTTAGTTAATATGCGGCCATGGTTTGTGCAAACTTGGTAAAGGACATTTGACATCCTAAAGATGATGTGTGCAATGTTTCAAAGCAGTCCTTTCATTGGTTTAAGAAGAGATTTAAATCAATTAAAAACTGATTAAAAAACAGTTCAAGGGGAATAATTCCTAAACAGTTCATCAGACAATCTTGACCCTAAGTCATTTTTGTAGCTCTCATAGAGCAGAACAATAAAGTTATGATAACTTTTAATCTAGTTCTAATAATTTTCAAGATTTTGAGCAAAACTGGCTATAATCATCAATTTCAATGATTGAAGGGCAATAACTCCTACAAGGAGTCTTCATACAACTTCGACTCTTTGGAGTGTTTTGAAGAGCTTTTGATGCAGAAAAAGGAATGTCTCTTCCGTTTTCCTGTATCTGTTATACTATTTGAACTGTAAGGCAAAAACCTTGTTATATTTTTATGATTTATGCAAACTTGGTAGAGGGTATTTTACTGATGATGTGTGCATAGTTTCAATGCAATCTCTTAAATGATTTTGTAGGAGAAGATTTTTCAAGAAAAGTTAACGACGACAACAACAGACACCAAGTGATGGCAATAGCCTGTCTGACCCGAAGATCTAATATAAATTGATAATACACAGCTTTTTAACCATACAGATTCATATGGGTCATGAAAATCTTAATAACATCCCTTCTCCTCAAGCCAAAAATCAACCCAAAATATAATTTAAATAAAACTGATGACACAAGTCTTTAAGCAAACAAATCAGATTATACATATACAAAAGACATTGTTTAGTTTTGTCTGCAAAAATACTCAACATGTCCTTAGCACAAAGTAAGACTTGGACCAGTCTAATAAAATGCCAAATATTTTCATACAAACTAATTATTTAAATCAACTTGCCTGTTGCTATTCCTAAAATAACTAAAATTTCAGAGAAAATATAAATTCATACTCTTAACTTCTATCAATAATAAAAATGCAAATTTAGAAAAAAATCAAAACTTAAAAATTAAAATAAAACCAACTACATCTCTACAAGTATATCACCCATTACTAAATTGAAAGTCAGTGTTCCAGCTAGGATAATGAAAGGGAGCACTTATTTGTGAAGGGCGCTATCATTATCTGTAGCTATGTTGTCTGGTGTTTGTTACTAGACATTAGTCATTTTAATGCCCAAAAGAAAGGGTTTCTGTATCACAGGTGTTTGAAATACCCTGGTATATTTAGTAAATAAATGTCTGGGCAAGAATATTTCATATGACATCATGAAACTAGTGACTGGTGTTAGGAGTAGGATATCCTCAAAACAAATTGTGTGAGAAAGTGAGTTTTTTAATGAGATACATGCAAATATAATGTAGCCAATCAAAAGAGTGACTTGCAACCTGAGAATTTCCTAATTACATTCATCAGGGGTTCATAGACGTAGAAAAGCATTCAAGTTAAAGATTACAGTATGAAAATCAAAACTACTTAGTTTTTGTACAATTGGTAACTCATTTAAAAAATATTTTAAAATTATTCTTCATAAGGTAAACTTGAACCTCATTTTAAAGTCTTTTACAATGACATAACCTACAACTATCACGTTGTATCTAATATTGGTATCTGTTTTATACTGTTGCAACCTAACTTTAACACTTATCCAGTTCATTTATTTAAAAATCAGAGTTTTAGACGAACATTAACAAATTTGTCAATAGAACATAAGGGTCATTTTACATCAACAAGATATACAGTCAAAACACAGATGGATTAATGGGGATTACTCATTTTTCACAAAGAAGGAACAGACAGCATTGACCATATTTAAAGGTAAAGCATATCTTTTTGTTTAGAAACTGTAGTTCTGCCTATAAAATGAAATGATCAAAGGCGATTAACATCCTAATCAATGTTAATTAGTATATTTAAATGGGGGTCTATTGCAATTTATAGCAATTTTTAGTCTATATTATGGCATCCATGCTAATATGCGAGGAAGCCGGAGTACATAGAGAAAACCCCTAGACAGAAAAACTAGCAATCCTTTTCAATTAAGTCAATCACACCCTGCGGGCAGAAAGGTTCAAACCCACATCTCTGTGTTGACTTCTTTAACCATGAAGACCCTTCAATGTTAACAGACATTTATTTCATTATAACAGGTAAACCACTTGCTATTGGTAAGAAATGTCCAATGCCAACTAGGTAATATTCTAAATATTTTAAAGAGAGGGGCACTTGAAATGAATAAAGGCTGATGTGGGGGACACAAGGGCACAATATGTGGGGGAATGGCACCCTCCATTTCCAACCAGCTGGGACACTGCAAGTGATTTGAAAGAAAACATAACAGAACTGACTAATTAAATAACTTGCCTTTCAGTTTTTGGAATAAAACTTGAAAGAAAAAATTGTAACTGTATATTAAATAATCTATTACATAAAAAATTACAAACTGATTTATATTACATAGTAAGAAATAAGAATCCATGAAACTTTATATTAGCACTGATTTATTCTGGCAAATAGTTGATTTTGTATTTTGTAATGGATGTTAATAAAATTCTCTTATGATTAGGCTGTTCCAGATGGATGGTGTATTTTTTGGTATCACACCCTGGACTATGGGATAGGAAAAGTAATATAAAAAATAGACTCAAATAATAATAAGCGTGCTAGATGCTCACTTGTTATAACATTGAAATTAAATAACTCAATTTGATATTTTGCGAGTTTCAACTCTCACTCATAATAAAACCTTTTCTTTCACACAAACATACAGGATTTTGAAAATTGTTTATTGTGGGGTTGTAATATGTGAACAAAAGTAGAAATTAACATTAGAATTTGACTGGTCCTATGCAACTACGGTAAGTTAACGGACATCAAAAGAAATGTTAGGACACAAGGGCCAATACAAAGATAAGATGGGCACAAAAGTTTAATTACAAAAATAGAATTAATATTTCAATGCAGTATCTAGAATAGAGAAATATGAACAATTAAAAAGGAGCTGTATGACACAACTGGAAATGATTCCTAGATTCATTTTTAGACATCCTAGACTGATAACCAAATTATAATAGACATTTATTTTAAGAACATGGATGTCAACTTTGAATTTTAGGTCAAACAATACAAGACACATACAGCTATATATACCTTACATAGCCACTATGGGAGATTTCAATGTAGAAAGTAAAAAATTAAAACTATATTAATGGAACAAACCACATCGGGAATAAATACTTGTCACTAATAACCATGAAGAGGTATGTAACAGAAGTGCTGATGGTTGTAAAGACTGATTAAATAACTTGTAAAAATTATTGAAGATTAATTTTTAGTGAACTGGATTCCAAGAGAAAATTGCAACATGAAAGTAGTTGTTGACAGGAACTGGTGATTTAGGGATGGGTTTTAGGAAGTGATACATACGTCATTGAAAACACAACTGGAAAAAAAATTAAACAACAATAAAAATTCACTGTCATATGTAATATTGGTCTGACTACTGTATACATGTATATCTTCCTTCCTTATAAACCAAGTAGCCAAACTAACCTTGTCCCGTTTCATCAGATGAAGGTGATTGGTTAATTTTTCTTAGCGATTTACGTCTTCTACGCTTATTTTTAGCACGCTCAGCGTCACTATCACTAGCCTGTTTGCTCTGACCTTTCCCAGCACTATTAACTTTGGGACTGGCTGCTACATTTTTTCTTCTAATGTACATGTATCTTCTCCTTCTTTTTGATGTATCACTGAAACAGGAATTACAAATGAACTAAAATAAATATATTATCAGGGGTTGAAATAAGAATTTGACATTTGGGACTACCTAAAATTCTACTTTAAAGTCCTACACATAGAAAGAGAGTCTAATCAACCAGCAAAGCTGATTGACTCACTGCACTTGCACAGTGGTGGTCAGGGTGGGGTAATCTAAGCCACTCAAATGCTCCCTGGTTAATGTGCAAAATCCTGCCCGAGAGCATTTTGTTGTCATGAAAAAAGTTGTTTTTTTGTCTGATAATAATACATTGTCTGCATTCCAACACCTCACCATTTGCAAATGTGATTGTAGTGACCATTTCTGTTGTCATGGCTACCTGTGAATTTACTACAACCATGATTTGACATGTTGTTCTGTGACCCATTGGGAATCAGGAGATGCTGACCTATAATACCTATGTACGTGGTCTCAATTTTTTAAGTATACTTATTAAGATGTTTCATATTACTTGTAATAATAAACATTATGCTGTACATTTTTTTCTTTTTTGTTTCATGTATGTATGTGAGAGATGGACTTCATTCAGAAATGATCCAAAAGTAAAAACAATGTATGATTAGTTTTGACACCATCATGATATGAAGTTTCAAACTTCCCACACTCTTTACAGGTCTTAAAGGTTCCATCTTTTTCAACCATTGGAATATTTTATACCATTTGGGAATATATTCTTGCCTTTACCCTCCCTTTTTTATACTGCTTCTGAACTTTTAATTTTTCTTAAATTTCTGTTTTTTTTAGGAGGCTTCATGCCTAAAATCCTATGCATCTTGAGAATCATTTGTTAGTTTGTAAAGTGTATCATGGTTTGTCATCGGCAATTCACAAATGATGAGCAAATTCAACCAATATGATTGCTCATTACAAATAACTTTCAATTTATAGACTTAGAGAAAATATGTTTCTTGTTTGAAATTTGAATGAGGCCAGTGGACTACTGCATGTTGGTCCCAGGGAGTCCTTTATGAAATTAGGGGTCTTGGGCTGCCTGGCCACTGCTTATATGAGTATTGATTATACAAGAAAGAAAAACTAGAGGCTCCCAGGAGCCTGTATCGCTCACCTGAACCTGAAACCAAACAACCCTTTTTTATCCAGCTTTTTGTTGCTATAAGGAATTGCCCAACATTTCTGCAAAAATCATTAATTTGGACATTTTAAGGGAAATAATTCCTATAAGGAGGAGCTTTTGATGCTTAGAGGGAGAAGGGAGGTTCACTTCAAATTTGCTGTACCTGTTATACTTTTTAAACTATCAGTCGAAAACTCTCTCGACCCCCCCCCCCATCTTCGCTAGCCAAGGGTTACGATCCGATACTCTTATCTTCACCCTTGGCAGATTGAGCCGGATTTTTTGGTCTGACCGCTACCGGCATTTATTGGTTCCAGCTGAGTCTAGCTGCGTCCAATCAGAACGCTCGATACTACTGATCACGCATTGATAACATGTGCGATTAAAAAACATAAACATGGCAGCGTGTTACCGGAATAAATTCGTAGGTCAAAGATTTTCCACTTCCCGTTCTTGTCCCTACGAAAACATCTTTTCCCTGCATTAAATATTCGATCGCATCCTTCTGATTTTGGGTTAAAGAATCTATTTTGAATAATTCACATTTTGTTTTGGAAAGTCACTGGGCGCAGCCATTACTTCTTACAAAACTTGCATAATACCTTTCTTTTGATTTGCTAAAAATGATGTAATTCATATGGGCTGAGTTTAAGTTTTCGGATTAATTCCGATAGATGTCGCTAGGCGGGAAATACGATTTTATGGCTTAATCTGCCAAGGGTGAAGATAAGAGTATCGGATCATAACCCTTGGCTAGCGAAGATGCCCCCCCCCCCCCCCCCCCTTTTTCATTTTTTCTATTTTAAGCCAACGTAGCTATGTAGGTAGTCTGGTGTCATTATTTTCAAAATTTTGGTAGAGGAAGTCCTAAAGATGATGTGTGCAATGTTTCAAAGCAGTCCTTTCATTGGTTAAAGATGAGAAGATTTTTTAAAATCAAGTAAAATTGATTAAAAAAATGTTCAAGGAGAATAATTCCTTAGCGGTTCATCAGACAATCTTGACCTATAAGTCATTTTTGTAGCCCTCATAGAGCAGAACAATTAAGCAATGCTAACTTTTTCTCTAGTTCTAATAACTTTTAAGATTTTGAGGCAAAAATGTCAAAAATAATCAATTTTGACAATTAAAGGGCAATAACTCCTATAAGGAGTCATCATACAACTTCAACCCAATAGAGTATTACGTAGAGCTTTTGATGCAGATGCATACATGTGATATTTCTCTCAGCCCAATGTGTGAGACTGGACTAAATTTTGTGTGAGATTTGATGATTTTGTGTGAGATTTTTAGTCGACCCTGATTTTGCGTTATTATTAGCGTTTTCATTCTTTGATTTTGTTTGTTGTTTTGTTGTTTCATCTAATTGTTTAACCATGTTTATGATTATTCTCTGTTGTTCTTGGTGGAGCCTGTATTGGATATATTTGTCCCATCTTGGACTGTACCTGACACTCATGAAATGAATAAATGTTTAAGTATTTCGACAAGTTTTAGCTCTTTGAAAGTTGTAAATCTAGAATTTTGTAATATTTGTCATATAAAAATTATAGCCATTATGTACATGAATGTTCCCATTTAGGTGACCTTACAAATCTATCATGAGTTAATAGCAGAAATTGTTGTACAAAATAAACTTTAAAAATATTATTTTCTTTGAACTAATTCTTAATTTATTAATGAACAAATATTATTTTTGTCTTTGAACTAATTCTTAATTAATTAATTAACTTGTATTTACCCCTAAAAAACATTGTCACTTTATTTCCAATTAATTTTGACCATATTCCTTAATTTAGTAACACCCAAAATAATCAATAGTTGTAATTTCGATAATCTCGGGATTTATCTACCGCTCAATGAAACATCTATTGTAAACAAAGATGGCGGCTTACGAAATAGCAAGATGCTTCGTGCTGAAATAATATCAATTTTCTTTTACTTTACATTATTTGTTTTGCGTGAGATCGTTGTCTCATGCCGTGAAAGCGTGGGGACCTTCAGAATTGCGTGAGTTTTTGTCTCACGACGTGAGATATCACATGTATGCAGATGAAGGCATGTCTCTTTGGTTTTCCTGTATCTGTTACACTTTTTTAAATATAAGCCAAAAACTGTATTTTACCGCCCCCCCCCCCCCTCGTCCTATTTTTAGCCATGGTGGCCATGTTGGTAAATCTGCAGCCATAGTTGGTGCAAACTTGGTTGAGGACATTTGACAGATGATGTGTACAAAGTTTCAAAGCAGTACTTTCAGTTGTTTCAGAGGAGAAGATTTTAAAAAATCAATTAAAACCGATTAAAAAAAACAATTCAAGGGAAATAACTCTTAAACGGTTAATTAGACATTCTTGACCTTTCAGTCATTTTTGTAGCCCTCATAGAGCAGAACAATTAAGCAATGCTAACTTTTTCTCTAGTTCTAATAATTTTCAAGATTTTGAGGCAAAAATGGCAAAAATCATCAATTTTGACAATTGAAGGGCAATAACTCCTACAAGGAGTCATCATACAACTTTGACCCAATGGAGTGTTTTGTAGAGCTTTAGATGCTGAAGAAGGAAGGTCTGTTTGGTTTTCCTGTATCTGTTATACTTTTTGAACTATAAGCAAAAAACTATATTTTGACTCCCCTGTTCTATTTTTAGCCATGGCGGCCATGTTGGTTGGTCTGAGGCCATGATTTGGGCAAACTTGGTAGAGGACATTTTACTGATGATGTGTGCAAAGTTTCAAAGCAATCCCTTCAGTGGTTTTGGAGGAGAAGATTTTAGAAGAAAAGTTAACGACGACGACGGATGACGACGAACGCCAAGTGATGGCAATAGCTCACATGACCCTTTGGGTCAGGTGAGCTAAAAATACAATTGCAGATTACTTGACTTGGGAGAGTTTTTAACAACCCACACTGACAACCTAATGCTCTTGGTCAGATGATATACTGATTGCAGATAAAAACTAGAGGCTCCCAGGAGCCTGTATCGCTCACCTGAACCTGAAACCAAACAACCATTTTTTATCCAGCTTATCTTTGCTATAAGGAATTGCCCAACACTTCTGCAAAAATCATTAATTTTGACCTTTTAAGGGAAATAACTCCTATAAGGAGGATCTTTTGATGGTTAGAGGGAGAAGGGAGGTTCACTTCAAATTTGCTGTACCTGTTATACTTTTTTAACTATCAGTCGAAAACTCTCTCGACCCCCCACCCCTCCCCTCCTTTTTTTCATGTTTTCTATTTTAATCCAACGTAGCTATGTAGGTAGTCAGGTGTCATGATTTGCACAATTTTGGTAGAAGACATCCTAAAGATGATGTGTGCAATGTTTCAAAGCAGTCCTTTCATTGTTTTAAGAGGAGAAGATTTTTTAAAATCAAGTAAAATTGATTAAAAAAATGTTCAAGGAGAATAATTCCTTAACGGTTCATCAGACAATCTTGACCCTAATGTCATTTTTGTAGCCCTCATAGAGCAGAACAATTAAGCAATGCTAACTTTTTCTCTAGTTCTAATAATTTTCAAGATTTTGAGGCAAAAATGTCAAAAATAATCAATTTCGACAATTAAAGGGCAATAACTCCTGTAAGGAGTCATCATACAACTTTGACCCAATGGAGTGTTTTGTAGAGCTTTAGATGCTGAAGGAGGAAAGTCTGTTTGGTTTTCCTGTATCTGTTATACTTTTTGAACTATAAGCAAAAAACTGTATTTTGACCCCTCTGTTCTATTTTTAGACATGGCGGCCATGTTGGTTGGTCTGAGGCCATGATTTGGGCAAACTTGGTAGAGGGCATTTTACTGATGATGCATGCAAAGTTTCAAAGCAATCCCTTCAGTGGTTTTGGAGGAGAAGATTTTTGAAGAAAAGTTAACGACGACGACGACGGACGACGACGGACGCCAAGTGATGGCAATAGCTCACATGACCCTTCGGGTCAGGTGAGCTAAAAATAAATACATATATACTTGATTGTGTTTTCTCACTAATGAGACAGTGAGGTAAGTACCCATTTTTAGCCGGTTGAGATATCCTTATCTCAAACCGTGGGTGAGATAAGAATTTCACGCTCCTTTTCCCGTAAAAATGTATTGTGACGTCAACTGTCGGTTCACCGAGAAAAATCATAAATATATGCTTTAGTTGTGTTGGTTTACTAGGCCTCTTTAAATATTAACATGAAAACAACATATCTGAGCTTCCATTAACCAATTTATGCGCATACACATCAAAACAAACACGCTGACGCAACAACTTATAACCGAAGATTACGTTCAAGGTAGATAACTCTATGTGTTGACAACTTTAAACATGACAGCACCGGACTTTTTTTTAACAAATTAGTGAGAAATAGAATCAAACACCGGTATTAGCGCAAGACGGGAAAATCTCAGACACCCGCGTGAAAGATTTCTTTTGGTCTCCAATTTGGCAGAGCCTCGTTGAAGACCAGAAATCTTTTCACTTATGTGTCTGAGATTTTCCCGTCTTGCCCTCCAGCCGGTGTTAGATCCTTATATCTCAATAAAACATTTCAAAATTGTAAATGACCTTTTCCTTATCTTAATTATCAATTTTACAACTGATAAATCTGTTTATAATTTACTGGAAACAAAAATATCACAGATGTTCAATACACAGATTAAGTTTTGTATGTAATATAAATTTATAAAAATTGATATGCACAGGGGTGCAAAAGCCGAGTTTGCGTATTTTTCTAACCAAAACTTTCCTTGTCTTCATTTTAAGATTTAACATAATTGGTTATTACAGGCATTACATGTAAACTGGAGACAAAGTGAGGAAGGGTTTCTGCAGGAAAAATGTAAGCTTTATCAACAAATTTTCAAAGTTGCATAAAATATGAATATGTGAATCCTCTAACAGAATTGAACCATTGTGTAAAATTTCAGATATGTACTTGATGTAGTTTTTGAGTTATGGTCCGGAAACCACTAATTCAAGAAATTTTCTAACATTTTTTCTGTCACTGTGATCTTGACCTTAACGGATTTACCCAAAATTAATAAGGTTCCTCCCCTTATGGTATGTAACAATATACCAAAGTTTCATTAAAATCGGTTGAGAACTTTTTGAGTTATGGTCCGGAAACCACTAATTCAAGAAATTTTCTAACGTTTTTCTGTCACTGTGACCTTGACCTTGAACGGATTTACCCAAAAATCAATAGGGTTCCTCCTCTTATGGTATGTAACAATATCCCAAAGTATCAATAAAATTGGTTGAGAACTTTTTGAGTTATGGTCCGGAAACCAATTGTTGATGCCCGCCCGCCCAGCCGCCAGCCATCATCATAACAATAGCCGAGTTCAACTTCGTTGCAACTCGGCTAAAAAATAAGGTTTTGTGTATATAAGTTAAGTTTCAAAGTTTCTTTCTAAATTTCCAATCAATAAGTAAGGCTTTATTAGTGGTAAAATATTGATATACAAAAAAAAACAAGGTGCAAATACCTGCTATCTCCTGGACCTGCTGTAAAGTCTGATGGAGGTATTGGTCCACTGTAATGTGGGACTTCACCAGGAAATTTGGGTGTAAGTGGAGATGGAATGTCAGCAGTCAGGACTTCTGCACTTGCTTTTCTTACAGGATACTGCTGGGGCACAGGTTTAGGAGGTGTAATCCTGGGTCCTCCACTTTTGTTGGCATTACGGTTAAGATCGTCCTTAGAAGGTGAAGCTAGCTGGACAAACTGCCGACCAGTTGGTAATGGGATCCTTGTTGGAGGACCATTTCTCTTATTGGCAATGGCAAGCTGAAATAGAAATGATAACAGACCTTGGTTGTAAAATTAGGAGATAACTGTATTGTATTTGAAGATTTGCCGGCATCAATTGGTGATTTGATGGTCGGAAATTGAGTTTATTGGTGACGCGCAAGCGGAGCCAGTAAACGGATATTTCGGACCATCAAATCACTAATTGATGCCGGCAAATCTTCAAATACAATACAGTTATCTCCATTCTAATGCTACGGCAATAACAAACTAAATTAACTGATTAATATTGGAATTTTGTATTTGCCAGAAATAACGTCTGCGCTTGCGTTAAAATCTGACGGCATCAATCATGGAATTGATGCCATGAAATTATTCACGTCATCCAATCAGAATTGACGTTACATCAAGAACTGCATTAGAATTAGTTATAACGAAAAGCTTCAAGCATTTGTTGTACATGTTGTGAATAAAACTATAAATTGCATTAAAAATAAAGAGCTCTGCCTAGATGCAGCTAGTAAAAAAAAATTGAATTAATTTATACTGATGCATACTTATTCCCAAATATTAACTTGTTAGCCCAAATATTAATGCATGTCTATTCCCTAACAAATTCTAACATGAGGATTATATACAAATAGTTTTTTCGACATACATGTATAACAAAATGGTTAATTGCAATATCTTATGGACAGACTCATGAGATGTCAGTAAACACTTCATGAACATTTTATCTAATTCTCATAAATAAAATACTTACAAGATTGACATTTTTTAATTGTGATAATTCCTCTATAGATCTAGGAGTTTTGTAATCAGCATTTGTCATAGAAAAAGCAACTGGATCAGAGCTTTCTGAGTTATTATTATATTGCGACCTTGATGTCTGTAGAGTACCAGTTCCTACAGCAGTAGAGCCTATCCCCGAACTTGCTGAACCATTATGCTGAGAACGTGATGATATCGGAGGATAGTTTGGTGGTGCTGGTCGCTTTCTCAGCTGAGATCTCAATGCTGCTAGAGAATACATAAAGTATACTCAACATTTCTTCTTGCAAAGAAGTAATAATGATTCCATTGACAAAATACACTCACTCGTATCCACTTATAGTAATATATGAGGGCCTCAGTGGCCAAGTTGTTAAGGTAATTAGTCATCTACTATTGATCACGTGCCTGTCAACACTGACGTTATGGGTTAGAGTCTCACAAAAAGAAGTGTGTGTCGATCTTTACTGACAAGGATTACCAATTTTCCTTCTAAAGGTCTGGGGTTTTCAATTTATACTCAGACTTCCTCCCGTAATAAAAAGTGGATGCCATGATATAGCTGAAAATGATTGAAAATGGTGTTAAACCCCATTTAAACAGACCAACAAAAAATATAGTAATATATTTGAGTATATAGAATTGTAATATCTGTGCATCAATATAGGAATTGCATAAAATGTAACTTAAATTTGCACAGATTTTCTTTATCTACTGAATGGAAAAAATTACAGTGTCTTAATTCTTCTTGCTTCGTTAGTTGTAATCACCACAAGTCCACTTTTCTTACCTTCTTTGACAGGTCCAAGCTCTCTTTTTATATTGGATAATGAATCTTTACGATTAAACTTTGCAGGAGCACTACTGGCAGAACTTTCATTTCCCGAGATTCTTGAGAATCTGCTGTTTTGATTGGAGTCTGTACTGTTCTGTCGATTTACTCTACTGTTTGATTGATTGGCTGAACCATTACCACTAAAATGTAAAAAATCTATTAATAAAATGAGCCATGACTTCCTGTCCTACATGCCTGTTATGTATTCACAAGAAAACGTCCAATGGTACCTCAGATCAAGGAAAAATCAACTGATTAACAAATTTTATTTAATTAAAAAGAAACAACATAAAGGTAGATAATTCTTTGAACACACTGTGCTCCTAATTAGTCATCCAGGTATAGAAAACTACATGTAATATGATAAACTAAAGTAAGCCATACAAAGTCACAGTAAAAGTAACCAACTCTATACTCACTTAGTTCTAATAAATGACCTTTGGGGATTTCGTGGTATCCTTGGGCCGCCTCTTAAGTTACGTAAATATCTTCTGACACTTTCTTTTACACCTTGTAGACTGCAGTGTTCTGATTGGCTGATTCTTGACCAGGGATTATGGTCTAGATAATCCATTGCTGCTATTGCTAAGGCTTTCCCTACCTAAATCAAATTTGGTTTGCATACAGTTTAAAAAAAATATTCAATATATAAACAGCTACAGTACTTGCACCCGTAAACGCAACACTTTGACTGATTGATAACTGATTGCTGACGGATTTTGGAACGCTGACGGATCGCTGACTGATTGATGATGACGACATCCGTCCAAAATTATGAATCCGTCATTACCTTGGTAACCGTCAGCGATCAGTGCGATCAGTCCAATCAGTGCGATCCAGAATCCGTCATTTAATTATATGCATAAATCGGTTAGTTTATTGACGGATTCGTATAAATTAATAATTTAAAGATAAAACGGATTCTGCGTCATTTGTATATAATATATGCATTTATTATACCTTTTTAATAATAAAATAAAAACATGCGTTTAAAAGAATTGTTAATACAATGTCTCGTTCTAAATGAATAAATAAACATATTTAAATAATTTTTTTTCTTTATATTATATAATTAAGCACATTTCTTTAAAGCAGGACATATCTGGGAACCGAGTCCTGTAAACCTTCAGAAAACTTCTATTAAAGGAACATCAGTAACGAAGAGGTAAATGTTTTTTTTTCGTAATCCATTATTGATTCTCTTTTTTTTATTCCCGCGACTCGTGATTTTTTGCGACTTGTTACATGTATATTTTTGTCATATATTAAGCCGACCCGACTCCCCCAATTAGTAACAGATTTATTTCACATTTAGGAAAGAACGTGGCCTCTTTTTGACATCATTATTAGTTACTTAAATGTATGCCTGCGTGTTTTTATTTTGTCTACAACATTTTAAATACAATTATAAAACTGTTGTGTGTAACAATTGTTCAACTGTTAAACAATCGTTGTCAATCAAAACGCATTCTTTACTAAACAAAAGTTGTATTGTAAAATATACAGCAATTCTTGTCGCAAGTTTTATTGGACAGGCAATAAAATTTGTTTAAAAAAGTATACATACAATTACGCTGGATTGTTCCATTTGTTTCATGGCGTCCATTTTTTTATTGGGGGGTGGGGTGGGAGAAAGCCGGAGTACAGGTAAAAAACCGACAGTCTTTTGTCAATTAAAGTGGAGTCGGGGGCACCCTATCTTCAGTCGTTTGAAAATCCGCAACCTGTTGACAGGCATGTGACAACTAGTAGATGACTAACCAATCAGCCACCTAGGCCCCAATAACGCCGGGGAGAATTGTCTGCGAATACTGAGGTTAAGCGTAAAAATGTGTTACAGATAGACACATGTTTCAGTACGAAATAGTAATTTTTTTAACAAAACGTTATAAATTGTTTAGGTCTTAACACTGTCATTACAGTGTCATGAAACAGAACCATTTCAAAACTTGCCTTTAAAAGAGTGTCATTCAATTTAAACAATAACTTATTGTATTGATTGATTGTTTGCTTTTCTTCAGCGAGAGTATTTCAGCTCTATTCATGACGAGAATAAGTTAAATATAAATAAATTAGATTCGTTTGCTTGTTTAAATATTGTTTAATCCACTTTCAGCAATTTTTCAGCTATATCATGGCGTCCAGTTTTTATTTGAGAAGGAAACCGGAGTACCCGGATAAAACACCCGTCCTCCAGTAGGAAAACTGGCTCCCTTTCAATTAAGTCGAGTGCACCCTGCCTGCAGTGAGATTCGAACACGAAACCTCAGTGTTGACAGACCACGTGATCAATAGTTGATGAACTAACATCACCACTCGGCTCCTTCAATTAATTAGAGATAGATGGACAAAAGGGCAATTTTGAGAATGACTTTAAAAGAAATCGTAAAATAAACAATTGCGACGGCTAAAATGCGAAAGCAGAATTGATTTTCGTATCACGCTTACATGTTCGCATTTTTAACTCATAAGCTTCGATATACAAACGCTGTTAGTAGTTTAATCTTTATTTGAGATTTAATTCTGTGTAAATTCATGTGACACAATGAGATAGTGAATAAAATATATAAATAGATGTTTTCGCTTTTGTCGTAAATCATATTCAGTATTATACACCGGAATTCTCAGGAATTGTGGCACAGTAGTTTATTCTTTATTTGTTTGTTTGTTTGAATGGTGTTTTTATTGGGGGAGGAAGCCGAAGTACCCGGAGAAAACCCCCGACCTGCGGTAGGAAAATCCTTGTCAATTAAGATTGGAGTCGAATACACCCTGCCTGCAGTGAGAATCGAACCCACAATCTCTGTGTTGACAGACCACGTGATCAATAGCAGACGAACTACCTTGATCACTAGACCAACGAGGCCCCTTCTTCTTTATTTGAGATTTAATTCTCTGTTAATTCATGTGGCACGGTGAGATATATAATGAATAAAATATATAAATAGATGTTTTCGCTTTTGTCGTGAATCTTATTCAGTATTATACAGCGGAATTTTTAGGAACTGTTGCACATAAGTTTATTCTTTATTTAATTCTGTGTAAATTCATGTGACACTATGGGGTAGTTAATAAAATATATAAATAGATGTTTTCGCTTTTGTCATAAATCTTATTCAGTATTATACACCGGAATTCATAGGAACTGTGGCAAAGAAAAAAAACTGATCAAACCATGACAAATGATCTTTTTAAGCGTTTACAATAAAAAAAACCACGACCTCGGAGGTTAAGGTAGCAGTAACCTATTATTCATCACCAAGTTGTATGTTTGATCCTTACAGCGAGATGGTGTGCTCGACACATCCCTATAAATTTGCAAAGAGCACGAGTTGTCCTGTCGAAACTTTGCTGTTTCGTTGGGTACTCCAGCTCTTCCCAATAAACACTCGACGTCATATTATATAAACTAATATAATTTTTTTTAAATAGTGTTAAACAAACTTCAAACATACATATAATGCTAACGCGAAAAGGCGAAGTGGAAAAATGTTACGATTTCGCCTTCACATTTTTCGTGTTTCTCGCTTTTTCCGCTTTAAAACTTTTCGAAGACAAATACGAGATGTACGCCTTGGCATGCGAGGTCAAATATTTTTTGAATTTATTGTGTGTGTGGTTTTTTTTCATTTCTTTTTTTGATTATTTTTAATAAAATGACACTATGTGATGTTTATATGCCGTCAAAGATGCATTAGTGATATATTTTTTTCGGGGGGGGGGGGGGGATTTCCATTTATCATTTATAACTTTAGACTAGACGTTTTCCGCTTTCAAAATACGGACGTGCGCCTTGGCACGCGAGATGCTTTTTTAAAGTCATTGTGTGTGTGCGTTTTTAAATTTACTTTGTTTTAATTATTTTGTTACACTATGTAATGTTTATATTTCGTCACAGATGCATTAGTAATAGATTGTGGGAATTTCCATTTTTTTTATTAATAACTTTAGACCAGTTTTAGCCTTAATATTAAATAAAACGATCCATCAATGAGGACATAACAGTTGACATTTTTATACTTCTAATATTTGCGAGTGAAACGAATTTTCATATTTCGAAATATTAATTTTACTAACCGGAAGTTGAATGGACGGATTGGAGCGATCAGTCCAAATCAATCCGTCAGATCAGTCAAATCGTTCCAAATCCGTCAATTGACGGATGGACGGATTGGGAACGATCTGACGGATTGGGAACGATTTGACTGATCTGACTGATTGATAACTGATTGGTGACGGATTTTGGAACGCTGACGGATCGCTGACGGATTGATAAAAGTGTTGCGTCTTCAATCTCAAGTACTGTAAATATTTAACAATAAAACAATCATAATAGTGTTCTAGCCAGCAAGAAATAGACAGGCACCATACTCTGCCCTAAAACTATGGTGCCCATGAGGCCAGTATATCTCCAAAGTGCCCAGGCCATTTCATTTGCTTTCGTTAAGTAAGGATAATTATAGTCATTTACCCTAATTAATTAATTGGCTTATTGACACATCCTGAGGATTGTGATCACTTAATAATTGGTACACAGGGGTTTGGGGAACTAATACAGAAATAATTTGGTCCGATTATTTCCAATTATCAATATTTAGAACGTTAATCACCTTTGATCTTTTGATTGTCTATAGTTCACAAACAAAAATACAAGCTGAAATATCTTTTAACAGTTTTTCATAAAAAGCTGTGTCTTGCTGGAGAATTCAGGGTTTGAAATTAATGGACTCTTAAGACAAATTTTGCTTGTACATTTCAAGTTTTGACCCCTAAATGTGATTGCCAGAAAAATTTTGCTGTGTGTATTATTTTTGGTTAACTGACTTAATTATGATCCACATTGGGAATAGATTTAACAATTTTTCTTGTGATTGCGTTGGAAATCATCTAATATTTATCACAACATTATCAACCATGGTAGTGACACATCACACCTGAGGTCAAAGGGACATTAAACAAACAGAACATTCATTCAGAATTATACTAACAACAGTGCCCCCACAAGGGCTCACAAACACAATATGCAAATATGTGAAAAAGTGCCCTTCTCATGCTCCATCTATTTAAAATCTAGCCTACAACATGAAACAAATATAGTTTTAAAACTTTTGTAGTATGTTTTATGTATCCAGTAATGTTTTCCTGCTTACTTAAAAATTCTACAATTTAAGGTAGAGGAATATGACATTTACACGGTATTCTAAAATGAACAGCTGAAGTACAATGATAATAGACAACATATACTTGTGAGATTTATATTAATTTCATCTTTACTAGAGACAAATTCTCCTGATCGGAACAAATCAAGTAATTTTATCCACTTACTTCTTCATAGTGTGCCTGTGTATATTTAGGTGGGAATCCAGCTACTGGAGGGGGTGTGGCCCGTCCTTCATCTCCGTGGGCAGGAGGTACAGAATTCACCATTCTACCAGTATTATAGTTACATTCTAATGTATAACTGAAAAATGTTGATAAACTAGAAATACCCATGTAAAACCATATTAGATAATCAATTCATAAATTGATTGAATTAAAAGTAAATATAAAATTAAAATAGAAAAAAGCGTTTCTGCATAACCAATTTATTGTGAATTTGCTTACTGTTTGTTTCTTTGTTTGAATGGTGTTTAATGCCATTTTTAGCATTTTTTCAGCTGTATCACAGCGTCCAGATTTCATTGGTGGTGAGCACACCCTGCCTGCAGAAAGGCTTAAATCACAAACATTTTGCAATTCAAGTGATCAATAGTAAACCAACTTTTTTTGTAAATCTTAAAAACAATAAAAACAAGTGTGGACTGTGAGCACGCTCACTAAGGGATACCCCTGCTTCGCTTCAAGTCCAATTATCTCCCCTGAATAATATCCGACAGCAACGAAAATTCTTCATGCACATCTACATATGATGTACTTCCTTCATGTAAAGTTTCATCAAAATCTGTCAAACGGTTTAGGAGGAATTGCGCTTAAGAGTTCTCACAATGAATACTATATTTAAAAAGTGTTAGTCCAATTATCTCCCTTGAATAATATCAGACAGCGACAAAAATTCTTCATGCACATCTACATATGATGTACTTCCTTCATGTAAAGTTTCATCAAAATCTGTCAAGCGGTTTAGAAGGAGAAGCGCTTACAAGGGGTGTGGACAGACAAACAGACGGACAGACAAACAGGGTGATCCTTATATACCCCCCCAAACAAGTTTGCGGGGGTATAATAATATGTAAACAACTAACTGCAGTCGTTGCCACTTAAATGTCAATAGTATACCTGTGGATGATTCCTAAAGCTTTATAAATAGCTACTCTCCCACTTCCTTCCTTGGACATTCCATCTCTTTTATCCTTGGCGTACATGTTACGTTCAGTAAAATTGCAGCCAGTAAAATCAAAATGGGCAGTATTCATTGATATCAGTTTGGGAAACAACATATTTTCTACCTGTAATAGACACCTATACACTGTAATAACTGTGCCCAAAAGGTTTGTATTGAAAGGCCCTAGTTATAAAGGTTTGTATTGAAAGGCCCTAAATGAAGTTTGTACTGAAATGAGGTTTGCATTGAAGGCCCCTAATTATAAATGAGGTTTGTATTAAAGGCCCTTAAATGAAGTTTGTATTGAAGGGCCCTAAATGAAGTTCGTATTGAAGGGCCATAAAGGAGGTTTGTATTGAAGGGCCCTAAATGAAGTTTGTATTGAAGGGCCCTAATGAAGTTTGTATTGAAGGGCCCTAAATGAAGTTTGTATTGAAGAGCCCTAAATGAAGTTTGTAATGAATGGACAATAAATGAGGTTTGTATTGAAGGCCACTTAATAAAGTTTGTATTGAAGGGCCCTAAATGAAGTTTGTATTGAAGGGCCCTAAAGGAGGTTTGTATTGAAGGGCCTAAAATGAAGTTTGTATTGAAGGGCCCTAAATGAAGTTTGTATTGAAGAGCCCTAAATGAAGTTTGTATTGAAGGCCCCTAAATGAGGTTTGTATTGAAGAGCCCTAAATGAGGTTTGTATTGAAGGGCCCTAAAATAAAGTTTGTATTGAAGGGCCCTAAATGAGGTTTGTATTGAAGGGCCCTAAATGAAGTTTGTATTGAAGGCCCCTAAAGGAGGTTGGTATTGAAGGGCCCTAAATGAGGTTTGTATTGAAGGGCCCTAAATGAAGGTTTGTATTGAAGAGCCTTAAATGAGGTTTGTATTTAAGGCCCCTAAATGAGGTTTGTATTGAAGGGCCCTAAATGAGGTTTGTATTAAAGGCCCCTAAATAAAGTTTGTATTGAAGGCCCCTTAATGAAGTTTGTATTGAAGGGCCCTAAATAAGTTTGTATTGAAGAGCCCTAAAGGAGGTTTGTATTGAAGGGCCCTAAATGAAGTTTGTATTGAAGGGCCCAAAAGGAGGTTTGTATTAAAGGGCCTAAAATGAAGTTTGTATTGATGTGCCCTAAATGAAGTTTGTATTGAAGGCCCATAAATGAAGTTTGTATTGAAAGCCCCTAAATGAGGTTTGTATTGAAGAGCCCTAAATGAGGTTTGTATTGAAGGGCCCTAAAATGAAGTTTGTATTGAAGGGCCCTAAATGAGGTTTGTATTGAAGAGCCCTAAATGAAGTTTGTATTGAAGGCCCTAAATGAAATTTGTATTGAAGAGCCCTAAATGAAGTTTGTATTGAAGGGCCCTAAATGAGTTTTGTATTTAAGAGCCCTAAATGAGGTTTGTATTTAAGAGCCCTAAATTAGGTTTGTATTGAAGGGCCCTAAATGAACTTTGTATCGAATGCCCCTAAAGGAGGTTGGTATTGAAGGGCCCTAAATGAGGTTTGTATTGAAGGGCCCTAAATGAAGTTTGTATTGAAGAGCCTTAAATGAGGTTTGTATTTAAGGCCCCTAAATGAGGTTTGTATTGAAGGGCCCTAAATGAAGTTTGTATTGAAGGGCCCTAAATGAAGTTTGTTTTGAAAGGTCCAGAATAAGGTTTGTATTGAAGGGCCCTAAATGAGGTTTGGACCAAACATTTTATAACATATATTATATATTCAATGTAATATTGCCATAGAACACATATTTAAACAGATTTAAATAAAAAAAACTTTAACAGTGTTTGCCAAAATATTCATTTTTGTTTATATTTAAAGTTTTGCAATAGTCGTTTTTAATTGGCATTGTATTTTGCAATCTCCGGCACTGAATTCATATCCGCTCCGAAAACCTATCGGTATTATTTTTTTTTTGTTTCTCTGACTGGTTACCAGTAGTATTTTATCCTACGCTTTATGTACAAAGTAAAATCACGCCGGAACCAGAGTTAACAAATGGCGCGTAACATGATAAACAGAGGCTGTGACAAAAATATGACGATTCTGACGAGAATGGCAATAAAATTAAAAGGAGACATAAGACATTTTTTTTAATGACAGAGCTTCTCGTTTAATGGTCAACAACGCGACGTGGGACCACAATAAGATCGCCCGAGTTGTCACCCAACTGGTTGTGCTCGATCGCGTGTGACGGTGTGTACACAGTAATTAAGTAATTAATTATCAAATAATATCAGGTGGCCTATCTCTTACATAATTACTTTGATTGCCTTGGGTCATAAACATGTACCTTAGGTCAGATATTTGGATTTACCTGTGCCGATTTTGACGATGAAAATTTAGAAGTTTGAAAATGGAAGTGGCGAATTACGTTCAAAATATTTTCGTCATTTCTAAAAAGGATTCACCAATTGCGAAAGTGGCGAGCGCTAGCTACATCACTGGGTTTGTAATGAATGGACAATAAATGTGGTTTGTATTGAAGGCCACTTAATAAAGTTTGTATTGAAGGGCCCTAAATGAAGTTTGTATTGAAGGGCCCTAAAGGAGGTTTGTATTGAAGGGCCTAAAGTGAAGTTTGTATTGAAGGGCCCTAAATGAAGTTTGTATTGAAGAGCCCTAAATGAAGTTTGTATTGAAGGCCCCTAAATGAGGTTTGTATTGAAGAGCCCTAAATGGGGTTTGTTTGAAGGGTCCTAAAATGAAGTTTGTATTGAAGGGCCCTAAATGAGGTTTGTATTAAACTCCCTAAATGAAGTTTGTATTGAAGGCCCTAAATGAAATTTGTATTGAAGAGCCCTAAATGAAGTTTGTATTGAAGGGCCCTAAATAAGTTTGTATTGAAGAGCCCTAAAGGTTTGTATTGAAGGGCCCTAAATGAAGTTTGTATTGAAGGGTCTTAATTGAAGTTTGTATTGAATGACCCTAAAGGAGGTTTGTATTGAAGTGCCTTAAAGGAGGTTTGTATTGAAGGGCCCTTAATGAAGTTTGTATTGAAGGGCCTTAAATGAAGTTTGTATTGAAGGGCCGTAAATGAGGTTTGTATTGATAGGCCCTAAATGAGGTTTGTATTGAAGGCCCCTAAAGGAGGTTTGTATTGAAGGGCCCTAAATGAAGTTTGTACTGAACGGGCAATAAATGAGGTTTGAATTGAAGGCCCCTAAATGAAGTTTGTATTGAAAGGCCTTAAATGATATTTGTATTTAGGCACACTTAATGACAAGATGTCAAAAGCAAGTTGATACCTACCAATCAACAGGTGTACCAAATACAAGGAACAAGCATATCCATAAGTAGTTGAAATTTATATACAAATATATACATCGACATTCTACAATTGGTGTCTGACATAGATTTGCATAATCCATTCTGGCTTTAGTGTATATGTAGTTGAAAGTGACATTTAATCAAACAATCCATAAATAAACATTTTCTTTAAAATTGAACGATTTTACACTTTTAATACTACAGCTAACAACCAACATTTATTCAGCATACAAAAAAGAATAAAAAATTTGTAAAAAATTTAACTATTTTTTTTATTGCTAATTTTAATTTTGCACAGTACTCTACTAATCTCTTGTACATTTTACGCACCTGAGTATCTTCATTTTCAAAATAATTTCCATAAATAAAACATCCTCTTTTAGAAGCATGTCCATGTAAATCCACATAAAATGCAATTCCACTGAGATGTGGTGGAATTTCCTTTAAACGTGGATCACTCAGATGTGGACAATTATTTGAAGTTAACGAATAATCTGGCCTAAAATCATCCTCATCTTCGGATCCTTCATTTCCTAAATGTTCATAGTTCTTGTCCTCTCCATCGGAATCCAACAGTCCGACACTCATAGACATCATACTCATCTTTCCACGACAATCATCAGACATGTTTAGCTCTGACAGCCTAAGTCGTAACTCACTATCAATTTTACGATCTCCTTTGTTACTCATCACACTACTACTGGAAGAAGACAAGTGTATACTATCTGCTCCATTAAAATCATTTTGAGTGAGAGTATCGCCACGAGACAACTGTGAGAAATCTAACGGTTCTATACATGAGTTAGATGGAATCAGGCCCCCATCATGGCCATTTGATGTCACCCATGAATTTTCCTTTGGTTGTAATGAGTATATATCAGCATCACTATTTTTAGCAGGATTTTCTGTTTTTTCAACTTTAGCACCAAACTTCAGCATGACACCAGTAGTTCTATTGTTCATGTTGTTGTTTTTGTTTATTTCACCTCCTCCATCATGACCTATTTTTTCACCTCCCCCCTCATGATGGAGTTTTACCCCTCCCCCGTCATGATGTACAGTATGTTTAGGTTTAGCAGATACATCTGGACTAGAATTGAGTACAAAACCTCCTGGAAATTTGATACTAAGACTGAGATTGTCATCCTCAGGAACAGCACGATTTTTAACATGGTGATACACTAAAATACTTTTAGCAGCATATATTGATGGATGAAGTTCAAAGCTGGGATCAAGATAAAGTCTATTTAAGTTAACTCCTCTTTGGTCAGTTCTGTAATGCCCTCTTTGAACACCATCTGGATTCAGCAAAGGAATTAATTTGAACACATAGTCTCTTCTCAACATTTTGGCACGTGGGTCATTCTCTCGTAAAATGAATTCTAAAAATCCATTGAAAACAAAACTTGCAGGGGTTTCTCCAGGGTGAACTCTACTACTTAACAAATAAACCTATAAAGAGGAATACAAATGTTTATATTCTGGTCATAATATTTTATAAAGAAAACAGTATTAAACATGTATTAAGAAACCACTAAATGAAGAATGCAAAACAAGTTATCTTGGTCTTAGCATGTTTTCATGGTTATATCAGCAAAGACAGTTATAACAAATAACTTTAATAAATTACATTTTTTGATAGCCTGCTTTACTCAAAAAATTGTGTTTCAAAATAATTTGAAGGATTTTTTCCAACTAAAAATTCATCCGCAAATTTATTTTTTGGTACAAATGAAAACATTAATTTTTTCATCCGATGTTAAAACTTAAACTTTTTGAAACTTGTTTAGAGTTTTTTTACTTTACATCTTGATAAAATTTACCTGTATTTAACATTGACCTCCAGGTGTAAACATCTGTGTCCTTACTGTTTAAATGATTTGGGCATGATGTATAACAAAAATATTTATTTGGTAAAAACATCAAATTATTTTAAAAACCATGTCAAAAAAAGAAAAAATATTGACAGCTACAAAGATACAACAAAAAGGTGTTTTTTTTCTAAAGTAAAACTTTAAGTTTATGTAAGAATTTGAAAAAAAAAGAGAATTTTATACCCCCTGCTTGGCAAGAGTTTGGGGTAAATAGCGATCCTAATGTCCATTCGAATTTGGTTTACAGATAATAATCCAAAAAGCTTGCATCCAACTTTAATGAAACTTTGGGATATTGTTACATATCAGGTGGCATGGGTACAAAGCCTATTGATGCTAGAGGAATTTCATCCGAAGTCCACAAAGATGACAGTTGCTAAAAGGAGTTAAACATTTTCAAAAAAGACGTTTCCAGAAAATAACTCTTAAAGTTTGCATTTGATTTCAATGAAACTTCGGGATATAGTTGTACTGTACAGGCCCCGCGAATTTTAATTTCTCCACCCATCGCGGTGGAGGTGGAGGAGAGTGGAGAGACAGTTTCCTCCACTGTTACTCAACTCTCCTTGGTGGAGTCGCGGTGTTTTCGCTGTGGAGTGCCGATCGCGTAGTCGCGGTGGATAGCCGACCAAAAAGATCGTAAAATCACATCAGAACAATGGGTATGCATGTTAAGTTTCTGTTTCCTTTTGCCAGAAAATGTTCTACTTCTTATATTTTCTTCAGTGTTGACAAACATCACCAGAACAACATCGTCTACAGTGCCGTTTTCGTCAATAAAGGAAAGTGAAATTGTGGTCATATGCTTGAGTGTGTATACAACAAATTCTATACCTTGTGTTATAAAATTAATTATCCCTTCATATTAATTGCATAATACATAATAAATGACACCTGACCATATTTGATTACACAATTAAGGGTACACAGGTAATGCTGTCATATAATCAATTCGTTAATTATGTCTATAATTACCTTTGATCATTTGACAGTGTGAACTACAGTTCAAAAACGAACTCACAAGCTGAATTATATTTGAACAGTGTCAAAGCTGTCTGTTTTAAATAAATAACGGTGTCTTCTTGGATTTTTATAACATGGTAGAAACTTGGTATCAGAATGTCTACGGAGAAACATACAACTCCAAAAGAAAAAGAAAATCTTATGCCAATAATGAAGCTTCTCGGTAATCCATCTGTCTTTATCCACGTTCTTTTTGAAAGCATTTTAAAATATCCAGTATCAATCCAATGAATTAAAATAATCGTTGAATTCTATTACAGCTTGTTTGTTTACGTCACCAAAAACGGAGGTATAATTATAAAATAATAATAGATAAAATAGTGGTGGAATAAATAAAGATATACTTCCTGTCATTTCATTTTCATCGTTTTTTTAATAAAATAATTATAACCGCTTCACAGGTATATCTTTGTACACTACTTGCACGTGCTATTTTACAAGCGGTAAAATAATTGATTCAAGAAGCAGACGATACCTCAATTATCGGCACGTGTTCTACTGTCAAATATTTTCTTCAAATTTGACAAACATCAACAAAACAAGATCGTCTATAGTGCCGTTTACGTCTATAAATGTAAGTGAAATTATTGTCATATGCTCGAGTGTATATACAACAAACTTTATATTTTTTGTTGTAAAATTAATCCTCCCTTCAAATTAATTGAGCAATACCTTGTTAATTGAGCACAGTGACACTTTTGGACCATTTTTCATTACATAATTAGTGGTACACAGGTAATGCTGTCAGATGATAACCAATTAGCGTTAATTAGGCCGTACCTGTGATCATTTGACATCCTGAACTACAGTTCAAAAACTAAATCAAAAGCGTCTTTTTGGTTTTTTATAAACCTTGTAGAATCTCGGAATCATAATGTGTACGGAGGAAATATATTCACAACTCCAAAAGAAAACCTCATACCACTAATGATGCTTCTCGATAATCCATCTTTCTTTGCAGATTTTTTTTAAAGCATTTTAAAATATCCGGTAACAATAATGTAAAATAACACTACTTGCACGTGCTATTGTGAAAGCGGTAAATACTTTGATTGACAAGCAGACGATATCCTCAATTATTGGCACGTGCTTTTTTACCGAATATTTTAGAAATACAAAGAAACTGCGGAATTTTTAGTTATATATAATTTATATATTCATGTAATCTATTGTGGATTTGCAAACAATATAGTCTAAACTGTGTTCTGTGTAAGGTAATAACTGTCTTCGGCACGGATTAAACTAGCATATAATACGAAGGTAAGTACTTATCAAGCAATATTTGCTATACAGAAATGATTGCCTAATTCTTAATTAGTACGCTGACACTTCCTGGACATTTTCAATTAATTAGTGTAACAAAGGTAATACTGTCTGATCGATAATAAGGTCGTTATTTACCTTTGAACTCACAGACTGACCTACAGTTTACAAACAAACTAATTATATTTGAACAGTGTCAAAGCTCACAGTTTTAAATAAGTGGATGCGAGTTATTTGACGATTCATATTGTCGAACAGGTGTCCATGGATTTGTTTATTGCAACCTGTTGTTAAACGGAATACGTAACACAAATAAACCAAGTTGTCACTTCGTCATTGCAGAGAATGTGAACAACTGTTAACTTTATTAATTGATAAATATATTGGGAAGAAATATATTTGAAGTTGGTAAGCTTTTTACCGCATATTCGTCACCTCTAAGCCTAAGTTGACCTGTACATAAGAAAGAACAACATAAATAAGATAATTAAAGATCAACTGTTCGGTTGAACATTTGAGGGTCTTTCCATATTAATTTTAATTTTGTATTGCATGATGACATTTAAAATAATCATCTTTTTGCAAAATGTTATAACTTTGCTATAAATATTTAAAATAGAAATTATTTTATATTATTTGCTACAGATTGGCATTCTAAGAGTGATAACTCTTATAAAAGTTTTATACAACTTTTAACGCCATGTCTTTATTTACTCGCAATTATTAATAGAACATTTTAAGACGAAAATAATTTCAATATCTTTAAATACAGCAAAGGTAAAAAAACTAGTACCTGACCTTGACCCATACAAGTTTTCAAGGTCAAAGGGCATGAGGGTCTATGGTGAAGACCCCATGCCTATATCATTAATAGTTAATGAGTTACACATGAAAAACCAATAAGTTACATATATAATGGGAGATAACTCCTATAAAATGAAGTCAAATCCTTTTCCTGTAAATGTGAGAAAGTTGTTCCTTTAAAAGATCAACATTTTGCACTCTTCACTTTCCCTCTATCATTAATAGTTAATGAGTTACAAGTGAAAAACCAATAAGTTATATATATAATGGGAGATAACTCCTATAAAATGAAGCCAAATCCTTTTCCTGTAAATGTGAGAAAGTTGTTCCTGTAAAAGACCAACATTTTGCACTCTTTACTTTCCCTTTATCAATAATAGTTAATGAGTTACATGTGAAAAACTAATAAATTACAAATATAATGGGAGATAACTCCTATAAAATGAAGTCAAATCCTTTCCCTGTAAATGTAACATAGTTGCTCCTTTAAGAGATCAACATTTTGCACTCTTTAGTTTCCCTCTATCATTAATAGTTAATGAGTACCATGTGAAAAACCAATCAGTTACATATATTATGGGAGATAACTTCTGTAAAATGAAGTCAAATCCTTTCCACATAAATGTAACAAAGTTGCTCCTTTAAGATACCAACATTTTGCACTCTTTCGTTTCCCTTTATCATTAATAGTTAATGAGTAACATGTTAAAAACCAATAAATTACATATATAATGGGAGATAACCCCTATAAAATGAAGTCAAATCCTTTTCCTGTAAATGTGAGAAAGTTGTTCCTTTAAGAGATCAACATTTTGCACTCTTTACTTTCCCTCTATCAATAATAGTGAATGAGAGCCATGTGAAAAACCAATCAGTTACATATATAATGGGAGATAACCCCAATAAAATGAAGTCAAATCCTTTCCATATAAATTTAACAAAGTTGCTCCTTTAAGAGACCAACATTTTGCACTCTTTCGTTTCCCTTTATCATTAATAGTTAATGAGAACCAAGTGAAAAACCAATCAGTTACATGTATAATGGGAGATAACTCCTATAAAATGAAGTCAAATCCTTTCCCTATAGATGTAACAAAGTTGCTCCTTTAAGAGATCAACATTTTGCACTCTTTTGGTCCCCTTTATCGTTAATAGTTAATGAGAAAAATGTAAAAAAACCAATAAGTTACATACATAATGGGAGATAAATCCTATAAAATGTAGTCAAATCCTTTCCCAATGAATGTAACAAAGTTGCTCCTTTAACACTTTCATTACTGAATTGTTTTTTTTCCGCGAGTTTCCGTGGCCGATGTTTGATTCCCGCGCGCATTTTCCGTGTCCTGAATTAATTAGCCATGTGCTCGACGTGACATGAGGCTCCGTGAAAAAACGTAAGTAATTTCGTAGTTTGGTAACATATCGTGATAAAAATTATCACACGCGTTCTTTATATAAAGTTTTTTCCGTTCTTAACATCTGTGTACTATTTTGTGTTGTTTATTGTACCGAATGAAGCTATAAGAAGTGTGGACAGCAAGATCGTGAATATAAATAAGTGTGCTCGATTCAAGTTAACACTCAAATTTTTTCTAAACACATTTTTTTACCGCTTAAACTTAAAAATGCATTTTCAAATAGTCCATTTTGATAAATAACCATTTTAACAGATACAATGTTGGCTAGTTTTATCGAGATCAGTGAAAATTGTAACGCATTTAGTTTACGGCAGCCATGATGTTTACGCATTTGTTTACATTTGCGAAGTAAGAGTTGTCTTTCTTTATCCGTGTGCATTCGATAATATTGGCAATGTTAACTATCCCCGATTGCATAAGTTTGATCTTATATGGTCATGCTGTTTGAAATATTTATTATTGTTAAGTGTGTTAGAAACACCCATTGCATTTATAGAATGTATATTTTATAACTGACAATACAAAAAGCTAAGGAATATTTAGTCTAAAAATATGTCAGAAAACACCTTACAAAAATTATTTTGAGATAAAAAATTAATTAATAATATAAACAAATGTCCAATTACTGCTGTCTACTAACTGTTAGTATTTTTTGCTAGACCAGAAAATGATTTAGTTTTGATGGTCATCAAATTCTTCTGATATTACTATTACACTTTTTATCCTTTTTTAATTTTAGTTTAAGTATTTTTTTTTTATTTTAAATATATATTTTTTAATTTTATTAATAGCATATAGGTCTCAAATTTTAATTATGTACATTATGTTATTTTAGTTCAGCTGTATACAGTTATATTGGTATTTAGAGATCAGATGAGCAGAAAAACATTTAACCAAGGAAGACAGGATTTTCCTATGTGCACTTACCAACAAGTAGAAGAAATCCAGTGTTGTTCCTGCCTGAATGATATGTGCATTAGGATTCTAATTAAAGTATTAAATTTCTATTATTAAAATTTCAAGTGTAAAAAGAATCATCAACATAAGGATTTCAATATAATTTAACTAAAAAAAATCAACAAACAGTAACAAGAAATTGTGAAAACTAATTGTCATAAAATGATGAGGAACTTTACAATAATATTTAATTGTAGCAATTTCACTGTATGGAACCTTGTAAAGCATTTAGGCAGACACGGGTGCTTGACACGGACAGAACACCCATATCTTGTTGTCTGCCAAAGCCAAAGTTTTGCCTACCATATCTGGGTCGGACATAACACAGATGACACATGTACTTTTAATTAACAGGACAGGAATGTGTCTCTATATAAGTCACGATTCATTAGGAACTGCAGATGGTCTTCCTTTGCGATTATTTGTGCATTAATCGGCAACAAGTCCTTTGGCAACAGCCAATGAGAACTCTATGAAAGTGGTAGATGGATGGTCGCTAAAGAAGTCAAATCGGAAAGCATTTAACTTTGCCATCTCTAACACAGAAAAAAAAAATTCTCTGAATACTTCAGTCATATAATTGTAACAGAGTAATACTGGATGTATTGATCAGCATTGTAAACCCCAGGCATGTTGAATGTATAGTCTGCTACAACTTTAGGGCAGTCAAATGCAGCCTACTGAGCCAACTTTCAACATCAACTTCATGCTCAACCTGTGTTACATGTATAGATCATGTATAGTAGATAGTACATAGGCTGACTTCTTGTCCTTCCATGTAGTAGCAATAAGACACCACATACTAGTACAGCTGTTCCAAAGTTCTCCCACAGATCTAGTTAGTTCTGGGGTTGTGAAAAAATTGTCAGTACAAATGTGGAAGCCTCCAACAGCTAAATTGGAACCCTCAATACACCTTTGTACTATACTTGTTGCTAAATGTGTTTGAGGAGAAGCATTTTTGACTGGATTATGGATAGATTTCATTGTAATAAATGTTTCCACTTTCTTACTAGTTTAATCTAGGCATGTACTGTCTAAACTAATCGAACCCCTTAAAAGGAATCATGGATTCATCAAATGTAAGATTGCATCAATATTATATTCACATTGAAAAGTGTTGTTCAAATGATCAACTAATGATGGCTTTACTTTATACAATGGATCAAAGTTGGGTTGACTGGGAAGTTGTTCCAGTGTGTGTTGAATTGGAGAAATGCAAATACCTTAAAATTTGTATGAATTGATCACATGCCATTGTTTTAAAGAGTATTGGTGTGTTTAGAAAGGAATCTGTTGACCAGTACATGTCGGTGGAAGCTTTCCTGTCAAAATCTATATTTGGAAGCAATGAATTATAAAAACACTCATTAGCGAAGACCTATAAAAACATTCATAAGCAAAGACCTATAAAACATTTAGTAGGCCTTGTCCATAGCATCTTTTTTTTGTCAAGGTGTTTTCATATATTTGGAGGCTTGTATAGCAGTTTCTTTAATAATATTTTCAATAAAAATGTCATTGAGAATGAGTTTAATAAAATCAACTGCTGGTTTTTTGTCATTTGTCATTTATCTTCTGGCACCTGTTATGCCAATTGGTTCAAATAAATGGGGTAGTCCTCTATCTGCATAACTGAAACTCTTATGCCAACCACGATTTTTAGTAAAAGACAAGACATTTATATATTTTATTTTGTTGTATATCGATTCCTTTAATAATGGTTAAAACTCGAGAATACCGAAATATGATTTCCGCCATATTGTTTACTGTGTTTACTGTTTACATAGCGACGGGAAAATCCAGTTCTATTAATAATTTTAATACATTTCAGTCGAAATAAGAGAATAATGAAACAGGGTTATTTTGGGATTTTTTTTCAATTACGTATATTTATAATAGATTAAGTGAAAGCCAATATAACATCTGATAATATTCGAGGACAACGGGCACCGGGCACCTGACTAACAATTTTCTTCTCGAAACACTACCCATGGCATAAATGTCTCTGTAGCTCATCAAATTCGGTAGTTTATCTAATTCGGTATTAAATTGTTTGAAAATTTTATATTTAACACAGAAACGCTCGCGAAAATGCAATAATTCCAGTACATTCCACGATGCCGATCGCCGCCATTTTCCTAATCGATAGTGTAGACGTCCGCTTGATATTTAATTATTATTATTCATGTTTTTTGCTTAAATTCGGCTCAAAATTCACTATAAACAATAAAATATATATACTTTTCGCTTCACTTCAAATTAAAAATGTATTGCACGTGTAAAATGTTGATAAAATGGTTGGAAGTTTACTACGCCAAAAATCAATACTTGGGTATCCTTAAGGATACATTCGGTCGGAACACCGTGGTGCCTAAAGGATACATCCGGTATACGTACGAGGGTGCCTAAAGGATACACGAGGTGTGAATGGGTTAAGAGATCAACATTTTGCACTCTTTAGTTTCCCTCTATCATCAATAGTTAATGAGTACCATGTGAAAAACCAATCAGTTACATATATAATGGGAGATAACTCCTATAAAATGAAGTCAAATCCTTTCCCTGTGAATGTAACAAAGTTGCTCCTTTAAGAGATCAACATTTTGCACTCTTTAGTTTCCCTCTATCATCAATAGTTAATGAGTACCATGTGAAAAACCAATCAGTTACATATATAATGGGAGATAACTCCTATAAAATGAAGTCAAATCCTTTCCCTGTGAATGTAACAAAGTTGCTCCTTTAAGAGATCAACATTTTGCACTCTTTAGTTTCCCTCTATCATTAATAGTTAATGAGTACCATGTGAAAAACCAATCAGTTACATATATAATGGGAGATAACTCCTATAAAATGAAGTCAAATCCTTTCCCTGTAAATGTAACAAAGTTGCTCCTTTAACAGACCAACATTTTGCACCCTTTACTTTCCCTTTATCATTAACCCTTACCATGCTGGTTTGTTTTGGATTTACGGTATTTCCTGTGCTGAATTGTTTTGATAAAACACAAGTTTACAATGACTATTTGATTAATATGGAATACAATTTTGAAAAAGCAACAGAGAACTACAAAATTTAGCAGAGATGTAAATGAAAATGAGTTGTTAACTTTTAAACAGTTTTGGGGTAAAACAATTAACAGCATGGTTTCCATGGCAACCATTTTTCATCGACTTTAACAAAATTTGAGCTTTTAATTAAAATTTTAAGGAATTACATAATGGTAAATGTATGCTGTGGATAACTAAAATATATTTTAAGAAAAAAATGACCAAATTTCAACAAATAATTGATTGAACAAATAATGCTGCCTGTTTATGCTTTAAAATAAGTTCTAGTCTGTATTGTATAGTAACTTAAAGTCCATCCTGTACATGTTTTGTTATAGAAAATTTTAACAAATGTGTAGTTCTTTTTTTTACAAATTATATCTTTTAATTATGTTCTCAAGTATAATATACATAGGATAGAAAATTAAGGAAAAAATATAAATTAAATTTTGGTTACTATGGTAACCAAATTACCCGATAACTTACCTGAATTGTCTTGACATCAGGTCGGCACTTTTATAATTTTTGTTGTATTTGTTGTACATTGATTAAATACTTTCCTTATATAAAGTCAGAATTTGAATGAAGTAACATTTAAAAAATATTTTGTAAGTCTGGATACTATATAATCCTTGTGTCAATGATGAATGTGTATGCTTTTAGAAACAATAAACCAATTCCTATTTTGTAAATTTGTTAGCAGTTGCAAATGAAATCTGAATCAAGATGGAATACAAAATAGATGCAATTGTTAAGATTTTTTTATATAAGACCTTTATTCACCTGCTTCAATATTTGTATGCATCTAGTTACATTTGTACTTTTTCTGTTTCAGTATATATATCACATAACAACACAACTACATTTATTTATAGTGTGACCAAAATGTATATATATCATGATGAAGGAAAGAAATTAGAGTTCATTTATAATTACTGGGAGTAAATACTTCTAATACATTTTGGACTTAATCATAGAAATGATATGAATAGGATGAAGGTCCTCATTGAACTATTAATATCAAGCCATCTTTTCCTTTTTTATTGAAAAGTTTTATGCTGGTATAATGGCCATGGTTTAGCTAATATAGCATTTGTCTCAATGCGTTAACAGTATGTTAGTATAGATCAGGGACATTTTGTACCAAGTTAGTAGGGGCCTCGGTGGCCGAGTGGTTAAGGTAGTTCGTTTACTATTGATCATGTGGTCTGTCAACACTGAGATTGCGAGTTCAAATCTCACTGGGGGCAGGGTGTACTCAACTCCAATCTAAATTGACAAGGATTGCAAGTTTTCCTGTCGCAGGTCGGGGTTTTCTCTGGATACTCCGGCTTCCTCCCCCAATAAAAACTGGACGCCATGAAATAGCTGAAAAATTGCTGAAAGTGGCATTAAACATCAAACAAACAAAAACTAAGCTAGTATGTCCCTGCATAGATGTATATGCAAAAATTCATTTGTCAATATATTTAATTTTACCAACATTCTAATATATAATATACTGATTTAATCATGGCAATTTATCATTTAGGTGCTTTATTATTTCAAAAACTTAAAAAAAAAATATCCTTCAGTTTATATGTTAATTCACTTCATAGACTTGTTCAGATCAGGAACCATCTATTTAAATTTAATTCATATAGAATTATATTATATTATCAAGAGATTTGAGAATACATGTAAAACATTTTCCCCTATATTTGTAATGTCAAACTAGAACCAACAACAAATTAAGAACAATACACAATAAAGAGTCTGAATTAATCTTCTGGAACCTGATTTGAACATTTCCAGCGTTTATATGCCAAAATATACTCCTGGTGACAATGGTACAACATAAAGCATGGCTCTATGCACAGAGGAACATTGCAGTCTTTGCACTCATATTTTGTTTCATGCCCAGGACTCTTTCTTTTGTATTCTGGGTCTTCCCTAGCCATAGACCGTTCTGCATTGTTACAAACTGTGCAAAGACGTGCAATGTCCCTCTACTTTCCTACACCTACAATCTTTGTAATAAAATGCCTTGATGTTAATCTTTCTAATTGTTGCTGATTAACTCTTGGTCTACCAGCTTTAACAGATAAGTGGGATGGATTGTCAGTAATAAGTTCAGAAATTAATTTCCTGCGAAAAACTCGATGTAAAATGTTACTGTTAGGATTTTCCTCCTTATAAATTGTATATGCATTCAATACTGCTATTGCAAAAATATGGAAGATAACTTTCTTCCACCACTTGAATGATTTTACAGTTGTATTCGAATAAGAGATCATTTGGTCTGATCTATCTACTCCCCCCATATATTTATTGTAGTTATTAATTACACTTGGTCTTTTCACAAATTCCCCTGTGCGAGGATCTTTCCTATTTGTGTTGGTTATTTCAGAAGTATAAATTGTGGACAAGATAAACACAGGTTTATGATCTAAATATTTCGTAAGTGACAGTGAACCATTACTCATAACAGCTGTGTCACCTCTGTTGGTTAGTTTAAAATCCTTCAAAACTTGAGGGATGCCACGCCTGTTCACACGTACAGTTCCAGCGGCACTAATGCTCAACTCGTACAAATCCCAAAACAACTGTGGAGATGAATAATAATTATCACAGTACAAACTGTAACCATTACCATAGAACCCTCTCATCATATTCATAACTAAATCATAGGTCACACCATATCTGCTTGGAACAATATCAGATTTCCCTGTATATAATTTGACTTTTGACAAATATCCATTAGTTGAATCACTGACCATATAAGACTTGATGCCATATTTTACAGGCTTATCAGGGTTGTAAACACGAAATTACAAATTGCCTCGCCAAGGTATCATTCCCTCATCTAAGGATAACTGCTGATGAGGTGTATACACAGATTCAAACCTACTCAATACACGATTATATAAGTGCCCAAGCTTATGCAATGGGTTATGACCTGGTTGTCCACGGGGTATATGCTCTGCATTGTTAGTCAAATGGAAAAACGAAGTCAACAACAGAAAACGGTCTCGAGACATAGTTGATGGGAAAAATGGAGTTGAAGTTACAGGATCAGTTGTCCAATATTCAGTAACGTCTGACTGAGAGATAAGCCCCATGGCTAAAACAAGGGCAATATATCTTATGATTTCACATGCAGTTGTGTTTTGCCATTTTTTGAACCTTGATTTGCTGCTAATGTTGTTTTGCCGGGACTCAAGATAGGTTTCAGCATATCTATTAGTTTCATTCGATATTTCAGTGAAATCATTGTCGTTAACAAAAAGTTTAAAATAGTCAGATATTTTGGCATTTTCTGATACTGCTTTTTTTAGTCCTGGTACAGCTGAAAAGTGTAAGTTATTTGGTTCTCTGTCTCCCAAAACCCAGTTTTCCTCCTCAAATAGATCCTCCCTAAGATCATGGTCAACCGTATCATTGGCTTCAATGTCATCTTACAGAAAACCTTCGAATTCATCATCCTCGCTATCACTATCAGCAAATAATTCATAGATGGTTTGCTCATTCAAGTTTGCAGGGCCGTCATCAGCCATTGTACATTGTTGACATGAACAACGCCCCCTTTTTTATTTGCTGATATTGATAATGAGTAAAATTGATGACCAGTTACTAGTATCTCATAATATAACCGAAAAATTAATAAAATGTAAAATTTGACATTAAATTTTAATAGGATTTAATAACAATTAGGACGTATATAGCAGAAGACAAATTAACAGCTGATTTTTGTAACCGTGTGCAAATTGCTTCTGATATCCCTAAGAAAACCCAACGATATAAGAACTATTTTGTTGTGACAACAGTATTTAACAATGAATACAATATAAATGATTTTAAGATTTATCTTAGAAACTCGTACTTAAAGAAGAAAAATGTACGACATTGTCGAAAAGTTATGTTTTAATTGATGTCCTTTCTACCATGTCAAGAGTTACATTCGTTCGGAAAGTCTCTAAACATAAGACGACATCCGGTTTAAATTATCGAACAAATATCATAGAAATCCTTTAAAATGTGATGATAACGATTAAAAACAAATACGACTGGATAACAAAATGTCCATCTCACTTTTTCACTTGTTTTATATTTTGTTACATACTGAGAACATGTGTACAAACATGCCAATCATACAAGGGCGGAGTCAATGCGCGGGAAATTAAATTTGATATAAAAATGCATATAAATTGATAATTTTCAAAAACAGTCTATAAGGCAATGCCTTAAAATTAAAATTTAAAGCATATTATTTATTTGACCTTTAGAAAATTACGTCCCAAAATAAAAATGTTTTGAAAAACGAGAACAAAATGTGGAATATACCTTTGTTATTTTTAGAGTATGTGACGTCACGATGTAAACATTGTTGATCGGCAAAAATATAAATCCTGGCTTTTAAAAGTAAAAAGTATTGATGAAACCGTATACAAAAGAAAGGAATTGATTCAATTTAATTGGTGAAAATGAATCTGATGTAATATAAGTGCCATAACAGAACTCCGATACGTTTGAACTTGGCATACACAATGTGTGTATGCAAACCGTCTATAGACGGTCTCCGCATTGGTAATTATGACGTCAAAACCGTCTAAAGACGGTAGCCGCACGATGAGGGTTAATAGTTAATGAGTAACATGTAAAAAATCAATAAGTTACATATATAATGGGAGATAACTCCTATAAAATGAAGTCTAATTACTTCCCTCCAAATGTGACAAAGTTGCATCTTAATAAGTCTAACATTTTGCTCTCAATAAGTGTTTATCTATCTTTTACCGTTTCAAAGGAGTAGCGGACACAAGCAAATGTCAAAATTGAGAACGTGACCTTGACCTTTGACCTTGTGTCCATTTTCAAGGTCAAAGGTCATGATGGTCTAAAGTGAAGACCCCAGGTCTCTATCTCTTTTAGTTGCTGAGATTTGTTTGAATATCACTTACTACTTTTATTTAAAGGGAGATAACTCCTATAAGATGTCGTCAGAACCCTTCAATCAATCTGTCCCAAAGTTGCGCAAGGATATAGGACACATTTTGGTAAAGATTTGGTATTGCTATCTTTTTTGGTTAAGGAGGAGTAGCAGGAACAAGCTTTTTAGTAAAAGGGGAGATAACTCCGTAAAGAAAAAGGGTGCGGTCAGTCAGGGTGAACTGCGAAAGCGCAATGGGTAACCGACATCATATATAAAATATCAAAGCGACATGTCGCGAAGTGAAAAAACCAGACATCGAAATAAGTTGGCGGAAGAAAAGAGAAAATAATAATAATAATAATAATAAAGATAGGCCATTTGTTCAGAGAACAAATGTGAGGTCTTTCCCGGTATTTTGTTAGTGTTATGTCTAGGTATATAGTTGCTTATGACGTAACGGTCAGTTACTATAGTTTTAATGTACAAAGCAAGTCTTCCTAAGTCAGAAAATGTATGGTTGCTAAGGACATTTAGTTGGTTGCTATGGACAAAATGCCACTTCCGGTCGTGATATGATATATTTCAGTAAAGAACATCATTCTGATTTTAAAAATATATGGTTGCTAAGGACTTTGTATAACAGTTACCTTGTTGCTAGGGTATGACCTTGACCTATGACCTTTGACCTTTGGCTCAAATTGAAGCTCTTTTGATACTGATCACTTTAAACCTATATGTTTACTATATTATCTCTAACCGTTTTCAATTTATAAGTCAAAAACCAATCAACCAAAACATGTCAAGGGCAATAACTCCTAAACAGTAAATTGAACAGTTTCGGACATATACGACCAAATGTAGGTCTCAATGAGAGGAGTATTTTTCCAATTAATTGTCTGCTTCCATCTTTTACGGTTTTCGAATTGTTATGATAACAAGATTCGAGGCCTAAGGTTGAGGTCATATCTAAACTTTAACCTTGAGATTTTCCTTAAGGGCATGTCACAGAACAACAAATGGTGAACAGCCAAGGTGTTTTCGACTTCCGGTTTGTGAGTTTTGGGGATAACCGGAGTAATTGATACATTTAAGGTATACTGCTCGCCTCCGCTCGACAAAATTTTTTGGTCAAAGTATGGCACAAAGTTCTCTCAAAAGTTCCTTAACATTTCTCACTTTTCAGTTTTTCTCTAAAATTTATAGTTTCTGAGTTGTTCTGATAACAAGGTTTTCGGTGTTGGGGCAGATAACTCTGTAAAGAAAAAGTTTTCGGTGTCGAAGTGTGAACACCGAATAGGTCTTAAGAGTACGATACTTGGTTTAAAAGATCAAAATGATATGTCGCGAACTCCATCTTTTACGGTTTTCGAGTTGTTATGAAAACAAGATTCGAGGCCTAAGGTTGAGGTCATATCTGAACTTTAACCTTGAGATTTTCCTTAAGGTCATGTCACAGAACAAGAAATGGTGAACAGCCAAAGTGTTTCCGACTTCCAGTTTGTGAGTTTTGGTGATAACCGGAGTGATTGAAACATTCAAGGTATACCGCTCGCCTTCGCTCGACAAAATTTTTTGGCCAAATTATGGCACAAAGTTGTCTCAAAAGTTCCTTAACATTTCTCACTTTTCAGTTTTTCTCTAAATTGTATAGTTTCTGAGTTGTTCTGATAACAAGGTTTTCGGTGTTGGGGCAGATAACTCTGTAAAGAAAAAGTTTTCGGTGTCGCAGGGTGAACACCGAACAGGTCTTAAGAGTACGATACTTGGTTTCAAAGATCAAAATGATATGTCGCGAAGTCTTTTTCACAGACTGTTTTGAAATGTGGCGGAAGAAAAAGAATAAGAATAATAATAATAATAATAATAATAATAATAATGAAAGGTCATTTGTTCAAAGAACAAATGTGAGGTCTTTCCCGGTATGGTAAATAAGGGGATTCTGTTGACGTTTTGTCTGTTCCTTATTAAAAAATGTCACTAGCAGTCATGAAAATTAGTTATTTGAGTAAAGCAAGTCATCCCTATTCACACTTCATATGGTTGCTAAGTACTTTTGTGACCGTTGCTAGGGACAAATTGTCACTTCCGGTTGTAAAATAGTGTATTCCACCTAAATACTTCATCCTGATTCTAAATATATATGGTAACTAAGGACTTTTTATGATGGTTACCTTGTTGCTATGGTGTGACCTTGACCCATGACCTTTGACCTTGGGCTCAAATTGAAGCTCTTTTCATACTGATCACTTTAGCTAGCACGTTTACCATATTATCTCTAACCGTTTTCAAGTTATTAGTCAAAAACCAATCAACCGAAACATGTCAAGGGCAATAACTCCTAAACGGTTCATTGAACAATTTTTGACATAATAGACCAATTGTAGGTCTCAATAAGAGGAGTATTTTTTCAATTTATTGTCTGCTTCTATCTTTTACAGTTTTCGAGTAATAAGTAAAAAACCAATCAACCGAATCATGTCAAGGGCAATAACTCCTAAACGGTTCATTGAATAATTTTCGACGTTATAGACCAATTGTAGGTCGCAATGAGAGGAGTAGTTTTCCAATTTATTGTTTGCTTCTATTCTTTACGGTTTTCGAGTTATAAGTCAAAAACCAATCAACCGGAACATGTCAAGGGCAATAACTCCTAAACAGTTCATTGAACAGTTTTGGACATAAAAGACCAAATGTAGGTCTCAATAAGAGGAGTATTTTTCCAATTTATTGTCTGCTTCCATCTTTTACGGTTTTCGAGTTATTATGATAACAAGATTCGAGGCCTAAGGTCGAGGTCTAACTGAACTTTGACCTTGAGATTTTCTTTAAGGTCATGTCACAAAACAATAAATGGTGAACAGCCAAGGTGTTTCCGACTTCCAGTTTGTGAGTTTTAGTGATGACCGGAGTGATTGAAACATTCAAGGTATACCGCTCGCCTTCGCTCGACAAAATTTTTTGGTCAAATTATGGTACAAAGTTGTCTCAAAAGTTCCTTAACATTTCTCACTTTTCAGTTTTTGTCTAAATTTTATAGTTTCTGAGTTGTTCTGATAACAAGGTTTTCGGTGTTTGGGCAGATAACTCTGTAAAGAAAAAGTTTTCGGGTTCGCAGGGTAAATTCTAATCAGGGTTTAAGTGTACGATACTTGGTATAAAAGATGAAAATGATATGTCGCGAAGTCTTTTCTACAGGCTTGGCGGAAGAAAAAAAAATAAGAATAATAATAATAATAATAATAATAATAATAATCAGAAGAAATACAATAAGGTCTTCCCACTGGAAGTGGGAAAGACCTTAATGAAAGGTCATTTGTTCAAAGAACAAATGTGAGGTCTTTCCCGGTATGGTAAATAAGGGGATTCTGTTGACGTTTTGTCTGTTCCTTATTACAAAATGTCACTAGCAGTCATGAAAATTAGTTATTTGAGTAAAGCAAGTCATCCCTATTCACACTTCATATGGTTGCTAAGTACTTTTGTGACCGTTGCTAGGGACAAATTGTAACTTCCTATTGTTAAATAGTGTATTCCACCTAAATACTTCATCCTGATTCTAAATATATATGGTTACTAAGGACTTTTTATGATGGTTACCTTGTTGCTATGGTGTGACCTTGACCCATGACATTTGACCTTGGGCTCAAATTGAAGCTCTTTTCATACTGATCACTTTAGCTACGCATGTTTACCATATTATCTCTAACCGTTTTCAAGTTATTAGTCAAAAACCAATCAACCGAAACATGTCAAGGGCAATAACTCCTAAACGGTTCATTGAACAATTTTTGACATAAAAGACCAATTGTAGGTCTCAATGAGTGGAGTATTTTTTCAATTTATTGTCTGCTCCTATCTTTTACGGTTTTCGAGTTATAAGTCAAAAACCAATCAACCGAAACATGTCAAGGGCAATAACTCCTAAACGGTTCATTGAACAATTTTTGACATAAAAGACCAATTGTAGGTCTCAATGAGTGGAGTATTTTTTCAATTTATTGTCTGCTCCTATCTTTTACGGTTTTCGAGTTATAAGTCAAAAACCAATCAACCGAAACATGTCAAGGGCAATAACTCCTAAACGGTTCATTGAACAGTTTTGGACATAAAAGACCAAATGTAGGTCTCAATAAGAGGAGTATTTTTCCAATTTATTGCCTGCTTCTATCTTTTACGGTTTTCGAGTTGTTATGATAACAAGATTCGAGGCCTAAGGTCGAGGTCATATCTGAACTTTGACCTTGAGATTTTCGTTAAGGTCATGTCACAGGACAATAAATGATGATCACTCAAGGCATTATCGACTTACGATTTGTGAGTTATGGTAATAACTGGAGTCATTGAAACATTCAAGGTATACCGCTCGCCTTCGCTTGACAAAATTTTTTGGCCAAATTATAGCACAAAGTTGTCTCAAAAGTTCCTTAACATTTCCCACTTTTCAGTTTTTTCCTAAATTTTATAGTTTCTGAGTTGTTCTGATAACAAGGTTTTCGGTGTTTGGGCAGATAACTCTGTCAGGAAAAAGTATTTGGCTTGCAAAACGCAGTCGCGGATAGAGAATATAGTCCAGGTCTATAATCCAAAGTTTTGAAATGATATGTCGCGAACTGTCAAATTGATGGGACTTTGAAAAGTGGCGGACCGCGAAGAAAGAATAATAATAATCAGAAGAAATACAATAAGGTCTTTCCACTGAAAGTGGGAAAGACCTTAATAATCAGAAGAAATACAGTAAGGTCTTCCCACTGGAAGTGGGAAAGACCTTAATAATCAGAACAATAACTATAGGTCTTTCCACAGAAAGGTGGAAAGACCTAATTAGCTTTTTAGCTACATGAATTGATAATATAGATAAGTAATAAATCTTCACAGACAACCTGAAATATAAATAAAACGATGAAAGATTAATAAATTAATACAAACATACATACAATAAATAATCTTAACACAACTTTGCTAACTATTGTTAGAAATAGTATTCTACACGATCTTTCTGTGGATAACACATGAAACTGATCTGAAACAGGTTCACAAAAGTGTCATATATTTTAAAAGGTGAAAGATCAGACTTACGATAAATTCACGTCATTTATACGAAAATATGCACAGTTACCGAATGTGCCAATATATCCCCAAATGTTTGCAGAGTGGATACACCGCGAATACACGGTGGAGTCGTCGGCTCTCCACCTGATACCGGTTCTCCACCGGCAATTTGCGATCGCGAGTCACGGTGGAGATTACCGCGGAGAGGCCGCGGAGACCCCAATTTCCTCCACCGGGATGCGCGGAGAAATTAAAATTCGCGAGGCCTGTACAGTATATCAAGTGCATCTTAAAACTATCCATTTTTGGGAAATTAAGTCAAATTTCAAGGTCACAGTTGCCAAAAAACATTAGCTAATGTCACAAAAAGTTTGCATCTGATTTCAATGAAACTTTCATTAAGGTATTGTTACATATCAGGTGGGTAAGAAGCTTTCTGGGGAATTGGTTGTTTACAGCAGGTGGCAGTACAGGCATGATTTATAACAAATATATTTATTTGTCATTTTCTAGGCTTAATAAAAATCTTTTTTTCAGCTAGAGAAAAAAAAATGATGCACCAAATTTCAACAAAAACATTACATATGTATAGAAATATTTTACCTCAAAGATTATGGTTCTGTCTCCCATAAAGAACACAGTGTTAAATGTTAAGAAACACTGGATATTTAAAACTTTTTGTCAATAAGTATATGCCAGCTCACAATGCCAACACAGATGATCTGGACTAAATTTGAGAAAAGTATGCCTTACTGATAATAAAAGTGCAATTTGATAGAAAAAAGAAAGGATAAACTTATCAACTTATTACTAGATCACATCAGTGGTTGCATTCAAGAATTACTTTAACACTGCAGATCTACTGTCGTACTGACAAACAAATTTGAAACAAACTCACTCAAACTTACTTTTTTATCTCTAAACTTTTTACATCTCTTTGTATCTTTATCTGGGAATAGGTTTTCATCAAATCTTGGTTCCTCTTCATCTAACATACCTCTACATGAGGAAATGGTAATTAATTCTATGCGTAGTTTGTCTAATGAATAACACAAGACTTCTCTGTGGTAGTACAAAGCATCTGGATTACTGTAAAAAGAGGAAAGCATGCTTTTAATGCCAAAATGTCAGGATAACCATAAAGAACCATCATACCTCTGCTACTGCCTTGTCACAGTTATTGCAAATAAACACTTTAATAAAAAAAGCCATAGCAATCAAAATTTTTACCAATAAATATCCATTGAACAACCGAAGAACCTGTATGATTGTCCGTCATGGGCTTAAATGGAAAAGTTTAACAAATAATTATAAACTTGGTCTTTTTTTTATTGGCAAAGGTTTTTCGTTTTTCGTATGTTTTGCTAGTTTTAAATGGATTATGCGCCATTTGTGTACATCCGAGATACGTCTAATTACCGATGTCTACCACATAGAAAACGAAGAGCACAACAGCCCTTAATGAAAAATTATTACCGATTGATATACAAACGCTTTTTAAATAAGTTTTAAAATTAAAATTCTTTGAAAATTTATAAACATTTTGTTATAATCATTTTTTTAAACAAATTTATACACTGCAATTGAAAGAATATAGTTTTTTTATACTATAATATTTCACCAGTACAATGAATGCATGCTTCTGAGCAGATGCTTATACAGCTAATCCACTTAAGTGACTAAAGCCCTCAAAATCCTAAAAAATTCCCTGAGAAATCATTTGACAGTCTCAACATTTCTTGTCTGATCACTGATAGGTGATGATATTTATTGTAGGTTTTAATTTACCCAAATGAATCATGTCTATCTTATGTCTCTATTTAGTTATGTTTATGACCTGAAAAAATTGAGAAGCCCAGATACTGTGTTGCATCTTGGGAAGGTGTTGTATATGTAAATTAGGTTTGATATATGGTCATACTTTCTTTAGAATGTTTGTTGTAGTATGCAAATTTGCACAAGTTTTATGACGTACCTTGGCGCCAACAACAGTTTTTTCGAAGACAAAAAAGAAATTACTTTAATACAAATGGTTTCAGGATATTTGGCAATGTCTAAAACTTTTATAACGTAAAAGAGATGTATATATCATGTTTGATTTTGTATAAATAGATTGAAGTTTAAAATTTTTATTTGCTACATAATGAGTAAATGGACTAAATTTTTACGTTAAACCGACAAAACCAACATTAGATTCTTACGGCAGTAAAATTCAGCCTAAGGAAAAGAGTGTAGCAGAAAAAAAAGGTAGATGTAAATACATATTATTAATTGCACAAATTTGTAATAAAAGGGATAGCTGCATCCTTACTATTATTCATCAATGTGATGTCTCTATTTTATTATTGTTTCACATAACCATCAGCTCCAGTGTATGGTGTGTACATTTCACAACTTAAATTTTATTCCGATTTTCTAGATCGATCACTGCTGTTGACTACTAAACTACTCAAAAGTTGATGTTATTTCTCCATCGGCACCACGACTTAATTGATTGTTATGGGAAATCAATCTGAAATTTTTCGCCGAGTCATTGGTAGTCTTTGCTATTCCTGGATTTTACTTTTTCCAGACATTACTTGACAGGTTTTATTTAGAGGAAGGCATGCTTACTCGTCTGGAGCACCTTAGTGCACCCCTGGTTTTTATTGGGTTCGGGTAATAAATCACTTTTTGTTCTTGTGTTTTTGGTTTTTGTGTTGTGCTATATATGTTTGTCAATATCCTGATTTGTAATTGTCCCTTGAATTTTGGCCAGTTTTTTTGTTATTTTCTTATACATATAACCAGCATTTTTTTCTAACTTTCTAATTTTTACTTTGCAATACATTTTTTATACCTATTTGAAGACAAATTTTTACAAGCAGCAAACTTCCTATCTAGTTCATTCAATTTCTCGCAGGTTTCTGTGTAAGACCAGGGATAACAGAAGGCAAAGTATGTAATGGCTCCTTTAACGTCAGGAAATCTGTACATGAATGATAAAATAAACTGTCCATCCACAGTCTGCAATAGAAACAGATAAAAATAAACTGTCCATTCACAGTCTGCAATAGAAACAGATAAAATAAACTGTCCATCCACAGTCTGCAATAGAAACAGATAAAATAAACTGTCCATCCACAGTCTGCAATAGAAACAGATAAAAATAAACTGTCCATCCACAGTCTGCAATAGAAACAGATAAAATAAACTGTCCATCCACAGTCTGCAATAGAAACAGATAAAATAAACTGTCCATCCACAGTCTGCAATAGAAACAGATAAAAATAAACTGTCCATCCACAGTCTGCAATAGAAACAGATAAAATAAACTGTCCATCCACAGTCTGCAATAGAAACAGATAAAATAAACTGACCATCCACAGTCTGCAATAGAAACAGATAAAAATAAACTGTCCATCCACAGTCTGCAATAGAAACAAATACACTTAAATGATAAAATAAACTTTCCACCCATTGTCTGCGATAGAAACAAATACACTTAAATGATAAAATAAACTGTCCATCCACAGTCTGCAACAGAAACAAGTACACTTCAATGATAAAAAAAATTAACTTTCCATTCACAGTCTGCAACGGAAACAAATACACTTCAATAATAAAATAACCTGTCCATCAATAGTCTGCAATTGAAGCACCCAAACTCATGCAATGTTACAAATGCAGATAAAAACAAAGTACTGAATAAAAGTGAAATTCAGTATTAGTGGTACCTAGAGTGACTGTTATTGGCACCATATACTGTAGTTACTTGTCCAAAATAACTGGCTTAAGACATAATATAAATATCTATGGATCTGTATTTTATTTCAGAAATAGTACACGGCTTATTAAAGTATAGGCAGATATGAATTAATTTAATTATAATAGAAAACTTTGAGTCTACATGGGAGAAAGAAAATTTTCCATTCATGGAAATTTGATCATTTACAACATAACAGATACTATACCAATAGAAGGAATATGCATAAGGTTAATGAAATAACATAAAGTGAACGTTAACAATGAAACTAAATACAAAAATAACAACAAAAGTGGTATGTTTTGTGGCATAACATATTCGTGACAGACACGAAGAGGAATGTCAAAATTTCTGTCATAATATCTTATTACACACCAAATTGCAACTATTTTTGAAAGGAAATTCTCATCTGTTTGGAGTTTGCAAATCGCAACTGATAGTGATAACAAATAATCCAGGAAAATATTTAATTGGATATTTATAGATGGCTTTTGTCATCAAAAACATCATATAAGATTGGCCATAAATACAAATTCAAAACGTGTATCTTTTCCAGCAGGACACAATTATATTTTGATAACTGTACACATCAAATAGTTATATATCTTTGTAACTGAGACATATGAGGTGTTATAGGTTTACCTCAAAAGCTGGTCTGTCCCTAAGTCTTTCCCATCTGGGACGCCCAGGAATTGTCTTTGTAAATGGTGTGTGGCCCTGGCTATACAATTTACCCTGTCTGTTAAGATTCATAATATTTATCTTAATCAATCTGTTTGGATTCCATCCTCTAATCCCAAAATAGAACCAAGACCTGAAAATATTTATTGTACCTAAATATTCATATTATATATACTTTATGATTAATTATAATTTTAAGTTTTAAAGTTCTGCAACAATAATAAAGTGTACATCTAACAATAGACACGTTTTGAATCACCTTAAAAAATGTACCAATAATTCATGTATAGGATCTTACATTGGTACGAGTGAATAATCAGATTTTTAAAATTGAGATAGTTAAATTATGGAATTTTTAAGTCCGAGCCTTGATGTCATGAGTTCTTATTATGACATTTTTATTTTAAATCAATCAACTGCTGACAACAACAAATTCACTAGTGACAACAACTATATTTTTCACACAGGTCAAGCGGTTGAAATTATTACATCAAAATTAGAGAAACAATAATATAGCATCAGTATATAACATTTACACATCGGTTTTCTATGTCTGATTAGCCTTCACAAATTTATATCAGTACCCCACTAATAGAAAACCAACAGGTCACGCTTTAAAAGAAAATGGTGTCTACTTACCTGTTTCCATTTTCAAATTCAGTTCCTGCACAATCTGGTTTTGTCCATACATTGTACTCATAGTCTGGTTTAAGTTCAGGATAATAAGAGGCTGTGAAAAATATAAAACATAAGTTGGTTTTTATCCAGAGATGTCAGTATAAGGTCTACCAGACAGGTGAAATATGTAAGCTTAAGTAGGCTCCAATATATTATTACAGACAGAAATCATATATAAGGGCCATTATGAAAAAACTGATTTCTTGGTTTTATTAAACAACTTACTGAACCTCTTTTCATCCTTTTCATTTTATTTAAATTATTACATTTTTTAAATTAAATTTATTAAAATTATTTTTTAGAATGTTGTTTATTTTTTATCATAATTGCCCTATAAAATCCCAATTTTCAGTAATGGTCAAGAGCAGACAATTATTATGAATTTTAACAATTTAGTTGGTTATTAATGGAATGTTAAAAAAAGGCACCAAACCATAAATTCATGTAAAAGATGTTATGTTAAATATTTGTTTATATTTAAAAAGAAGGCCTTGGTGGCTAAGTGCAAGTAGGGTAAACTCGACTCCAATTTCACATGTAATTCAGAAAGATTAACCGTTTCCTTCTTAAGGTCAGGCTTTTATTCCTGCTTCTTCTCCCAATTTCTGGATATATATTTCCATCAATTTTAAACCAAAACCAAATACAATTGCATTAGCCAATAATTACGAAAGATTAACTTTAAGCATGGCTTGCTCTGGGTTCTAAAAAGGTACTGGTAGTGCCAAAAAAATCGCCAACTGCAATTTTCTGTTGCCAAAGTAAAACACAATTTTGTTCATGCCAATATATTCTGCATATAGAGTCACTGACACACACTCTAGTTTTCTTTGCAAAAAAGTTTCATTCTATTAGGCATGACAGTATTAAGATTAGACATAAGCAGCAAATAGAGTGTTACACTTTGTCTCCATTCAGATATTGAATCCCAGTTAATATAGCACTACAGGTAGAATACTCAATTTTAATTTGTTTAATATAAAACATAAGTAACCACAAAATTTCTACAAACATTTTGTTTTAAATGTGTTTTTTTATTTAGGTTACAGTATATTATTTGTTATTCAAGGGTGAGTCTTTTTAAGAAAACCACAATACACTGCAGAATACCACAGAACTCTATAAAATACCTCTTTTTTCTTTTGATAGAACTAAATAAAATATTATTTATGTGTAATTATGCCTTATTGGATAAAACTATGTCTGAAAACTACATATTTGTTTACCATTATGTCTTGTCGTAGGTGGATGAAGTTTTTGCTGAAAACAGTGATACCACACAACTCTCTATAAACTCTTTTTTATTGATAAAACTAACTTAAAAAAATATTAATTATTTATATGTCTTTAAACAAATTGGTACAATGTACCGACATTTGATCATCCATACTTAGTATGTCTCGTTGAGAGCGTCTGGTTTTTCAAGAGAAAGGCAGTACCACAGAACACCACAGAACTTTATTTAAACACCTTATTGAATTCACATACATGATCAGAGCTCCAGATAAGCTGCGTATTTGCGTTATTACGCAATTAAATTTTCATAAAACCCAATTATTTTTATAGCTTTGCGTTGAAAAAACGCAATATCAAAGGGCTAAAACCCAATCAATTTTTAGAAACATGCTTAATTCACTCACTGAGTGCATAAAATTGTTCAGTGATTGAGTTAATTCATTCAAATAAAAACACAAAGTTGCGTATGTAATTACGATTCCCATTATTTGCAACGTAACAACCGAGGTATTCCGAATGTAATGTATATTTCATGCAGCATACGGTTCTCCAGGTATGGAGATTTATTTCATAAGAAGAGATGCATGTTCCCTGTTGAATATACTTTTCTTCCAAAATTTTATTTATGGTTAGAACCAGTCTAGTATTTTGTTGTGGCTTCATGAATAGACGTGTATAAAACCATAGTGAAATACATTTTTGTCAGCATAAAAAACCCAATTCAATAAATTTTAGATGGGTGAAAAACCCAATTAATTTATTTTTGAGTGGGTTTTAAAAAATGATAAAAACTTGTATATAACAAAATACCCAATGAAATAAATCATCACATGAGTAAACTAGAGTAAAAACACCTGTGAGCAATGCTCACCATTGATACCCCCCGCTTCACAATTACTTTGAAAATTCAGGTGTTCTTAATTATGAAATTGAAACTTTATCTAGTTAAACGTGAATGCGAAATTGCAGATAATACATGTAATCCACCCCAATCCCCCAAAGAATGGCATCCCCTATGTCAATGACAAAGTCCATGTTTTTCTATGGCAAACCTCCAATAATATTCTGATAAAAATGTTTAATATCCAATGCACAATGGCAATATGTGACCAAGATTCTGTATAAGTTTCAACAAATTCCATTCAGTGGTGTAGTAGGAATTGTAAATAAAAGATGGGTATCCCATTATGTCCATTACAAACTCCATGTTTTTCTATGGGAAACCCCAAATATCATTCCGATCAAAATGTTAAATATCTCCTGCACAATGGCACTATGTGACATGGATTCTGTGTAAGTTTCAACAAATTCCATTCAGTGGTGTAGGAATGAGTTGCACATAAGAGATGGGTATCCCTTATGTCCATGACAAAGTCCATGTTTTTCTATGGGAAACCCCAAATATCATTCCAATCGAAATGTTATATATCTAGTGCACAGTGACAATATGTGACAACATTCTGTATAAGTTTCATCAAATTCCATTTAGTGGTGTAGGAGGAGTCGCACATAAGAAATGGGTATCCCCTTTTGTCAATGACAGTCCATGTTGTTCTATGGGAAACCCCAAATATCATTCCAATCAAAATAATAAATATCTCCTGCACAATGGCACTATGTGACAAGGATTCTGTGTAAGTTTCAACAAATTCCATTCAGTGGTGTAGGAGGAGTTGCACATAAGACATGAGGACCCCCTTAGGTCAATGACAATGTCCATGTTTTTCTATGGGAAACCCCAAATATCGATCCGATCAAAATGTTTAATATCTCCTGCACAATGGCACTATGTGACAAGGATGCTGTGTAAGTTTCTTTAAATTCCATTCAGTGGTGTAGGAGGAGTTGCACATAAAAGATGAGGCCCCCCTTAGGTCAATGACAATGTCCATGTTTTTCTATGGGAAACCCCAAATATCGATCCGATCAAAATGTTTAATATCTCCTGCACAATGGCACTATGTGACAAGCATTCTGTGTAAGTTTCATTAAATTCCATTCAGTGGTGTAGGAGGAGTTGCACATAAGAGATAGGGACCCCCTTAGGTCAATGACAAAGTCCATGTTTTTTTTATATGGGAAACCCCAAATATCATTCTGATCAAAATGTTAAATATCTCCTGCACAATGGCATTATGAGACAAAGATTCTGTGTAAGTTTCATCAAATTCCTTTCAGTGGTGTAGGAGGAGTTGCAAATAATAGAAAGTGTAACGGACGGACGGACGGACTGACGGACGGACGGACGGACGGAAGGACACCATGAACACTATATACCCCCCGCTTTTCAAGCAGGGGGTATAAAAACCCAATTAATAAAATCTTATCTGGAGCTCTGCATGATTCAAAAAGCTATTTTAACTATTTAAATGTGTTAATGTGCTGTAAATTCTTTTTCTGTATATTTGTGAAAACAGAAGGTTTTCTCTAGTATACAAAGAAACTATTCACGTACATACCACATAACAATAGTTCAATTATTATGTATAACATATAAAAAGAAATAATTCAAGATTGCCAGTCAAACTGACGACCCACATTAGGCTTTAATACAGTTGTACTTCATTGGGGTTTCGAATGTTGTGTGTGTGTGCTTTTGTTTTTTTTCTCTTAAAACGCCAACTTCTTGAAATCATCTGTTAAAGGTACTATAGAACAGCATAGTTTAAGAAATTTCATACTATAAACAAGGAATTCCTTGTTTAAAAATATATTTAAAAAAAAATTATAAGTTGCTTAAAATGGCCCCAGCACTACACCAATAAAACCATGGGGTGGTTTTTTTTTGAATGGAGTAACTATTAAACATCAATAAAGACCAAACTCAGCAGGGATGTATAACTGTGAAATGATTTTTTTAATTTGTTAAAGAAGTTTTTTAATTTGAACTTTATATAGATCTATTTACTTCTCGACTGTTATATTGTTTGTAAACTGAAACTAGACAAATACCCCTGCTTTGATAAAAATTTCTAACATTTTTCATGGACTTGGACCTTGAAATATGATGGATTTCCTCCAAAATGGATAGGCTTCTTACAAACCTGATAGCTAACAATATCCAAAAGTTTCATTTAAATCAGATGCAAACTTTTTGAGTTATTGTACGAAAACAACTTTTTTGAATAAATTTCTAACATTATCATGGACTGCGCCCTTGAAATTTGATGGATTTCCCCCAAAATCGATAGGCTTCTTACCAACCTTATATATAACAATATCTTAAAGTTTCTTTAAAAATCGGATGCAAACTTTTTGAGTTATTGTCCGGAAACAACTTTTTTGTACAAATTTCAAATGTTTTCATGGACTGCGACCTTGAAATTAAACTGTTTTCCTCCAAAATCAATAGGCTTCTTACAAACCAGATATATAACAATATCTTTAAGTTTCATTCAAATTGAATGCAAACTTTTTGAATTATCATCCGGAAACTAAATGTGGACGGACATGATGAGCGGGGGAATAATTATAAAAACAAACACACACAGATACAAATATATTAGAATAATTAACAGTCTTCAAATGACATCCAGGGAATAAACGGATGTAACCGGCCTGTCGTAAACCACATGAAATCTGACATATAACAAGTATTTTCAAATGTTAATCAGTTGTGACGAACGTTTTTTCCCCTTGATTTAGTTTTAAAAAATATAATATAAAAATACAAACTTAAAATAGAATAACACAACACATTATAACAAGGGTGGACACAGAAAAACGTCTCGCCTGAATTCCACATCAGTAACGAAAATAAATTTCGTCATAAGCATTACGTAAATAGCATTAATTATGAGCAGCGGCCTGTATACCAAATATTGTCACCAAACTAGTTACAGAAATTTAACGTAGTCCCTGAAACATGAAATTGAGGTCAAGGTCAGGTGACACCTACCAGACAATCATGTACTATTCATCAGCAACCTATATACCAAATATTGTCATCCTACCATACTTGGTTACAGGGGAAGAGCAGTAACCTAAAAACTTTAACGTAGTCACTGGACAGTGAAATTGAGGTCAAGGTCACATGGCACCTACCAGACAGTCATGTACTATTCATCAGCAACCTATATACCAAATATTGTCATCCTACCATGCATAGTTACAGAGAAACTGCAGTAACACAAAAACTTTAACATAGTCGCTGGAACGTGAAATTGAGGTCAAGGTCAGGTGACACCTACCAGACAGTCATGTACTAGTCATCAGCAACTTACTGTATATACCAAATATTGTCATCCTACCATGAGTGGTTACAGAGGAACTGTCGTAACCCAAAAACTTTAACGTAGTCGCTGGACCGTGAAATTGAGGTCAAGGTCAGGTGACACCTACCAGACAGTCATGTACTAGTCATCAGCAACCTATATAACAAATATTGTCATCCTACCATGCGTGGTAACAGAGGAACTGCCGTAACCCAAAAACTTTAACGTAGTCACTGGACCGTGAAATTGAGGTCACGGTTAGGTGACACCTACCAGACAGTCATGTACTAGTCATCAGCAACCTATATACCAAATATTGTCATCCAACCATGCGTGGTAACAGAGGAACTGTCTTAACCCAAAAACTTTAACATAGTCACTGGACCGTGAAATTGAGGTCAAGGTCAGGTTACACCTACCAGTCAGTCATCAGCAACCTATATACCAAATATTGTCATCCTACCATGCGTGGTTACAGAGGAACTGTCGTAACCCAAAAACTTTAACGTAGTCGCTGGACCGTGAAATTGAGGTCAAGGTCAGGTGACACCTACCAGACAGTCATGTACTAGTCATCAGCAACCTATACACCAAATATTGTCATCCTACTATGCGTAGTTACAGAGGAACTGCCATAACCCAAAAACTTTAACGTAGTCGCTGGACCATGAAATTGAGGTCAAGGTCAGGTGACAGGTGTCTGACTGGTAAATACTCATCATAAGCTACCTCTGTACCAAATTTGATGGACCTAGGGCTTGGGCTTACAAATATATGAAGCAAGATGTCAAGTGTTTACGCCGCCGCCGCTGGATTCCCATACATATGTCTCACCTCCAGCGACTTTCGTCGCAGGCGAGACAAAGCCCCAACTTTGTAAGTGTTTTTTGGATGGTATGAAAATGACCATCAATGATTTTGTTTGTTTTTTGTTTTAATTTTTTGTTTTTTTTTATAAAAAAAAACTTTAAATGGCTATGTCTGTTGTATGGGTAATTAATAAAATCGATTTTCATTTTTTATATTTTTCTTCTTCAACTTCTCACGAAAAACCTGTTAAAGCATGTCACATAGAACATATGAACTGGATATAAGCTTCATTCGGCTTTCGATTATTGTTTATTATTTTAATATTTTTATTGATTTTTTAATGTTACACCCATTATGCATGGGTTGTTTTATTTTAAGAATATTTATCACTACCCATTTCACTAGATCACGATTATATATTAAATTATGGACAAACATTTGAATAGTCTTTTACAATACCATCGGACACCAGTGCTACAAAATAAGTTTACTGGTATTTGATTGTTGTTCATGTACTGTTTTTATGAAGAAATTGTTTATATAAACACAATGTTATCATTTCAGTCTTCTTTTTAAGTTATTTAGGTTGTTCTTTGGTATTTTAGTTTGGTTCTGTGGTATCGCGGGACATAATGGTTTTTAGACAAATTGTTTAAAATAAGACATTTTATAATATTTTTAAAAGAGTTCAGTGGTATTCTGTGGTAAAAAGACGCATCAGTTATTCAAATTTTAAAAAGTCTGCCAGGTACATTTGTGTAAATATGATTATTCCACTGAAAAACAAGGAAAGTAACTGCATTGTTTAAATTATTTTTAGAAATTTGTTTACATATTGAGCTTGAGCCAATTCTAACCCAAAGTTTGCAAATATAAAAAGAAAAGAAAAGAAAAGTTTTCAAAAACTTTTATCTCAAGTGTTATATTTTGTGATTTCCATTCTTTAACATTTTCTCAATAATGTAAGATAAAAGAAATTATGTTCCATCAACCATGACCGCAAACACTAACCTGTTGACACCAGGCCTTAGCTACAATAATGTAGCTCCTTATTTTTTTTAAATGGACAGAGCTACAAAGAGGTCCCATTACTTGTAAAGGAGCAAGCCAGGAGTGATTCACACCCAGGGGTTTTATGCATATAATACGTTATTAAACTTTCCCTAAATTGCTACATACTTTTTATTGTCTTTGAAGTTTAACTGATATTTCTACAACACCTAATTCGTGAATTTTACACTTTATTCGTAATCATGGCATTGTTGTCAAAATTTAAATTCCTTAAGTGCGTCATTTCTGAATCGATTTAGTAAAAATTCATTTGGGTCAAGTTTTTTCCGGCTTTATTGCATTAGCTGGGATCAAAGTTTTACCGATAGGATTTTACAATTCTACAATTTAGTCAACAATGCCATGATTACAAAAAAGTGTTGAAATTATTTAATTAGACATTGTAGAAATGTCAACTGAATGGTGGAAAAAGGAAAAAATATAAACTGAACAAAAATAGCAGTTTAAAAGCGGAAAATATGTATAAATTTCAAGAGTGTTTTTGCTCCATTATGAGTAATAGGACGTCTTTGTAGCTGTCCATAAAAAAAAAGGAGCTACATTATTGTAGCTAACCAGGCCTTAGTTTCATAAAACTTCTCAAATTGAAATTTTCCTCAAATCCTTGAGTTTTTCCTCAAAATTGAAATTTCTAGCAATCTGATTTGAGTTAAGGAAATCCTTAAATTTGAGATGTTTTATGTAAATTGGTGTACAACTTTAACCCTAATGTGTGAGTGATCTAGATTGATTGATTGATTGATTGATTAATTGATTAATGGTGTTTAACGCCCGAGCAGCAATATTTCAGCTATATTCAGGCGAGTGAGTGATCTAGAACACCTTTTTATGATCTTATTTCCCATGATTTCGTTCATTTTGCAATTAAGACATACTGGTGCCAAAAAAATCGCCAAAGACATTATTTTGTTGTCTATTGAAATAAAAAATCGCAAATGGTGACACTGGCGAAACCTTGTGCAACCCCTGATTTAAGTTGACTGTGTATTGAAACCACCATGCATTTTAAGGTTTTACTGCTAACATGTCAACAGGAAAACTTACGTGTTTCATCTTCTTCTTCACGGTTCACTTTCTCAACTCTGGCCAGATTTCCCGAGTCAAATTTTGATGTGAAAAGGAGGCTTCCTACTCTAAACTCCATGTCTTGTCTTTCATTCCTTTAACACAAGTTTCTGAAATTTATCAATTGTTAAGTTATGACATCAGTGTATTTACAACTTGAAATGAAACACGACTCTAGAAATCTTGTATGACTAACCTGTTTAATAGAAATCATTAGAACAACACATATTTTGGCCTGCATTATGTTTAATAGACAAGAAAATGATAAAGGTTTTACATTTCAGCCAATAAAAATGAAGAATATTTTTGTAAATGACCTGTTATACTTTAATTCTGCAATTAACATCCATTTGGACTTTTCAGATTTCAGCAAATCAGAAACATCTATTAAGATTAATAAATTACAACCAAAAATGAGCAATCTTTGCAGAGCTAGAACCTCACATTCATCATTTTATCAAGTTGCAGACAATTCTGGCCTGCAGATGAGAACACTTTAAGTAAAAAATTTCAGCCAATCTGAAGCAATGATTGCCCATGGCAACCATGTTTTATTCCCAATCATGCTAAATAAGGAATCTGTGAAGAGAACAACACATCTATCATTTGTACCAAGTACAAAACATCTGGAGTGGACCTGTACTTTCTTCAAAGACGATATTTTTGAAATTTCAGCCTATCAGAAACAAGAATAGGACATCATGGTCACGGTGGCTATGTATTTTTAGCAATCAAGAAATGAGGAAAATTTGTGGATCTAGGAAACCTACATTACATCATTTATGCATCGTTTAGCTTAAATTTCCAGTTAGGCCTCGGTGGCCAAGGGGTTTACGTACTACTAGTAGTAGTCTAATAATTATCATGTGCCTGTCAACACTGAAGATGTGAGTACGAGTTTCACAGTCATTGCTCAGCTCCAATCTTAATTTACAACGACTGCGCCTGTTTTGGTTTCTCCAGATACTTTGGCTTCGTCCCGCAATAAAAACTTGCCACCACTATATCAGACCATAGAAATACCCAAGAACACCTCATAAAAATACAAATGGACATAAAACGAAATTTTGTAGATACTAAAATGTGTTATACACATTTAAACCATTAAATTTGATTTTAAAAAATGCCTTACGTGTGTACCATAAGTCGATCTTATGAAGCCTCTGCTGATCATGTAAAACCTAAGCTGTACCCAAAACACTTGTTAAAATAACATTTTTTGGTAGTAAATAAACAACATATAGTAAACTACGAAAATTTACTCAAAAATGAATATTTATTAGACATCGCAATTTTAAAACAAAATAATCCTAAAATAATTAAAGATCGAACATATTATCCCCGGCTGCACTCCATTGATGTCTTGATTGAAATAATATCATATAATTTAAATGTTTTCAAAATGTGTTTCTTTGTTATGGTATTTTATGTCTTATTAATATTTAGCTTGCGATTTAAGTTGTAACTTTTTCCACCATTAGTAAAGTGCATACAACTTTAATTTAAACAGGCTAAGACTGCCAAACAATGTCATTTTACATTTATTACATGACAACAATTTCAAGTTTTTCTATATTAAAATAATATATTTGCTCATAAAAAATATTTCACATCTTGCAATATGTATTTTTTACACAAAAATGTTGTTTTCATGTCAATTTTGTAGTTTTATAAGGTATTCTTGGGTGTTCTTGGGTATTTTGGGGTATTCTTGGGTATTTCTTCTATGGACCCATTCCACGGTATAGCTGAAAAATTGCTGAAAGTGGCATTAAAGACAATTTGCACTAACAACCATCTATTCCAGTAAGAATTTTAAACAGGGGCATTATATACCTACTGGACATGTTACTTCTAGTCACATCTACTAGTATATAATAGTAAGATATTTCAAATATTTTTTTGCATTTTCTTATCTACAAAATAAAGGGCAATGACAAATTAGTAAACAGAACAAAAATATTCAAGCTCGAAAAAAAAACAAGATATCTTCATTGGACTTTTGACAATAACAATGGATCTTCGTGTCATACTAATAAAAACCAAGATATTTTGACTGGAGTTGTACAAAAACTATATTAATAAGCAGTCTCATTTGAATAACAATTACTAAGTAAATAAACCATTATAAATTTAATTCAATTTTCCAATTAAAAACAAATTGACATGATTTGTCTTAGTTATAAATAAGTGATAAACAAATACAAAACTGCTTTTAAAAAAAACATTGTATCTAATATCATAGTTATTCAAAAATAGTAAATTTACATTAAAAAAATTAAAGATTAAAAAAATTGTTTGTTTGCCATAGCCCGACTGGCATTAAAATGATTGGGTCGGTAGATACGGAGTTTTTTTTTTAAATTATCTACATTTTCTTAGTGTTCATTTTCCCCATTTTCCTTACAACAATATAGTTTACATTTGATGTGCATTATATTTTATGTCCCATGTGGAAGTACACTTTATTTCAAAGCATCATCTTTATTACAAAAGAAAAATATTATTGTCACCCTCGAAACTATTGGATCTGCAACCGGCAAAACAGGGTGACAATACCATTCCTCAACCTGGACAATCCTTATTCATTAAACTCACGTAATCGATATTTGGAAACAGTTTGTTTTATTTAAGTTTGCAATAATGGATGGCAACGAAGTGTTGAAATAATAATTATGATAAAAAAACCTCGTTCGCTCCATAAAGTTGATCTATCTTGATTTGTTTGGTTTAATAAAACAATTGTGGCCTTCTTTATAAGTGGACATACAGAATTGTCAACTTGCTTGGGTTGGAAAGACAACCCACGCAAGTTGACAATTCTGGATGTCCACCGATAAAGAAGGTCATAATTGTATATTGTTGCCATCCATACTTGAAGTTTACAAGATCACTTGAGTGCTTTAAATTACCTTTCATAACCATCATAACTCCAACACAGAAAGGAACCGAACAGATCCGGAATTCGGAAATATGCAAAAAACAAATAATAATAAAATCGGAAACATTTTAACAATAAAAACTTTTCAGTTGGGGGTTTGGGGGGGGGGGGGGGGGGGGAGGGGGCAAACAACAATCCTTTTTACTATGCCTAGTTTATAATGTTGGTAGTCTGTTATTTTTTAAGATCCATTTTGATAATAGTTCTGAGGTACATTTTAGTTATGGGATGAAATGTCTAGCAGCATTTCTACTGATATTGGTAATTTTTTAGTCTAAGAATCCTCTGCCATCCAACCTTTTTCTTAAATTTTGATGGGGGTGACGGCAGAGGATTCTACTATTTTTGAAGAGAAGGATAATTTTGGTACACAATTGGTACTTTTACTTCCGTCAAACCTTCACACTTTGATTCAGATTTCTACCAAGGCAATTTCACATCCAGGGAGGAATTAACAAAATTGTTTTTGAAAGAAACAGATCCATTTATTTGTTAATTGAAAACCAATTTCACAAATATTTTGTGAATCATGTTCTGATTGGTAAACTTTTTATAACCGACCAATTAATTAAATTATAAATTACAGAAAAAAGAGAATTTGTCTACATAACAAAAACAAATGGTAAAAGGCCCTCAGTAACAAATAAAGAAGCGGAAATTAAAAAATACACAACAAAATTGTGTAAACATGGCATAAATATTTTCAACTCTCCTGGCAGACAACCTTGCCATGGAATTAATTTTTATGCAGCCTATGGCGAGTGGGAGAATGCTATTTTGAATCCTATAGGTCATTGACATTTCCTGTTAGTATAATGTCCCTGTTTTAAAGGAAAAGATTAAAACTTAATACATTATAAATATCATACATTTTAGATTTACTTCTCTCTACTGTAAGCCATAACAGTCTAAGTAAACACTACTGAATCACTGGAAATCGTCCTCTAAAAGTCGAATTATAAAAATAAGGTCGAATTTTGGTCAATTTATACAAAATAAAACTAATTCAAAATTAAAATATAAAATATAAAATATATAACCGATACTCTAGCCTATACCTTAAAATATATAACCGATACTCTAGCCTATACCTTAAAATATATAACCGGTACTCTAGCCTATACCTTAAAATATATAACCGATACTCTAGCCTATACCTTAAAATATATAACCGATACTCTAGCCTATAGACTGAGAATCCTCTGCCGTCCAATGCTTTTTTTTGGGGGACAAAAGAGAGCACCCCATAAGCAAAACCAAGGATTTTGCGACATGGGTCTGGGTCGGCATATTTCATCATGTCCAGATGTCAGTCTTCATGAAATCTTTCCAAAGAATGGTGGACATTCGGTCCACCAACTTCCCCAGAAATATTGGACGGAAGCAACTTTTGCCTGACCAAATTTGTCGATGTTTCCATTGTTTACATTTAACTAGCTACCTTATATGAAAGTATATGAATGTAGATACAGATATATATCATAAATAAAAGTTATTGTAAACATCATACTATTCATAACTGTTATTAACAAGCTGTGTATATCTGGACAAAATTCAAAAGCATATAAATAAAATAACATTTTATTATACACAGAAATAATTCACAAAGCTGAAAGCAACTGCTTCATGGGAAACCCATCTATAGAAATTATCATGAGGTCATTGATAACAATTTATTTTTATTCCTTCAATTTTAGCTTACTAGTATATATTTTATATATTATCAAAGGCAATGATTAAAATAAAATATGTTTTAAACGAACTTTTGAGTTTCAACCCCATTTTAAAGTGTTTGTTTATCAAACAGTTACGATTTTTCATTAAAGGCCCTTGTAGTCTACTTTTTTCTTATTTCTCACTTTTGGTAATTAGATGTATCCCGGAAATAAACAAATGGCGTGTAATCCATTTGCCAAACTAAAACGTTTCAAAAATGAGTTAAATACGCAGGATCTTCGCACTTTTTTGTTTGTTTAACATACTAGTATTTTATATATTATTATATATAGATAACTCTGCTGGGAAGTGCATGATTGAAAATGAAAGGATGTAGAGAGAGTGAATGTAATATAAGATGAATGTGAAAGAGAGTGAATGTGAAGAAGAATGAGTATAAGAAAGAGGGAATATGAAGAAGAGTGAAGGTGAAAGGGAGTGAATTTGAGAGGGAATGAGAGATATAACTTTCTAGTAATTTGTACTCGTGATTATTTCTTGTGATATAACAAAACTACATGTAATAGTCAGAATATGTTTGTAATTTGATACCCCAAGACACCTTGGTCAGGTGGTGATGTAGGGGATATATGTAAAACCCTGACTATGAAAAACAAATAAAATATAAAAAAAAAAAACATACTAGTATTTACTCAAAAGTTGAAGTCTGTATGAATCAGTACTACCAGATATATAAGTACAGTCAGTGCAATAAGAATTTATAAGTAAAGGCCATTTGGGCCTAAAACATGAAGGAACATACAGGCCCAAAGACAGATTTGAAGGCCCAAAAAATTTATTGTGAAATTTGATAAAAAGCAAATAAAGTTATTATTCATTTATTTCTATTAATATCAGTGTCCCGGTTGAAACTGTTTAACATGCTGAAGACCATGTCCTCACTCATCTCATTATCATCATCTGAAGTGTCAAGAGTAACGCCCTGTTAAGTCATTCTGAAAAGACAAATACAAATGCGAAAAATTAGAAACGTACAAATACTGTATTTACAACATAATAGAAATTTCAAATACTGTTCGTGCATTTCCGGTGTGTAAACGCGATGATGGGTGAACAATTTATTAAAACTAAAAAATATGGTTATCCGAACTTTCTTGTTCCCATCCATGAACAGAAAAGTTACCTGAGGATTTCTAATTTATTAAATTAGAAGAAAATAAAATAACAACGATTATCTCCTTACCTAAGTGTGCACGTTTTCTTCCACGTGGAGTGTCCTTTGGAACTTCTCGGATGGCTTGAAATGAGACGATATATTCAGCTGAGATTTTCCATTGCACCAAATGCGAGCGCATCGTAAATCAATTAATAAATAAGGGATTTTCCACATTTATGCACTAAAATACACAAATTGATATAAAGAAAACATCGATTGAATGCTCGAGTGATCAAAAACGGTTTATCGATTGCACAACAGAACTCAGGCTTTCTTCATGTTAAAGTTATTAGGTCCGATTGAGTAATTATAAATAACACGCCACTCTGGCGTTCTTTCTGGTGATGTTTAGAGGCCTGAGTCTGGTTTTACACGCCTCGGGCGTCGGGCGTGTGGCTTATTTGACACACTGTAAGTATTTTCTGTGAACGAACCATCAGGGCAACTTGAACTTCGATAATAACAATGTCGGACTTTCAGACCAATGAAACACGATTTTTTACCGGTCCAAGCGTTATTATATCGGTTTTGTCCGTCGGACGGACGCATTTCGCGAACAATAAAGATGTTATCAAAACATTTTTGTCCAGTTAAACTATTAAGTTAGCTTCTTTAGATATTTTTCTCTATGAATATAATCATCATATATTCATTCAAGCTGATTTAAGTCAGTTTCTAAGCTCATTTCCTTCAATATCCTTACATTCTGAAATTTCACTTTCATTTTGAACAAAAAGTCATGTGACAACAAGTGACTTAAATCCAGTGCTGAATTCAGCTAGATTGAAGGTATGATGAGTATATTCATTGAGAAAATATCTAAAGAAGCGAATTATAGTGTTTTATACCATCTGGACACAATCGAATGTGCCGACTTAGACCAGTGTCACAAAATCTGCTGTTTTGCTTATGGAGAGCTCGCGGACAGGTACTTGGACTTGTCAGCCATACTTTTTTTCGTCCATAGTAAATCTCGTCCACAGTAGACATCGGCCCCGGACATTTCGTCCATTCCATTTCGGCCATACTATTTATGTTGGTATATTGTTGATTTATTCAGTATGTACAGGAATTAAAATGAAGTTATCTTTTAATATTTCAAAGACGATTCGTTTTTGTGTGGTAAAATAATCAAAGTAAATCCCGTTTCTGGTGATAATAATCAGTTTAATCCCGGAGATTAATAACGTATTTTACAAGTCCTGGGTTTATATATGGTCTTTTTATTGATGTATGTAATTGCAAAGGTTATTTCTACCAATTTGAATATTGAAAACAAATAACAAATAAGGCTTTATTATTTTATTTCAAAAACAAGCAGTAACAAATAAGATTATAACAGAGCATCATACACATTAAACCGCTCTAACGTCATGCAATCATATATTACATATATTTATTTTAGACATGGTACTATAATTATTTAGTATACACCGTCTCATACAAAACCTTTCATTTAAATATTCAATTGAATACATGTATTTTCATGATTTTAATTTGACCTAATTAAATTTATATATGCACTCGCTCACAGTAAACGGCTGCGGAAATTCCTAAAGATCAAACAACTCACATGTTTTGCAAACAGATTTAACAGCATTATATATCAACATATAATAGAACATGTAGATGTAGTTTCGATTGTTTAAGACACTAATGCATTTTCATAAAAATCGTATATAAAATAAATTTTAAATTCTAAATCAAATCAGTGAAGTATTTACTATCTACAGTTTATAAGTACAGTCAATTCAAACTGGGACTAGTATAACTTTATAGGTTTCTGATTCAATGGTCGATATGTCCTATTACAGTATGGCCGATCTGAACTAGGGCCGAGTTGTCTATGGACGAAGTGTCAATGGCCGAAGTCATATTATGGACGAGGTGTCCCTAAAGCTCGCCGACATCCCATGCAAAATGAATCGTTGGACAGTAGAGGATTATTTGACAATCTGGACTAGCACACTCCACTACAGGCAGTCTGTGCATAATATCATAAGAAATAAGGACAAGAGTACCAGGAGACTTTATTTGTCACTGCCAAACAATGCATCAATTTAATCGGCTAACGTTCTTGTACAGCAAATTTAATGATTTGATTAAGAATTAAAAATACGTTTACCAGTAGGTGTATCAGTCCAATTCTCATCACCCAAAAGAATCTGTGCATTATTTAAGAATGCACTTCCTTTTTAAAAGATTAGTCTTCTAACAAACAAGGTCATTAATTGTTTTAACATGTGCAAAAACGTTAAATTTGGAAGAAAAATTTTACATAAGTCATAAACTACTGTAAAGATTTAAAAATAAATAAAATAAAATGCTTCAACACGGAGAGGTCTACCTTAGGACTAGTGTTTAACAGACCATGCCATATAAAAAATATTCCATTTAATGTCTTGCTTTAAGCTTTAGTGTCTATGACACAACATTGGTATTATTGTTCGACTATGCCATGGTCAGACATGTTGTAAACTATGGTGGTTGCTGTCCATGTGATAAAAACTTCAAATTTGATTGGCCAATAAGTAATCCCACATGACCAGTAAAGTTTGGAGTTACCTACCTTTCATTGGACTAAATAAGGAGGGCAAGACCGCCCCACACCCTACAGTGCGAGATTATTTAGAAAAAGTAGCGATAACATAGCCAAGAAATTTTATTAATAGTGATTGTAATTTCTATTTCAATTTTTAAAGCGTTACATGTAAATGAGCAAGCTGATCATCGTGATCATCTTGCTCATTTACATGTAACGCTTTAAAAATTGAAATAGAATTTTTTTTAAATAAAGTTTGTATAGTGTTGGAAGTTTTCCATATTTTCAGAAAAAGTTTTTAAATTTTGATAATTAAGTTTAAACAGAAAACTATAAATCTCGTGGACGACAGAGAATTCGTACGTATTGCAATAAAGACTTAGTGGTTGTGCTATCCCGTTAAGTATTGCATTTTTAGAAGTTCCCAACCTTTTCATACAAATTTTAGGCAAAAATCATATTTATCATATCCAACTGTCCCATTTGGATAGGACATTACGTGATTTTAATGACGTAATCATGTAGCCATGTTGTTTTCGATAGCCTATAAAATTTCAATGGGACCTTTACAAAAAGTTAAAATAAAAGTAAATGAGCCCCCCCCCCCCCACCCCAAATCGTAAATGGTTTTGCTAAACGGTCGTGTGCAACATGTTTGGGTTTCTGCACTTCAGGTGTTAAAATCTCCATATCTACGGATATGAACGTATATAACTTATAATATTCTGCTGTTAATGATAATACCCGTATGATACCTGTATGATGGTTGTGGGGCTCGTCAGGAAGGAAAAAATCCTTTTTAGCCTGAACCCTCTTTTTGCAACCTTGCAATTTATTCAAACAATCACCAATCTAGCATGATACATGTTACACATTTATTACTTAAAGTTAAGGAATGAGTTGTTATCGTTGTATCCTTTCAGTCCCTGGTATTTAGTGTTGGTGTCTATAGCTGTTATTCCTTTTAAAATTCATGCATTACGGTCTCCCAATTACGGTCAAGGTTTACTTTGAATGCATTGACAGTTTAAATTACATCTTCAGGTAGGTTGTTCCAATCGTTTATGATACGTTGTGAAAAATGCCTTAATCGAAAAGAGGTACTACAACGGGGTTTCAATAGCTTTTAAATGTGTATACGTGTGTTGGTCCTCGAAATTGTAAAAAAATCGTTCTGATGAAATGTCTTCAAAACCTTTTATAATTTTAAACCGTCTAAATCATATCACCTCGGCGCCTTCTGTTCACAAGTGATGGAAGTTTAAGAACTTTCAGTCTTTCTACATATGATGGATGTCTTAAATTTGGCTCTAATTTTGTGGCTCTTTGTTGCACCTTTTCGACGGAGTTAATATCTTTATTAAGATGAAGATACCATATTGTATTTCCATACTCTAGGTGAGGACGGACAAGGGCAGTATAAAGTCTTTAAAATGTTATTTGATCCAAATGGCTGAAGCTTCTACTAATCAGTCCGAGTATACTATTGGATTTATTGATGCCGAGTAAACTTTAAGTCACGTTGAAAAATGATTCCTAGATCTTTTTCTTGATCATCTTCAATGATTTCTGTGTTGTTTATTTTATACATATTATTTGGATTTGTTCGCCCATAGTGAATGCATTTACATTTGTTGACATTTAATTTCATATCCCATAGTTGTGACCAATTATATAGAGCATCAAGGTCATGTTGTGACCAATTATATAGAGCATCAAGGTCATGTTGTGACCAATTATATAGAGCATCAAGGTCATGTTGCAAAACATCAGATCGAGAAGCTGGTGCATAAATTTTAGTATCATCTGCAAAGATTTTAGTCATACTGTTCACAACGGCCGGTAAATCATTTATAAAAATAGTAGTAGGGTGTGAGCTGTTTTAGTCACCCAAAAACGCGTGGTGCTGTGGTGCTCCCAAATATGGGCATGCCCCGCCCCCTTTCTATACACCGGAAGTGAGTCATCGGAAATTCCACCATCGCGCAAAACATACGTGTCTCATGACGTCATCGGAAGTACGTGAGTCATCGTAGCATCATCGCGCAAAACCTTATTTGGTCAACCGATTCCAATGAGTCATCGTGTCTGCTAATAAGGATACTTCCATGACGCGCGAGCATGAGTCATCGCGCGGCGTATAATTGTCATTCCATATCAATTAATGAAACCGAATAATTTTAAGGAATTAATTATCATTCGCTTAATTAAACATCTAAAACATTTTTATTGGATAAATTATTTCAAACATTGCGCCGATTATCGATCCGGTCATAACACGTCAGTGAACCTAGTTTATAGCCTATACGATTAATCTTTCACGTTCAATAAACGTGTGGGGCTTATCTTCAAATCTGTTATATGAAATATCATGTAGTTCCCATATTTACTTGTCTATTTACAATATTCATTCTCTAAACAATTATGTTTATTATTGTCTGAGTCTCTATGTATATAAACAGATAAAATTTTATTTTAAGCGTTGGTATTTCTGTTATTAATTATTTTAATTAATATATCTAAACCATTAATTTATTGATGAAACAAATATTTCAATTATCAATATTATCAATTACCACACAAGTCATAACACGTTAGTGAACCTATTTATAGCTTATACGATTATCTTTCACGTTCAATTAAATCAACATGTGGAGCTTATCCTCAAATCTGTTATCATGTAGCTCTCATATTTACTTGTCTATTTACAATTTTCCTTCTGTATATAAACAGATACAATTTTAAGTGGTGGTATTTCTGTCAATAATTATTTTAATTAATATATATAAACCATTAATTTATCGATGAAAGAAATATTTCACACACAGCACCGAAAAGCGATCCGGTCATACACATTACGGTCAGTTAACTAGACAGTTAAATAGCAGACGAAACTTAATTATGTTATCCTCAAATTACCCTTCAGCGATTAATCTTTCACGGACATCTGTTTGATTTAATCAACACTATGCTTGTGGTATATAAACAGGTAAAAAAATTTAAGCGGTGGTATTTCTGTTAATAATATATCTAAACCATTAATTTATTGATGAAACAAATATTTCAAACATAGCGCCGAATTCAATTACCACACAAGTCATAACACGTTAGTGCACCTATTTATAGCTTATACGATTATCTTTCACGTTCAATTAAATAAACATGTGGAGCTTATCTTCAAATTTGTAGTTCTCATATTTACTTTTCTATGGTCATCCCCCTCGTTTATCCTCAAATTACCCTTTCATACACTGATAACAATCAACAACATTGTCTCAAGTAACCGACACGTGCCAGACGTCTATACTCTTGATTTGATTAGGATTAAATAAACAAACCAGGGATTACCAGTTAAACAATCAATATTTTTAAATGGCGAAATCAATCGACACGATGATAGAGATGACTTTTATTTACATATATTTAATTCACGAATATATACAACGATAGAGTCATTGGTACAGGTCTTTCAGTGTGTTCTCTATAATCAGCTTATCTCCACCAGAAAGTTCGTTCACTATGTCCTCCATGCTAAAGTTTTTGTATCTGTATTTGACGAAATGAACGCAGTGCAGGCCACAACTATCTCCATCCTCGGATTGCACTTGCACTCTGCTGAACTTATTGGATAAATTATTTCAAACATAGCGCCGATTATCGATCCAGTCATAACACGTCAGTGAACCTAGTTTATAGCCTATACGATTAATCTCTCACGTTAAATCCACATGTGGAGCTTGTCTTCAAATCTGTTATCATGTAGTTCTCATATTTACTTGTCTATTTACAATATTCATTCTGTATATAAACAGAAACAAATATATTATCAGCATTGGTATTTATTTTAATTATTATATCTAAAACATTGGTACAATCAAATATTTCAAACATATCACCGATTATCAATTACCATACACTCAAGTCATAACACGTTAGTGAACTTATTTATAGCTTATACGATTATCTTTCACGTTCAATTAAATCAACATGTGGAGCTTATCCTCAAATCTGTTATCATGTAGCTCTCATATTTACTTGTCTATTTACAATTTTCCGTCTGTATATAAACAGATACAATTTTAAGTGGTGGTATTTCTGTCAATAATTATTTTAATTAATATATATAAACCATTAATTTATCGATGAAAGAAATATTTCACACACAGCACCGAAAAGCGATCCGGTCATACACATTACGGTCAGTTAACTAGACAGTTAAATAGCAGACGAAACTTAATTATGTTATCCTCAAATTACCCTTCAGCGATTAATCTTTCACGGACATCTGTTTGATTTAATCAACACTATGCTTGTGGTATATAAACAGGTAAAAAAATTTAAGCGGTGGTATTTCTGTTAATTAATATATCTAAACCATTAATTTATTGATGAAACAAATATTTCAATTATCAATATTATCAATTACCACACAAGTCATAACACGTTAGTGAACCTATTTATAGCTTATACGATTATCTTTCACGTTCAATTAAATCAACCAGTGGAGCTTATCGTCAAATCTGTTATATGAAATATGTAGTTCTCTATGGTCATCCCCTCGTTTATCCTCAAATTACCCTTTCATATACACTGATAACAATCAACAACATTGTCTCAATTAACCTTTACACGTGCCAGACATCTATACTCTTGATTTGATTAGGATTAAATAAACAAAACAGGGATTACCAGTTAAACAATCAATATTTTTAAATGGCGAAATCAATCGACACGATGATAGAGATGACTTTTATTAATAATGACATAAAATTTAATACACGAATATATACAACGATAGAGTCATTGGTACAGGTCTTTCAGTGTGTTCTCTATAATCAGCGGATCTCTTCCAGAGAGTTCCTTCACTATGTCCTCCATGCTAAAGTTCTTGTATCTGTATTTGACGAAATGAACGCAGTACAGGCCACAACTATCTCCATCCTCGGGTTGCACTTGCACTCTGCTGAACTTGTATTGGGGTCCGTTGACGATCAGTACGTTTCTGAAGCGTGGATGATACGTTTCCGGCGCTCTTCCAAACGAATCGAAAAATTCGGGTGGTCCATTGAATGGGAAATGAAACGCCACCACCACCACCCACCACCACCACCACCACCACCACCCACCACCCACCACCACCACCACCACCACCACCACCACCCACCACCACCACCTCCACCACCAGACTATTGGAATTTATAGTCCCTGGGAATGACAGGTTATAAGAGGATGGTGGTGGAGGTGGTGGTGGTGGGTGGTGGTGGTGGTGGTGTTGGTGGTGGGTGGTGGTGGTGCAACCCGAGGATGGAGATAGTTGTGGCCTGTACTGCGTTCATTTCGTCAAATACAGATACAAGAACTTTAGCATGGAGGACATAGTGAAGGAACTCTCTGGAAGAGATCCGCTGATTATAGAGAACACACTGAAAGACCTGTACCAATGACTCTATCGTTGTATATATTCGTGTATTAAATTTTATGTCATTATTAATAAAAGTCAACTCTATCATCGTGTCGATTGATTTCGCCATTTAAAAATATTGATTGTTTAACTGGTAATCCCTGGTTTGTTTATTTAATCCTAATCAAATCAAGAGTATAGACGTCTGGCACGTGTCGGTTACTTGAGACAATGTTGTTGATTGTTATCAGTGTATGAAAGGGTAATTTGAGGATAAACGAGGGGGATGACCATAGAAAAGTAAATATGAGAACTACAAATTTGAAGATAAGCTAAGCTCCACATGTTGATTTAATTGAACGTGAAAGATAATCGTATAAGCTATAAATAGGTGCACTAACGTGTTATGACTTGTGTGGTAATTGAATTCGGCGCTATGTTTGAAATATTTGTTTCATCAATAAATTAATGGTTTAGATATATTAATTAACAGAAATACCACCGCTTAAATTTTTTTACCTGTTTATATACCACAAGCATAGTGTTGATTAAATCAAACAGATGTCCGTGAAAGATTAATCGCTGAAGGGTAATTTGAGGATAACATAATTAAGTTTCGTCTGCTATTTAACTGTCTAGTTAACTGACCGTAATGTGTATGACCGGATCGCTTTTCGGTGCTGTGTGTGAAATATTTCTTTCATCGATAAATTAATGGTTTATATATATTAATTAAAATAATTATTGACAGAAATACCACCACTTAAAATTGTATCTGTTTATATACAGACGGAAAATTGTAAATAGACAAGTAAATATGAGAGCTACATGATAACAGATTTGAGGATAAGCTCCACATGTTGATTTAATTGAACGTGAAAGATAATCGTATAAGCTATAAATAGGTTCACTAACGTGTTATGACTTGAGTGTATGGTAATTGATAATCGGTGATATGTTTGAAATATTTGATTGTACCAATGTTTTAGATATAATAATTAAAATAAATACCAATGCTGATAATATATTTGTTTCTGTTTATATACAGAATGAATATTGTAAATAGACAAGTAAATATGAGAACTACATGATAACAGATTTGAAGACAAGCTCCACATGTGGATTTAACGTGAGAGATTAATCGTATAGGCTATAAACTAGGTTCACTGACGTGTTATGACTGGATCGATAATCGGCGCTATGTTTGAAATAATTTATCCAATAAGTTCAGCAGAGTGCAAGTGCAATCCGAGGATGGAGATAGTTGTGGCCTGCACTGCGTTCATTTCGTCAAATACAGATACAAAAACTTTAGCATGGAGGACATAGTGAACGAACTTTCTGGTGGAGATAAGCTGATTATAGAGAACACACTGAAAGACCTGTACCAATGACTCTATCGTTGTATATATTCGTGAATTAAATATATGTAAATAAAAGTCATCTCTATCATCGTGTCGATTGATTTCGCCATTTAAAAATATTGATTGTTTAACTGGTAATCCCTGGTTTGTTTATTTAATCCTAATCAAATCAAGAGTATAGACGTCTGGCACGTGTCGGTTACTTGAGACAATGTTGTTGATTGTTATCAGTGTATGAAAGGGTAATTTGAGGATAAACGAGGGGGATGACCATAGAAAAGTAAATATGAGAACTACAAATTTGAAGATAAGCTCCACATGTTTATTTAATTGAACGTGAAAGATAATCGTATAAGCTATAAATAGGTGCACTAACGTGTTATGACTTGTGTGGTAATTGAATTCGGCGCTATGTTTGAAATATTTGTTTCATCAATAAATTAATGGTTTAGATATATTATTAACAGAAATACCACCGCTTAAATTTTTTTACCTGTTTATATACCACAAGCATAGTGTTGATTAAATCAAACAGATGTCCGTGAAAGATTAATCGCTGAAGGGTAATTTGAGGATAACATAATTAAGTTTCGTCTGCTATTTAACTGTCTAGTTAACTGACCGTAATGTGTATGACCGGATCGCTTTTCGGTGCTGTGTGTGAAATATTTCTTTCATCGATAAATTAATGGTTTATATATATTAATTAAAATAATTATTGACAGAAATACCACCACTTAAAATTGTATCTGTTTATATACAGAAGGAAAATTGTAAATAGACAAGTAAATATAACAGATTTGAGGATAAGCTCCACATGTTGATTTAATTGAACGTGAAAGATAATCGTATAAGCTATAAATAGGTTCACTAACGTGTTATGACTTGTGTGGTAATTGATAATATTGATAATTGAAATATTTGTTTCATCAATAAATTAATGGTTTAGATATATTAATTAAAATAATTAATAACAGACATACCAACGCTTAAAATAAAATTTTATCTGTTTATATACATAGAGACTCAGACAATAATAAACATAATTGTTTAGAGAATGAATATTGTAAATAGACAAGTAAATATGGGAACTACATGATATTTCATATAACAGATTTGAAGATAAGCCCCACACGTTGATTTAATTGAACGTGAAAGATTAATCGTATAGTCTATAAACTAGGTTCACTGACGTGTTATGACCGGATCGATAATCGGCGCAATGTTTGAAATAATTTATCCAATAAAAATGTTTTAGATGTTTAATTAAGCGAATGAGAATTAATTCCTTAAAATTATTCGTTTTCATTAATTGATATGGAATGACAATTATACGCCGCGCGATGACTCATGCTCGCGCGTCATGGAAGTATCCTTATTAGCAGACACGATGACTCATTGGAATCGGTTGACCAAATAAGGTTTTGCGCGATGATGCTACGATGACTCACGTACTTCCGATGACGTCATGAGACACGTATGTTTTGCGCGATGGTGGAATTTCCGATGACTCACTTCCGGTGTATAGAAAGGGGGCGGGGCATGCCCATATTTGGGAGCACCACAGCACCACGCGTTTTTGGGTGACTAAAACAGCTCACACCCTACTACTAAAAATGATGAAAAGAATCGGATCAAATACACTGCCCTGTGGGACCCCACTAACAACATCTTTCCACTCAGATTTACAACCTTTGACAGCTACTTGTTGTCTGCGTCCGGTCAAAAAGTCGGTTATCCATTTTAATACAGATCCTCTAATACCATACGAGAACAGTTTCTTGATCAACCTTTGATGGGCCACTTTATCAAAGGCCTTAGCAAAGTCATGATAAAGAGTACCCCAATCATTTCCATTTTCTATGTATTTAGACCAGTCCTCAATAACATCCAGCAGTTATAGAACACATGATCCACCAGACCGAAATCCGTATTGTGAGTCAGATAATAAATCATTTGCTGTTAGGTGTTCAATGATGTGTTTACGCATGATCTTTTCTAAAGTTTTACAAACAATTGAGGTGAGACTGACTGGACGACAATTTTCAGCCTCTAACTTACTTCCCTTGTTCTTATAAATTGGGGTTACTCGAGCATCCTTCCATTCGGTAGGAATCTTTCCTGTATCAATAGACTTTTGAAATATTAATGTCAAAGGTTTAGAAAAAGTTTTAGCCATGCATTTAACAAGCAGAGGATGGATATTGTCAGGTCCCATTGATTTGCTGCCATCTAGAGATAGTAGTATTTTTCTACTGCTTCTTGATTTGTCACAAAAGTTTCAAGAGGATTTTCAAAGTTTCTATTGACAATATCGTGAATGTTATTTGTATTTTCTTTTGTAAAAACACTAGAAAAAAGTCATTTAGAACTGAAGCTTTCTCTTTATCTGAATTTGTAAAACTTCCATCCTGTTTATTCAGATTGGACACTACAGACTTAGATTTTTCTTTACTTTTTTACGTATCTCCAGAAGTTTTTTGGTTCAGTTTTAGCTTTGGATGCAACTAACTCCTCATAGTTCTTTTTTGCTGTCTTTACAGCTTCGTTAGCTTGATTACGAACAGTTTTATATATTTCAAAATCTGCTAAACGCTTAGTTCCTAAGTATCTAGCCCATGCCTTCTGTTTGCGTTTTATTTTAGAAAGACAGTCAAATGTGAGCCACAGCGGTTTGGGTTGACACCCTATATTAGGTTTGATTTTCGGTACATACTTATCAATACATCACTTGTATTTGTCTGAGAATAACTTCCACATCTCTATTTCCTTCCCTTCAAAGTCATTTTCCCAGTTAGTGCCTTCCATATCGTTCAAGAATTAAACAAAATCACACTTAGAGTACTTGTATTTTAAAGTTCCATTCTCAAATGGATTGAAAGAATACAAAAAATCAAAAGTTATACCTGCGTGATCGCTAAGCCCCAGTGGAGGTTCTACGCTTATATTCGCAATATTATCATCGTCTTTAGTTATAACCAAGTCAAGTATTCTATTCTCTTGATTTTCCCTATATCTTGTAGGCATATTAATGTGTTGTCACGCAAAACTTCTTTAAATCTGCTTTCATAATGATCTTCAGAATGAGGGGTTGACCAAGATTCCCACTCAATGACAGTGAAAGATTTAATTTTTATTTGATTGATGTAATCAAAAATTTGTTATTAAACATTCAAAACTCATGATCTGTTTTGATATTCATGTTATCTAGTCCCTATAATTTTTTACTATTTAATTAATGCTCTTGTACAGTTTTACGACCATATATTTAGAAAAGCTATCTGTATATTTCATAAAAGCAGGATCATACATTAATACATGAAACAGTTCAAAGAAATTCATGATTCAGAAACAAGCAAAGTTGCTTTTCTTGTCTGTCTCCTTATTAATAATGGTCAAATATTTGCAGATATTTTTAGTTTTAATATCTTGCGCATGCTCCTATCGTGAAAGGAAAAAAATCGATTAATAGAAGACTGCATGTGTTAAAAGGAGGGGTGGGTTAGCTAAATTCTTTTAGAAATATACAGCAAAGGTCCTAATATTGAACCTCGAGGAACACCCAATGTTAATTGGTAATCAGTGTGAACATATTGAACCCTTTTAAACCGAAAGTTAGAAATTGTTCATAGCTGCACATATTTGATTGATTTTTAAATATTTGAGTGGTCAGGAATTTCATTAATGAATATTTTGTCACGAGCGTTATCGAGTTGTCATGACAAAACATCATGAATATAATGCAAACCCAAATTTTAAACAAGTCTCGCATCATTCCGAGACTCCCATATTAGGCCGAGAATACAACTAATATTCACCGTGGAATGATATAGGACCTGATATGGAAAAACCTGTGTCATAATTTCTTTATCATACACTTTCATCCAAGAACTATTGCTTTATATTGGCCTTCACATGTATGCCAATTTTCTTACTTAATATTTTTATTGTTAAAACATAGATTGTCGTTTTATGAAAACTCTATTCTGTCGAGAAAGCGAGACCTTAATATGCATATCCGATCCTCTGACAAAATATGAGTAGCAGTAGGACATATCCGCATATTTCAAACGGATAAAAACACCCGTATCCAAACTAAAGTACAATCTGAGAGCTCCATATACCCCTGAGGGCCTTTAGACTTTATGTCAGATGAGTCGAGTATTCATATAGGCTATATTATAACCCTTTATCATATGTACTTAAAATCAAAATATATATATCTTGCTCTGTAGTACAGATATGGATCGCCATATATAGGATACATGTACCAATTTCTTCGGTAAATGACCGATGTCTGGTACAGATGAGCCAACACACACTCATTTGTACTCGTTGCGTCATCCAATTAAAACGCGCAAAACAAGAATGTTGTTGGTAACGTTATTGGTTCGTGCGTTCTGATTGGAGGTCGGATATTAAACAACGAATAGTCTATACGATTTCGCGATGTAAAAGTTGTTGGTTTACGAAGGGACATTCTATACTATATATATGATAGTATAGATTGTCCCTGGTTTACGGAAAACATAAATACTTTAATGCGGTTTGGGGAAAGCACGTGTGACCTTCCAGTATCAAAAGTGATGATAAAATTCAACTAAATATAGAAGGGCAATAGGTAGGTAAATGTTCTCAATTCATTTTTAACCACAATTATGTAGCCAAAATCTTTTATTTTACACGATTGTCGTTTCGTTTTTTTATTTAGTTGCTTAATATTGTGAAAATATTAAAGTAATTACTTATATTATGGTACATAATTAGACCAGACTATGCTACAGTGTCGTATAATTATAGGTCCCCCAATTTACGTATCCGGGCGGATACGAAAAATTAACATTTTGGGCCCGGGTCTTTATAATTAAGGTCCGCACTTATAATAATTTGTCCGCCCAATTTACGTATCCGGTCTTCATTTTGAAATTAAACATATAAAGATACAAAATAACAGTCAAATATTAATAAGTTAACCTACGTTCTACACAATAACTTATATTCGAATATTATTATATATGGGTGTGATTATTAGTGATTATTAAATACAGTTATTGGTGTCGATAATTGGAAATATTAGAAGTATCTTGTTATCTGTATTATCAAACACATGTATGCACTTTTCAGAAGGAAGTCCAAGAAGACCAGCGGATCCATTACACCATATACAATATGCAAGCTGTCAGTGGCATAAACTCTAAGTGTCACTATAATTTATAGGAAAACGGGAAAGGAACGTGATCGCATCGTTGGTATTTGTAAATATGCCTGGGACCTTATAGACACTAGCCTAAAATCGTTGGTCATTACAGTCAAGACCTCAGATCAATGTCTGTACTATCTAATAGTCCAACGAGTATCATTATCTCTTTGATCACTTCTGCAGTTATAATATAATGTAGTTGTTGACATGTGTTCCTAGGCTGTTAAATAACTTAAAAATTAATAAAAACGACAGACCCGTAAACTGTACATTTTAGGGGTCCAGGCTACTAACTTTGATCGGACACCATTAATGGTAACAATTATTAAGCATCATATACAGTATAGAGATGTAACATAAAGATGTGTGATTAATTTCTAAAAGCGAGTGTGATAAAGGTTTTTATCATATACTTAGTAATAATATGTGTGTTTTGCATATGTGATACAGACAATGTCTGTCAACTCGTATGTCTACATGGAAGTTTACAGTGGAATTAAGAATTTTACGTAACACCTTCACAGGGGCGGATGCAGCCTCAAATGAAAGGGGGGGGGGTCCAAATTTGTCATGGTGGCCGAACCATGCCGACCTCGCAGAGGTCGTATTACGGCAGGGGGTCTGGGAAGCTCTGAACGAAATGGTGTAAAATCCTGCATTCTCACGATTTCCTGACACCTAAAACATGTCCGTTAAAATGTCATTTTGTTATGCTTGTCAAAACGCAAGGGGGGGGGGGGGGGTCCGGACCCCCTGGACCCCCCCTCTGGATCCGCCACTGCCTTCAGGACCTATAATAATAGAAAAATTCGATCGAAAGTGGTCCCAAAATGTTAACATTACTGGTCATTGGAGAAGGGTCTATCAGCTACAGTAACGACCGTATCGGTAACGCTCATACCGGAAGGGAACAACTGTACCTGTGATACGTAATTTCTATTTGTTCCGAAAACGTACTGAATATTATTATCACTTTACTTTTTCCATTAGGTAGCAGTATACGGTTTTGTAGTTTAGTTTCGAATGTCCCCCTGTGAAATTCCTTAATATAGTAGTATGGTCCAGTTGCAGTTTACTCACATCTATGATAAATGAAATGCAATAAATTTTTGAAGTGTCAGTAGAAAGTGTCATGTTTATAGAAAAGAAATATATATAATATTTGGTTGTCATCTTTGTTATAGTAGTAAAACCCCGAGACTGCCTATAAGATCATTTGACTCCTAGCTTTAGCTCTCTCTGATGCATTAAAATAGCATGTTCCTTGTCAACAAAATTGTGTGAAATCGAGGTGGATGACAAGTATTTTGCCAGTGTTTTTCTGCTTTGAAATTGATCTTAATACACAAATATATATGTCATATTGCTCTTCTATTAGGCGTTACCGTGTCAGAATTTTTCAAATGAAGGTAAATGCTAATGATTTGTCCGATTTTCTCACATGAAACAGATGATTTTTATCGATGACTTTATAAAAATCTTATCAAATTACCATGAAACTGAAAATGCAGGACACAAATTAAATATATGTACAACATTTCCAGTACAATTGGATCTATGCAAAAATGTCACACATGTTTTTATTTGACAAAACAAGACCACGACCTCTGTTGATAATATTTTAATGCAAAGAACCGTATATTGCATCCTTAATATCTAGTTGCGAAAATACACAATAGGCACAAACATCGTCAGCACAAACACAATCAGACACTGTCAGATATGTGTGTTGTCTGCACTAATAAATGTATAATGACATGCGAGAATAACTTGTGAAATATATAAGTTATTTCAGATCTTTATAATTTATAGAGTGTGTCTTCATTCATTGTCTATTTTTAGATTGTGGTACACTGGATAATCTTCAAATCAATGGCGCGATAATTAAAAATGATATATATTTCAGATGGTCTATCCCAAGACACTGTTTATGTTAATATCCAACGGCTTTAAAATTTTGCACTGAAAGATTAATTAAAGCATAATTGGTATAATCATAAACTTGCAAACAATCTATCGAAATAAACCTATTTTGTCAATGGGAATGTGTTATATGAAATATATGAATAGGTCTGATTTATTAACTCAGTATATTCATAACGTCCGAAAATATATGAATATGGTGGGTTTTCAGGCTCCGTCCGAAAACCAAGTATCCCAGCCAGCCCCACCCCCCACCCCCACCCCCCCCCCGAAATAAAGAAGTTGGAATATTGGAATCGACTAAAATTTTTACATTTATAATTTCAACTGTCTATATTGCAATCAGTAAATATGTAAATTTTACTCATACACTGTTTATATAAATATCCAACGGCTTTACAATTTTGCACTCAAAGATTGTTAACGCATTATGTAACAATAAATATTGTATAATCATAAACTTGCAAAAATCTATAGAAATAAATCTCCTCTCACAATTATATTCACGGTGTTGCATATATACAGGAAATAAGATTAAAGACTATTTAGAATAAGGAACTTGGAATCAACTATAAATTTTTAACACTTATAATTGCAACTGTATATATTGCAGTTAGTGAATATGCAAATTTTCCTCATACATCAACTTATCATCCTCTCAAGTCAGGCCCCGAGGTTCTGAGTCCGCGTTCGCTCCATCATGGAGCGAACGCGGACTCAGTACCACTGACTTGTGAGGATGCAACTTATAAACCCTCGTGAAGGTTGTTTCCCTCGGGCAAGTAATCCGGGAAACAACCCATCCACTCGTGTTTCTGTTTCCCGTTATAGATCGCGTTTAATTTGATAACTTACTGTGATTGAATAATTCCATAACCCTCCCTAAAATTTACAATGTCGCTTATTTAATGTAGTTCAGGACAACGTTTCAACATTTATATTCGAGGGGCCCCCTTATTTTGGGATACATGTGTGTACAAAAGTCATGGGATCCATATGAACAAACCGATTTTAGATGTAGCTTAACCTGGTCCCTAGCTGGTGCAATATTTTTTTCATTCACGCAAGCTTAATCCAGTCACTCTCAACTACGTTTACCATTATAGTTCTGAGATTAACAAAAATTAAAGCCAAAGACACCTGAAAACTTTCTATATATTTTTTTAATTACCGTAATTATATTAAGAATTTATAATTTTTGGCAACATTAGTTGTAAGGAGTAGGGAGTATGGTTATACCAAGTCAAGACCGCGTATTTTGCACGTTTCAATTTCCTTTTCTTACTTTGCTTTACATACATACTTGTATACATTTAAAATCGTTAAACATTTTGTAGATTGTCTATATCCCTAATCAAATATGGTCATGACTGATTTATGTTTTAGGTCTCAGTTTCATGAAACTTCTCAAATTGGAAGGTTTTTTTCTCAAATTTGAAGTTTCCAGTAATCTGATTGGCCAATATTTGAGTTGAGGATGAGTTGAGGAAATCCTTAAATTTGAGATGTTAAATATGAAACAGTGCCCTCTATGTGTAAAGTGAAAATTATTTCATTGAGGAAATTCTGATGTCTCAACATTCGCGTTCTGAAGATTCAATAAATCTCCATGCCTCACTGTCTATGGCGCATTTTCTAGCTTCACATAACTTTTATCACATAAGGTTGCCATTTGCACGTAAATGATATAGGAAAAATCATAATTTCTATATTTGAGATTAAATTATAATAATTTAGTACCAGTTCAAGGTAAAAACGCAAGAAACCCTTAAACAATTACTTTAAACAGAGAACAAATCCAAAGAAACAAGTGTATTGACTATATTTTAATGTATGTTGTGTTGGGTAGGTAGTTGTTACCTGACAAATATTTAGTTAAATTATCCTGGTTTTGCTGGTTCTCGATAGCGTATGAAATTTAAAGAATAAAACTTTTTTTATCTAATATATATTATTTATTTATTTACTCATATGTTTCATAGATAAGCTCTAACACAATTGCAAAAAAATTACAAGGAAGCGTCCGGTTATGGCAAAGATCGTCTCATTTTTCAAACGACCTAATTTTTTTACATTTTGTATACCACGTAACCAGTTCTCGCTAATGTATGCGTATGAAGCTATGTAGAGCGATTTTGACAATAAAATACCATAAAATGTAATTAAAAATATTATTCATATAAAATTTGTTTAAATTGGAGCATTGGATTAAAAGATAGGACCCGTCTATTGTACTATAAGTTGAAGAAATTATTGGGATTACGGAAAGGTATCGAAATATATGTACTCTGCATTTGGAAGATTTTTAAATATCTAAACGCGGAACCTTACATTTTTACACTTTTCATCAATAAATTACAACTTTCGACGTATTTGCCGCACTTTAAATTCACACATTGAAAAATCTAATAACATTTTAAATAAGAGTTTTTTTCTTAACAATTTGTCCAAGAATTCTTAGAATACAAAATAAACTTTTGTTAAATTTACACCACTTTATCTATGTCTAGTCGTTTTCGTTTTCATTTGACGTCGAGTGATGTTATTTCAAACAAAGTTGAATTAAAATATATATTCGATCAGGAAAATATTAGTGCGCAAAACGTTGTATGTGTGCGAATTTAAATACAATTTGAGCAGAAAATGGTTATTTATTGTGGACATAGACATACAAATCTGGAGACAAATACCATCTTTTAATGTGCACGACGTAATTTAACGAAACGTCAAAAAGCTCAAATGACGTTTAGATGCCCCAATAACGTGCGCTATGTCATAATTGTATTATGGTTGTAAAAATGTGGTTTCTAGAAATTTATTAAAAGGTAGGGTACTTGCCAACTTTACATATGTTCTAAAGTATTCTACATGCGAAATTTATGTATTCAAATAGATGCAAAATGTGCACGCATATCAAAAACCGAAAAAACGAGGCAGATGCCATGGAAAATTAATATACCATGGAAAATGTTGTGGACGGAATTTTTTTAAATCTATTTTAGGCGTGTTTAGATGTTTCTTTTATTAAATATTAATATCAGCTATATTGACACGAACAAATTTACGCAAACAATCAATAAGGCAAAATAGGGTAATGAATGGAACCACAAGAACAAACTTTGCACAGGCATATTATGAGTATTATAGTATAAGATTAAAGGTAGGACGGTGAGTTAAGCCTCTCGAGGCGGCTACAAAGACACTACACGTTTTTAAAAGATCACTGCACTAGTAAAAATAAATTTGTAATAAATTTTTCACAATTAAAGTTCAACAGGACGTGAAAAAACAAACACTGTCAGTAAAGAGTAAACCAAACTGCGCCATGCAGGCGCATGGGTTCAATGCCTCTCTGCGCCGTTTTCTGATCATATGCGTTGAATGCGCATGGCGCACGACTCCCGGTATTCATTAATCATTAATCTTGCATGCATTCACGTGGCATTCATTTAAACACATTTATACAATCTTTAAATAAAACTGTTGTAGGCAAATGTTCCATCCTAAAAATCCAAACCAAAAAGCATATTCATGATAAAATTTTGGTAAAGTAATCAAAATATAACCCCCCTTCTTGTTTCAGCAGAATAATAATTTAAGCAAGAAGTTTAATTTTAAGTTTATACTAATGCTAGATAGTATTACTATACTATTTGTCTATATTCTGCCCATGTTTTACTCACTTTTCAGACTAGAGACAGTGTTTTAATAGATGTCTGCTAACGTCTTCATCTTCTTCGTGTTTAGCTGAGGAACCGTAGCTCTTTAGGTCCTTTGGATATTTTTTATTTATTTTTGGTCCTCCAAATAAAAAAAATATCAAAGGACCTAAAGGGCAACTGTTTCGCGGCTACTGAGTGTTTTACAAATGACTACAATTCTATGTCCTAGCACTCCTATGTACTACAGATTTGATTTAACGTCAGACACCATACAACTTTAATTTAAACGTAGCTAAATAGTTGTACATTTGTAGCTTATTTTATAAACCATTTTATTGAGGGTGCTTTTTTACCTGGTGTTAGTATTGTTTTCGCTATATAGGCGTTTTAACTTGTGCTACGGTTCGCTTGGACATTTTAAATCTATAAATGTCAATGATTCAGTTGTTACAGCGTTGCCATGGTAAATAACCCAATACGAAATACGCACGTCCTGGTTCACAATGAACTCTGACATATTTACAGAAATCTCACAGTTTTTGTAAAAAAAGGGGTCAGTTCAATAAAATAATAATAAGTAGCTACAAATGTGGTCTTCATCGTGCAGGTAGCGTGGAGCACTCTAAACACGCTACAAATATTGGTCCGCGGTCCGGTTTACGTACTAAATTGTCCTTAATATGCTAAAATCGGCAAAATTAACCATTATCTTCATTACTGAATAAATATAAAAGTTAACCCAGGACCAGACATGCGGACTGTTAAGATTATATGATTATATGATAAAAGTGTTACAAACTGGCTGATTCTGTATTGGTCTTGTATTGACCCTACGGGTCTCGCGAACAATACAGCCGACTTTAAACCAATACAAGGGCAAATAGAGAATCGGTCCGTCATTAACACTATTCCAATATCTGTCATATAGGGACTGCGTGGGCTACTCTGTGGATCGAACGCAGGCAGGAACCCTCCCTATAATGATAAAATATAATATATAGTTTACTTTTTGCTAACAAAGGCATAGATGCTATCAATCTTGGTAATATCTTGCATCACAAGTCTGTTACTGTGAAAGTACTTAAATTCGTGGGTATCAATTTTCGTGGTTTGGTGAAATTTTAAACGTTCGTGGGTTCTTATATTCGTGTACTTACGGTTTCCGAAAATGCAGAAAAGTGAGGTAGCGAAAAAAATAAATGATTACAGCAGAATCATTTTCACTGTTGATAATAAACATCAACATATAAAGAAGACAAAATAGTTTCATAACATGATGTTGTTAACGCGCGTGGTAACGAATGTAAAATTAACAACACGCAAATCAATAGCTAATTATAAACACTGTAATGTATTAATTGATTAACTGCAATAAAAACTACTTTGAGTCTATTTCAAAATTCCACCATACTTTAAAAACAAATAAATTCCTATTATATCTTATACCTGTACTACCCCCATTACAGCAAGAAGTTTTAATTACAAACGTGTATTCCATGATCTTTTGATCAATGACTTCAAAGCCAACCCCCCCCCCCCCCCCCCGACTGCTCTTGCCACAATTCCCCATTCATATCTAGTCCTTCAGGTCACGTGATAACTAAAGATCTTAATATTGTTGAAAATAAAAGACTCCGCAATGTGTTGTCCAAAGGACCAAAGTACCGTGAACCTAAATTAAATCCATCAACTGAAATTATAACTTTGAATTATTGATGGATTCAATAGAGGACTATGCCAGAAAATGGGCAAAGCAAGAGGACCATGGGGTTGATACCTTGTCCGAGTGGGTAAAGGCCTTGAGGTCATTGATTCAAATAAGAATAAGTCGTTTAAGAAGATCTATGAGTACTAAAGCATCATCAATCTTCAGAAATCTTGATGCTCTTAAAAGTTTGTCCGACATTCATGACAAATATGTTATTTTGCCAGCCGATAAGGCCCATAACAACATTATTTTTATCTGCAAAAAACATTACATAGAGTGTTTAATTAATGTGTTAGGCATGGACAATTCACTTGGCAATCCTACTTATACATTCACTGCGCTTTCAAAGGAGGAGATTATTGAAAATCACAAATCAAATAAGTATTGGCATCCTTTGATCTCAAAATCAAAGTCGAAGATTGTGATATCCCCTTATTGTATTGGATTTCAAAATTTCACAAAAATCCATACCAACAGCGTTTCATAGCAGGATCGTATGTGTACTATATCAAAATACTATCGCAACTACTGACCACTATTTTAACAACAGTAAAAACGGGACTTAAAAAATACATTGACACTTTCTACTCCAGGAGTGAAATAAAGGAAATGTGGATATTAAAATATTCAAAAGACCTGATAGACATCTTGAGGTCTGGATCTCTTTCCCATTTTAGCAGCATTAAAACATTTGATTTTTCGACACGCTTTACGGCCATTCCTTATACGCAGCTTAAAACCAGGCTTTAAGATCTTATAAAACGCTGCCTTTCAAGAAAAAACGGAAAGAGAGGACATGTTTTTCAACATACTGTTGGTATTCCAATGGGTACTAATTGTGTTCCTCTCCTCGCCGACCTGTTTTTGTACTCTAATGAGGCTGGATTCCTAGAAGGCCTATCCAAGAAGAAAGAAAAGACACTGGCCCAGACCTTTAATTTAACATTCCGCTATATTGATGATATTTTGTCCCTCAACAATGCTAAATGCGGTGACTAGTTACATTCAATTTACCCTAGCGAGCTTGAAATTAAAGACACCACCAATGCATTAATGTCTGCCTCTTACTTAGCCCTACTTCTATAATTAAACTCAGGAAAACTACAAACTAAACTCTACGACAAACGTGATGACTGCAACTTTCCAATTGTCAACTTCCCGTTCATCGACAGCAGCATTCCAGCAGCTCCAGCGTATGGTGTGTACATTTCGCAACTTTTACGTTATTCTAGATCCTGCGATCGGTATTCCGATTTTCTAGACCGATCCCTGCTGTTGACTGCTAAACTACTGAAACAAGGGTTTGTTGTACATAGGTTGATGTTATCTCTACATAAGTTCTATGGTCGTCACCATGACTTAATTGATCGTTATGGGAAATCACATCGTCGGAAACCCACGTCCTGTCGCGTTCTCGCTTTGCTACCACTTATACAATAACATCAATCACCAGGCCACACCAAAATTACACGTAATACAGTGATATACAGTAAGATCAATCACCAGGCCAAACCTGTAATATAAATAATACACATCCACCATCAGCCCAAACCAATAACACACGTAATACAGTGATATAATGTAACATCCACCACCAGACCATACCTATAATACACGTAATACAGTGTATACATTAACATCCACCATCAGATAAACCATGAGGCAATACCTATAATACACGTATTACAGTGATATGCAGTAACATCCACCACCAGACCATACCTATAATACACCTAATACAGCGATGTAGAGTAACATCCACCATCAGGCAATACTTATAATACACGTAATACAGTGATATACTGTAACATCCACTATCAGACCATACCTATATTACACGTAATACAGTGTATACAGTAACAGCCACCACCAGGAAATACCTATAATACACGTAATATATGATATACAGTAACATCCACCACCAGGCCATACCTATAATACACGTAATACAGTGATATACTGTAACATCCATTATCAGACCATACCTATAATACACGTAATTCAGTGTATGCAGTAACATCCACCACCAGGCTATACCTATAATACACGTAATATATGATATACAGTAACATCCACCACCAGGCAATACTTATAATACACGTAATACAGTGATGTAGAGTAACATCCACCACCAGGCCAAACCTAAAATACACGTAATACAGTGATGTAGAGTAACATCCACCACCAGACCATACCTATAATACACCTAATACAGTGATGTAGAGTAACATCCACAACCAGGCCATACCTATAATACACGTAATACAGTGATATACTGTAACATCCATTATCAGACCATACCTATAATACACGTAATTCAGTGTATGCAGTAACATCCACCACCAGGCCATACCTATAATACACGTAATTCAGTGTATGCAGTAACATCCACCACCAGCCCATACCTATAATACACGTAATATATGATATACAGTAACATGGATGCAACATAATAAGGTTTAGTACATGATATACAGGACAGGTACCCTCGTGGATGTAGCATAATAAGGTCTAGTACATGATATATAGGACAGGCACCCTCGTGGATGTAACATAATAAGGTCTAGTTCTAGTACATGATATATAGGACAGGTACCCTCGTGGATGTAGCATAATAAGGTCTAGTACATGATATAGAGGACAGGTACCCTCGTGGATGTAGCATAATAAGGTCTAGTTCATGATATAGAGGACAGGTACCCTCGTGGATGTAACATAAAAAGGTCTTGTACATGATATAGAGGACAGGTACCCTCGTGGATGTAACAGAATAAGGTGTAGTACATGACATAGAGGACAGGTACCCTCGTGGATGTAACATAATAAGGTGTAGTACATGATATATAGGACAGGTACCCTCGCGGATGTAACAGAATAAGGTCTAGTACATGATATAGAGGACAGGTACCATCGTGGATGTAACATAATAAGGTGTAGTACATGATATAGAGGACAGGTACCCTCGTGGATGTAACATAATAAGGTCTAGTTCATGATATAGATGACAGGTACCCTCGTGGATGTAACATAATAAGGTGTAGTACATGATATAGAGGACAGGTACCCTCGTGGATGTAACATAATAAGGTCTTGTACTAGTACATGATATAGAGGACAGGTACCCTCGTGGATGTAGCATAATAAGGTGTAGTACATGATATACAGGACAGGTACCCTCGTGGATGTAACATAATAAGGTGTAGTACATGATATATATAGGACAGGTACCCTCGTGGATGTAACAGAATAAGGTCTAGTACATGATATAGAGGACAGGTACCCTCGTGGATGTAACAGAATAAGGTCTAGTACATGATATAGAGGACAGGTACCCTCGTGGATGTAACATAATAAGGTCTAGTACATGATATAGAGGACAGGTACCCTCGTGGATGTAATATAATAAGGTCTAGTTCATGATATAGAGGACAGGTACCCTCGTGGATGTAACAAAATAAGGTCTAGTACATGATATAGAGGACAGGTACCCTCGTGGATGTAACAGAATAAGGTGTAGTACATGATATAGAGGACAGGTACCCTCGTGGATGCAACATAATAAGGTCTAGTACATGACATACAGGACAGGTACCCTCGTGAATGTAACATAATAAGGTGTAGTACATTATATAGAGGACAGGTACCCTCGTGGATGTAACATGATAATGTGTGGTATATGATATAGAGGACAGGTACCTCGTGGATGTAACAGAATAAGGTCTAGTACATGATATAGAGGACAGGTACCCTCGTGGATGTAACATAATAAGGTCTAGTACATCATATAGAGGACAGGTACCCTCGTGGATGTAACATAATAAGGTCTAGTACATGATATAGAGGACAGGTACCCCCGTGGATGTAACATAATAAGGTGTAGTACATGATATAGAGGACAGGTACCTTCGTGGATGTAACATAATAAGGTCTAGTACATGATATAGAGGACAGGTACCCTCGTGGTTATAACAGAATAAGGTCTAGTACATGATATACAGGACAGGTACCCTCGTGGATGTAACAGAATAAGGTGTAGTACATGATATAGAGGACAGGTACCCTCGTGGTTATAACATAATAAGGTGTAGTACATGATATACAGGACAGGTACCCTCGTGGATGTAACATAATAAGGTCTAGTTCATGATATAGAGGACAGGTACCCTCGTGGATGTAACATGATAATGTGTGGTATGTGATATATAGGACAGGTACCCTCGTGGATGTAACAGAATAAGGTCTAGTACATGATATAGAGGACAGGTACCCTCGTGGATGTAACATAATAAGGTCTAGTACATGATATAGAGGACAGGTACCCTCGTGGATGTAACATAATAAGGTCTAGTACATGATATACATGACAGGTACCCTCGTGGATGTAACATAATAAGGTCTAGTACATGATATAGAGGACAGGTACCCTCGTGGATGTAACATAATAAGGTCTAGTTCATGATATAGAGGACAGGTACCCTCGTGGATGTAACATAATAAGGTGTAGTACATGATATAGAGGACAGGTACCCTCGTGGATGTAACATAATAAGGTCTAGTACATGATATACTGAGTACAGGACAGGTACCCTCGTGGATGTAACAGAATAAGGTCTAGTACATGATATAGAGGACAGGTACCCTCGTGGATGTAACATAATAAGGTGTAGTACATGATATAGAGGACAGGTACCCTCGTGGATGTAACATAATAAGGTCTAGTACATGATATACTGAGTACAGGACAGGTACCCTCGTGGATGTAACAGAATAAGGTCTAGTACATGATATAGAGGACAGGTACCCTCGTGGATGTAACATAATAAGGTCTAGTACATGATATAGAGGACAGGTACCCTCGTGGATGTAATTTAATAAGGTCTAGTTCATGATATAGAGGACAGGTACCTTCGTGGATGTAACATAATAAGGTCTAGTACATGATATAGAGGACAGGTACCCTCGTGGATGTAACATAATAAGGTCTTGTACTAGTACATGATATAGAGGACAGGTACCCTCGTGGATGTAGCATAATAAGGTGTAGTACATGATATAGAGGACAGGTACCCTCATGGATGTAACATCATAATGTGTGGTATATGATTTATAGGACAGGTACCCTCGTGGATGTAACATCATAATGTGTGGTATATGATACCAGGTTTCCGGTTATTGCTCCATAAGAGGGGATATAGTGAAGAAAGATGATTAAATTATGTTTTAAAGCAGTCTTTATTGTTTGCTGTTTTTTTTTCATCAGTTTAATATACGCCCGTCGAATAATAAAAAGTGTGTTAAAAGCCGAGTTTCTTTCATTGTATAATACATTGTCAATGCTGGATTTTGGCTTCCCTTTTTGAGATTTTTAGATATGAGTTTGTATGCTTGAGTTTTCTTTCGATATTTAGATTTTCGATCATCTAATTGTTTTGATTTAAATGCTGCTGACGAGATTACTTCCCCAAGTATGCATGTCCTTCAGTCTTATTACTTTGTATAGACGCTTGCATTGGTTCCTTTATGAAAAAATGCACACAAAAAAACGTGAAAAATATCCGACTTACGGTAAACTTTCCTTTAGTATTAATGTTTCAATGCTCTTCTCATTAGAAATTAAAGGAACACGAAAAAAACATAATAATGCAAGTGGAAAAATATATTCAAATTTATAATATTTTGCATAACAATATATTCAGAAGTTCGAATTAAAAAAGTTATAAATTAACAAAGTTAACATTTATACAAAGGTTCAAATGTTTTTTATATTTTTGTTCTTTACCGGAAAGTTGTATACTTAAGGAATTATACAACACTTTTATTTATGGTTGATATAAATCACAAAAACGAATAACTTATATACACAGTCTAAAGGAACAATTGGATTACTTGACAAAAAGACATTCCTTAGTTATTTTCTGTGCGTGTTTCTTATTTTCATTTTTAGCCAGTACTCGTCAATTAATAACGATTTTAAATATAAACAATTATATAAACAAAACATATATTACAATTTATATACTGATTTATTTACCTTTAAAATAAAATTGTTCAGAAATAATAAATCATAATGAACATTAAGCTATTATTAATGTTAATTTGTAATAATTAATATTAATTTAAATAATCTACTTATATAAATGCATTACTAATAATCCACAAAAATCTTTATCGTTACTAATCTATTTTTAGATAGTAGCTGAATAACACTGCGCATATAATATCGCACAGGTATAGTGATGGATGTCCGGTACATACGATACCGTCACAGCCGTTACTGTAGTTTATAGATCCTGATGGGTCATTGCGGACCCGGACCTGTAATTATACGACAGTGTCACTGCCGAATAAAGCAAACATTTTTGGTTAACTTTATTGGGATTAAAGGCATTTTTGCAAACATTTTTGGTTAACTTTATTGTGATAAAAGGCATTTCACCGCCGTTTAGGCAGTAGTTGTCAAACCCTTTCACTGTTTTCACACCTCATATTGTTTAAAAACATGTATTTACATTCAGTTTAGACAAAGGACTGACACAAAAAGTGATGGTATTCAATGTGCTTGGTAGGTGCACAGTTCTTTAGTAGCTAATTACCGTCTCATGGTGTGTGGGGGGGGGGGGGGGGGAGGGGGAGAATGGTTATGCCAAAATCGGCAGTTATCGCGTTCTACCGTCGAGCATCGTCGGAAGATCGAAGAAAAACTACAGACAATTACAATTTCCATTGATTTAATTTTACTGTAATTAAAATTGTTTCAGGAGATTTGCAATTAAATTTCAAACGTCAAACTAGCATTCATGTACATCTTTACTACTCCTTATTAGATAGGGACAAACAATGTATTTTATAGCTTGAAGGGATAAACAAATACGAAAGCTGTAAATAAAATGTTTTCTTTAATATTTAAGTAGCCATTTTAATACTTACAACATGAACTATATTGTAGAGTATGGTTTTTTACCTGAAAAGCGATAAATGGTCAATCGTAGCAGAAAACAATTAATATCATTAAGAGAGAAGAAGAAGAGATCGAACATATGATAAATTCAAGCATTAGAAGAGTTTAATTCGTGTAATTTTAAATGTATGAAAAAAAAGGTCCACACACAGTGTTAGTTTTGCCACTAATATACAAAGTTAGGTATCACTTAAATAAATATTTTCTTAAATAATTTTATTACAAAACGATTCATTCAGTATCCGATGCATTTATGCAATGCTTTCAAACAATACCTTTATCAAACATACAGGTACATAGAGTTTTAAAGTGTAAAAATCGGTTTCAAAGACTTGTCTCGCTTCAAAGTAACAGACTGACTTTGAATCAAATAGCCTTGTCCGATTGCACGTGGATATTCTGGTAAGTTATTATCTTTTAACGACTTCAACATGGTTAGACGAAAATTAAGTATCGCTGAACGCTGGCAAGCAATTGGAATGAAAAATACTGGAATGAGTAACCGCCAAATAGCAGCCGATTTTAGGGTGAACAACTCTGTTATTAGCAGACTTGTTGCGAGGCATAGACATACAGGGTCAATGGAGAACCGCCCAAGATCTGGAAGACCCCGTAAACAACCCCTAGAGAGGACCGCTTCCTTGCTCGTCAAGCCAGACTGCACCCCTTTTCAACATCAGGCCAGTTACCAGGAATGTGGCCTACTGGTGGTCAAATCAGTGACAGAACAGTTATTCGGAGGCTTCACATATCTCGTTTACGTGCCCGCAGGTCTTTGAAACGACAAGAACTGACAAGAAGGCACCGCAAAGCACGAATGGAGTGGGCAAGACATCGTAATCTAAGAAGCTGGAGACGTATTCATTGGTTGGATGAATGCCACTTTCTGTTGAAGCCTTTTGACGGCCTGATACATGTTTGGCTGCAAAGGAATACAGCTTTAGATAGAAACCATATTGTAGGAACAACTGCATTCGGTTGTGGCAGCGTTATTGTATAGAGATGCCTTTCACATGACTGCAAGCTCGCTTTTCAGATTCTCAACGGTACATTGAATTGTCTGGAATACCGCGATGACATCTTGGATGGTCACGTTAGGCCACATTTTGACAACCATGCTCTTGCAAGCAGACCAATGTTTCAAGACGACAACGCTCGACCCCATCGAGCCCGTGTTGTGAGGGACTTTATTGAAACAGAAGCCATTGACACACTTCCATGGCCAGCCTTGTCACCGGACATGAATCCGATTGAGCATGTGTGTGACTTTATCGGGCGAAAAGTCAATCAACGGAACCCAAGATGCCAAAATGTTCGAGAATTAGAAGTCGCTCTTGTGGAAGAATCGCAGATATTTCAACAGTACAGGCTTAGGCGTTTGGTTGCTGGAATGAGGCGGCGTTTTGAAAATTTACACCGGAAGCGTGGAGGTTATACCCGATATTAATGAAAAATACGCCAAACGACAGTCCATTTGTTACTCTTTCACCTCAGGACTTGTTGAGTGACTGTAATTTGGTAAAAAATGAAAACTTTGTGTCAAACTAAAACTTAAAATCACCTATTCCTTTGTTGTTTTTTGGCCTATTTTTGTGATCATTATTAGACCACTAGAATTTAATTTTACAATTTGAGGATTTAAATAAATAATTGTACAGGTTCAAATGTCATAGTCATATATACTTTTTCATACAAATAAAACATTTTCATATTTGGTTATGTTATTGAAAAACATTGGATCCGGAAAAGGTGATGCTTAACTTATGGTGGACTGTATATATTACGTCACAGCAAAAACCAAAAAAAAAAAAAAAAAAAAAAAAAAAAAAAAATCCGTCTGCCATCATCTGATAAAACTGATAGAAAATATTTTCTAGTCAATAAAAAGTTAACCTCAACATGCCGACATCGGATACAAATAACATTCAAAATCCGTTAAATAAGAATTTCAGAAAACCCCATGTCCTTTTTGCATCGTTACCACAATTTTATATGTCTATTAACGATGCTAGTGTTATTGCTATACATTAAATCACTAATAAAAGCTTTGAATCACCATGTTTTTGTAAAAAAAAATGTTGGATGAAAGTGCGAAATTCTGAGAAAATCGCGAGACTCAAATAGATTGTTTTAAAGCTTAGTTCAATTGTATCAAGCGTGTTGAATAGATTTTGCATAGATCCATGTTTATCCGACGAAATAAATAACATATAATAATATTTTGAACCTTTTTGGGAACAAAAATTCAAATAAGATAAAAAAACTTATTTGATTTACAAGGTCCCATAAATTTGTTTAAACGTTACATGTTTTCTTACTCTTATACTTTACTTATTGGCATTGTTTAAAAGGTAATACTCCCGTTCTCTGAAAACAATCGCTTTTGAGTAAACAAAATCATGCTGTTTTAAAATGTTTGATTAATTTAATAAAAAAAACTGTGTTACTGATTATTTCAAAATATCAGAATTATTTTTCATACGGACAATTGTTCATGTTTTGTTTTCAATTAATAACACTGCACAGTCACTATTGATCACAGAAAGCAAATGCGTTAAATTTCTTGGTTATACTAAAGTCAACGTCCATTTATATACAATGTAGGTAAGTGAGACTTTATTTTTGTACTGGCTTAGTGTAATGACGTTTTGAGAAACAAAGTGTAGTACTTATATATATTTATAAATGTATAGTACTTTTAATTATAACTTTTGTATAAAATATGTATTTATAGGTATAAGATATAACAATGTTATTTCGAGGGTCGTTTGTAATATTTTTATGTTTTTTTAAGGTTAACATACATATGTTAACTCTGATGTTGACAAGGAAAATGCACCCTTCTATATACTAGTGACTGCTCTACATCGTGAAACCAACTGTAAGACTGGTGTCTGATGAACAGATACTCTGCAACCAGCGAACAAAGAATTGGGAGCTTGATGGTCTCTTCGCGATACATGCGACCGTTTTACGAGGAAATTACAGCGAGACGAAGAAATTACAACTTCCAGCTACTAAGGTAGTGTGGTCAGAAAAACGGTCATGACAACGACTAATGTACAACAAATATTAACTTATTAATTTATTAGAGGCATACATATGAGATCCCCTGACATATAAATTGTAGATAACATTCTATCTTTATTATTATTATTATAACTCAAAACTTATGACTTGTTTTTCTCTTGTTGATAAATCTGATCAAATCTGAATAATAAAATTTAAAACAAATATTTATTAGTATTTCATTTAAAAAAATGACCATCAATGGAACATATAGTAACAAAATTATAATAAAAAGACGACCATTCAATTCAACATATTAATTTCCTTATTTATAAATAATATATAGTGAGCCGATTTTGACGTGGGCCTATTTGTTTATACGAATACGACCCTAGTGTTCTCTGTTCACTGTAAAACGAACTGTGTTCACAAAGTTTTGCCAGAACTATCTTATTATTGTTTAGTTTCCGTTCTACTTTACAGGCATCTCTAAAAGTTAACTGCGTCGACTCTCTTTTTTAAAGATAGTACTTGTTTTCCATATATATCTACACGAGTTTCATGGCAAAATAACACTTGTTTGGTACTAGTTTCAGATACCTTATCTGCTCTGGGACCAATGCTTTATTGACAACAAAGGATGATTAAGAATTAAATATTAAAATTAATTAATTATGTGATCTAGAAATATTAAAATAATAAGTGAAAATAGAAATATTTATAAAAACAGCTGAAACAGTTCAATAAGGTACATGTGTAATATTTGTATATTCCCTTGGTGTGAATCATAGCTACTCTATTTGGGGTAATGAGACCTCTTTGCAGATCAAAATTGTCACAGGAGCTACATTAATGTTTTAGGTCCTGTTGTGTTTAACACTAGACCAGCAGTACACTAGGTTAAATGTTGCTTTGTTGTTTAAGGTTCTAGATATCCCACCGACCCAGGACTTTACGTTTCCTATTTAGGGGGAACGAATATTAAATCAGATTTTAAGGCTAACTTGAGTAAAATTGAAAATTACATTTAGTTTTTTGAGCTCCATATTGGAGTTTTTAAAGAAATACTAATAAACAGGTAATTTTGATTTTACATGTTGAATTTGTTGATAAAAGACGTTTTTCCATGTAATTTGTCCAATCAACTTAGAGTATGTGTGCATGTGTACGGTCATGTTTTGGAATTTATGTACCAGTACATATGCATGTAAATCAAAAAGAACTTTATTTCTTCCTTTTTTAGAGTATATTTTGATATGAATGTAAACTGTGTATATGCCATTTGTGTGGTGAAAATAACAATTTTGCCACTTTTTATCAATAACTTGTCAAACTGTCGCCTTGGAAACCTTAAAAATTGAATATTGCATAAAAAGAGTTATCTGTAAAAAAAATTCCTTGATGCATAGTTATTGAATTCATGCTAAGTACATTTACTACAATACTGCTTACTTAAAAGGGATAAATGCAAAAAAAGCATGTGTAATTTTCATAGACTTTGACAAGGCATTTTGTTTTTATTAATTCAATAAGTATTCAAGACATACAAAATACCAAGGTACACTGCATTATACTGGGGTTTGTCCTAAAATACATGGCAAACTATAATTTGCCAATTAAATGAAAGCGTTCAAAAACGATGTGGAAATAACATAGGAACGTGTAAATTTCATTAACTGACATATTTGGTCGTTCAAATTTGCAATAAATCTATTTTTTGATCGATTAAAAATCTTACATCGAGTAAATTTGACGTATAAAATTTACTATAGAAAAGAAATGGGAATGATAAAAAAGCAAACCTATTCGATTAGGAAATCATCGAAAATCGTTCTTAAAAAATGGTCGATGAAAAAATAACAAATGAAAAATGTTTCCCTTCCTTGAGGTTTTCAATATATTTTTTGAACACTTCCATTTCTTTAAATTGTCATTTTTGGTCGCTCAAATTTCCAAGGGATTAAGTTATCAAAAAGAATTAAAGACCGGACGTGCACCCTTATAAGCACATGCTAACCTTCCTACCTTCCACCTTGCGTTTTTGTGTTGATTAAAACCTCACACTATACCACTAAACTGTGCCCACTCCTTGCCGTTTTGTTTCTGTATTATTAAAGACAAGAAGCTCCTTCAGTATCACATATAGATATATTGATTATGTCCTTTCAATTAACACCCTTATTTTGTTTCCGCTAATATATTCTTCAGAACTGGAAATAAAAACCCACAGAAACAGCTTCATTTACATAGTTTTTATATTTACACCTCGAATATGACACCAACGGTCATTTTAGCACAAGAATTTACGAAAGACGATTTTAATTTCATAAAAATTTATAAATTTTCCTCACTTATGTAGCAACATTCTAACTCCTTCTGTCTACATGTCTAAATTGAAGGGGTATGCAGGAGCTTGCAGCGAGTATACTGATATTTACATACGTCACCAATTTCTTCAGGATAAACTTACAAGAAAACTTTTGATTCAGAGCATTAATTCGCCGCCGAATTGTTCTTCATTTTTGTCTGTATGATAATAATTACTTATGTTACTGAAGCTATTTGTATGTTTGCTTATGTAAATGTTGTTTAAAGCCATTTCAGCCATTTTTCAGCTATATCATGGCGTCCAGTTTTTATTGTGGAGAAAGCCGGAGTACCCGGAGAAAAATACCCGACATTCGGTAGGAAATCTGGCAATCCTTATCAATAAAGTCATTTTATGTTCTGTGCAGTTATAAAATATAATTTTGTAATGCGTCAAGGAAGCTATAAGTCAATATTTTGTTCATATCATATATGAACAGCATGTCTTGTCATTTTTACCCAATAGTGTCATTTACTTACGTAATACACTTGGCTAAAGGGCTGTGTTATAATTAATGTTTCGAACCTTGAATGCATTGTCTATGTTAAAAGATATTACTGCAGCAAAAAGAATACAAATTTGTGACAAGTTCCATTGCAGTTCTACGATTCCACACCCACTTATAGTATGCAACGGAAACGACGGAGACATTTAGGGACCGGTCAATATTAATTGGGGGGTTGGGACCGGTGTATTTCAAATCTTTATGCTTAAAACGGCTGTGTTCTATCTCGTTATAGTAAAAAAAAGTTGCTGTCCTACATCAGATGTGTTATAAAAAAGTGTGTGTCCTATGTAGTGAATAAGTTTTTATGATAACATTTCTGTATTTATGTTTGTTAAAAACAAATAATGCGATTACAGTATGCTGCCTTTGAATTAAAACGTCAGAATTTTTTTTTCATTAATGATATTGTTATGAAAAAAACTTCTTGTTCTTTCAGTGCTGAAAATATCAAAACTTGGGTGCAATTTGCACCGTTCCCAACATCCCAATAAATATTGACCGGTCCTTTTTTTGCGTACTCAACATCGAGGTTCCCAGGCGTTTGAGTAATGGTGTACTTAAATGAGGATTGTTAGAAGTGTGGAGTTTTTCAAGGATGCAGACCTTCATTGACAGAATAAATTGCTTCGGCATTTGATATCATCTTCTGGTGTTATACACTGTTATTCTAGATGCTAGTAAATGTAGTCATGCCGAGAAATTACCCAAGTAACTGGACCGAACAAAAGCGAAATTTGCACAATTAAGATTTTATTTACTAGAAAACATTGTCGCCAGATTATATTATGCGTACGTAAATTTTGAACACAAGATGGCTTATGTTCGGTCCGGATTTTTTTTATAAAGGGCGAAGTCCTAGGCCAGCAGTACAAACAGTATGTAACTGGTATGGAGCTGGAGTCGGTGTCGTATTAAATTTTGCTACCATGACAATCGAGCTGCTTTTTAATGTTCGGAATACTTATTCGGTAAGACACCGATATGTTCCGAATGATCGTTATGATCGGCATTGTAGTGGTGTGGACAGATAGCAGGTCGATAGGAGTCGACAGTGTAGTGATATAGGCAGATTGATTTCACTCACTGTATGGAACTGGTATGTTTGAGTCGACAATTGTAGTCGTGTGGACAGATACATATCACTCATTGTATTGTGCAGGACAATAGGAGTCGCCGATAGTGCAATGATATCGACGACTCCAAACCTGATTGGTTCACCTAATTACAGGCGTTTTAACACAATTTGTTTCTTTGAATGTTGATGTCCGATTTCTTGGCTGTTTAAATGTTTCGTGTGTTTGTCGATAAATTATCATAATTTCATTATTTCCTGGCGAAATAAACACAAACAAAGGTACTACACCCCCTTAACATATTTTTATTTTCCATTAGTTAATATTTGACCTTAAAATTAAAACAATATTTCTTGTTATTGTTTCTGTCGGCAAAACATCAATAAAGTGAACGATGACGTCATGTTATAATGTGACATAAAATAAAGTAAACTATGACGTCATGTGACATTGCACTATGAGGTAGAAAAGGAATGAAAAAATATGCAAAAAAGTAAAATTGTAAGTTCATCAATATTTATAACGTTACTAAAAGTGATACTGTATCTCAAGGTACTACCATTACTGCAGGTAAAATTGTGTCTCAACGTATTACCATTACTGCAGTTAAAGTCATCAGAAGGAAATAGATATTTGTACCAAAAATCTACTCTTTCTTTTCGAAAATGAAGTTCAGAAGTGATTGTAGGTTTTCCTTCGTGAAAGTCTAATGTATTAAAATAATTGTCAGTAATGTTGTAGTTTCGTAAGCGGTCGTCGCCATCAACGCATAAATACCTAAAAAATAAAATTGTTGTACATGAACGTACATGAAAGCAGGGTTTTAGTAATCCAGATTAGACAATACAAGTGATTTCTTTTTTAATGCATGATGATGGTTTTCTTCTGGTATTATATTCACTTGAAACCTTTTTAAATCTGTTGGCATTAAAAATTCATATTACCATAAGCGAACCCATATACAACTATAATACAAGCGAACCCATATACAACTATAATACAAGCGAACCCATATACAACTATAATACAAGCGAACCCATATACAATTATAATACAAGCGAACCCATATACAACTATAATAAAGCGAACCCATATACAACTATAATACAAGCGAACCCATATACAACTATAATAACCTTTTGTAAATTTGTGTGATGTTCCTACATGAATAACATCACTCATTTTGTAAGTTTGTTGTAATAAATTTTATACCAATGAAAAAACACGAAAAAGCATTCTTCTAGCCGATTTGAAATATTTGGCGCGTATTATAATGATAACTTGACGTAACAAATATCGTATTTGACAACATGTGACCCAGAACAGAATAATAATATCGCAAGAAGTAAAGGAAAGAATACCAGTACTTTATTCGGTCCCTTACTCAATAAAACACAAATTTATTCTGCTACCTTTATTGTATCGTAAATTTAATGATTGGAAAATAAAGTCGAATACTTACCCATATTTAGCAAAATTACTGAACAAGGACATGGTTGTCTTGGAAACATCGATATCTCTTTGGGTGTAAGTGTGAATTGGATGACCAACTAGTGGAGTTCCAAATACGTAAAACAGATCCCAACCATGTGGTACACCTGACAAATTAACATATAACTAAATATTTCTTGCTTAACATATAAACAATCTAAATAATACCTTATATCCCTGAACTCATCGTGAATACCCTGGTCGGGATCAACTTACCATTATTGGTGCAACCTTGTCTAGCTTGTAAATTATATGATGAGTTGCATATAATATTAAATGCACAACTGATGAGTGTGGCAACACTTCTGGTGTAAAGCAGTGAGGATCCAGGCGGAGGAGACGTTCGCCCCCCACCCCCCCGGGAAAAAAGGAAAAGAAAGAAAAAATGAGCGGCTAAATGAGGAAAGAAAGAGATAGAAAAGAAAGAGCGAGGGAGAAGGTGTTAAAAATGTAAAATATGTAGATTTGTAGTCATCAACACCTTCTTAATTGCTTAAACCTCACCAGTTTCTGGGGGCTCGCCCCCCATACTCCTCCACCAGGGCGCTGCGGTACCCAGACCCCTTCCCCGAATTTTGTCTCCCTAGCCCGATTTTCTTGATCCGCCCATGTAAAGGGTGTTATAGTTGGATATGGGTTCGCTTATGGTAAGTGCATCCCAGGTGGACATGGAATCGTTTTATGATGTAACTTGTAATACCGATGTTAATTTTATATCTCAAGGTGTAAAGTGCATGGGTATGGTGTAGCTTACAATGTAAAGTATATCACTGATGGTATCATGCAGTAAATAGTATCCCCCGTGGATAGTGTATTACCGATGAGTTTGTTATCCCAAAAGTTTATCATCGATGGATGCGTTACCAATTATGATGTAAACTGTATCACAGATACATATTTCATTTTATTTTTGTAATGCATACTACATTTATTTTTTTTGTTCTATTATAATTATGGTCCTGCCATACATACTTGCATACTGATCATTTTTGTCATATTATTATTATACCAATGTCATACTTTCATTTCTGTGATATTTTGTTGTCCTATTAGGATTATACCACTGCCAAACATACTTTTCATTCTGGTCTGGGATAATTTTGTGTCCTATAATAATTATACCCCTGTCATACATAGTAGTCAGTCCGGTCTGTCATAATGTTTTTTCCTATTATAATTATATCTGTCATACATACTTGCCATTCTGGTCTGTGATAATTGTTTGTCCTAATATAATTATACCACTGCCAATCATACTTGCCATTCTGGTCTGTGATATTTGGTTGTCCTTTTATCAATATACCACTTCCAAACATACTTTTTATTCTGGTTTGTGATATTTTGTTGTCCTTTCATAATTAATTTCATGTACCTCACCATTCACCTCTTGTGACAATTATACTCAGGTAATATGTACCTTGCCATTTAAGTCCTTTCGGATTTTGTGAAACATAATTAAAACTTAACAGGTATACGTCATCTGTCCATTTAGAGATCATATCTGCTAATTTTATCATAGGGACAAAAAATATTACGTCCGATACCATCTGCACATGCTGAAATACATTGCAATATTTAAAAAAAAACTGTATATTAAAATGCAAATTAACAAATGTGTATTTTCCCCACGTGTTTCTTCTATTATCATAGTTTTCAAATCTTTGGCATTTAAGTTAGGATATACTGTTTAATTTTCTAATTTGAAAACAATTTAACGTCGTAGAAAAAATAAAAATATAATTTTTGTGTAAACATGTAATATTATCAATCATAGTAACCGATTATAAATTTTCCCAAAATGTTGCACCACGTGGTCTATCAACATTGAGGTGGCGGGTTCGAGTCTCACTGCGGGCAGGGTGTACTCGATTCCAATCTTAATTGACATGGATTGCCAGTTTTCCTATCCAAGGTCGGGGTTTTCTTTGGGTACTCTGGCGTCCTCCCCCAATAAAAAATGGACGCTGAATTAGCTGAAAAATGGCTGAAAGTGGCGTTAAACAATATTCAAACCAATAAAAAAACCAAACAAAATGTTGCCCAACGATGTAACAGTAGAGTAACGTAAGTTGTGAGACGTAAGGAAAAATTGATATCAATAATTTTTTATAACAATAATTCATTAATTCTTTGATAGCAATTATTCATTGATGTTTAATATCAATACGTTTTTTTAATTTCAATTTCTGATATCGATTGATTGATTGACTAATTGTTGTTTAACGTCCGGAAAGCAATATGACAGTTGTTTTAGGAAATGTAAATTCCTGCAAACAATATCAGAAATTCTATTTTGAGATATCAAAATCATTTTCTGATATCCGGAGTGTGAAATTTTGATATGAATTAATTGATTTTCTGATATTAAATAATACCGACTACTTTCGGACATCACAAAAAACAATCAATTATTGGATATCAGAAAATCGAATTTCGAATATCACAAAATTATTTTGTGATTTAAGAATATTTATTAATCAGAAAATATGTTTTGTTTTATACTGTTGTGTCCCCTGAAACTATATCCCTAGTAAAATATTCGATATTTCCGACATTGACAAACATCACGACCGTGTTTTTGGTCATTCTCGATGGCGAATATCACAGCTGAATTTAGGAGAAAATCAGGCAGGGTTTTATCGTAGGCATCCGTTGTTTCATGACAGATAATGTTGATTGTAACTGCATACATCTTAATTGTCAAGTCTACAGAATTACTGCGCATGTGTAAGTACGGGAGCAACAATTAATCTTTTTAATTTTTTAAATAAAAAGTGGCTTTTTGAATGTCACAGTGCATTGATAAAGCGGTACAGTGTAGGAAAAATTATCAATAAACGAAATAAACACGTTTTATTACGCTCGCTTGATATCTAATCGTCAGAAATGGTGCGACAAAAATCGTAACGCAAGTATACCTTGATCAAACCCATAGCTCTATGGTCCGTTGAAATTTAAAATAACCAAAAAGGACCTAAAAATCTACGTTTCCGCGGCTAAGTCTGATGATGACGTTAACAACTACGAGCGCCAGCAGAATATACACGCAGTCGATTTTTGTTGTTGTTTGTTTAATTTCAACAATTAATAGCTTAGAAAGATGAATTAATTTATTAAAGATAAAAGCAAAATAATAACAATATATCTCCATCGCACTGCTTCTCTTTAAGGTGTAGGACCACCATAGTTTTTTTACTCTTCGGCTATATTAAAATTTGATAATTTTGACTTATCCTAGAAAATTTACCTTTGTTTCAAATAAAGTGACACTTCTGTCCCCTATAAAAATGCACTGGCTGAACATTCTGTCAAAATTTCACAATATGTTTCATGACATATAAGAAAAAAACGCTCAACCTGAAGTCCACGTGGTCTTAAAATCTACTTTCACTTTCTATTTCAGTCCAAAAATAGTGCTTGTCCCTAATTGACTCTCAACATTTTTATGTTCATTTAAAACCAATAAAACTTTATCCTCAAGTTTCCCAGAATAGTCAGCTTTCCAAAAATACCAAATTTATTCTGGTATCATGTGCGGTTCAAATTCTATATGATGCAAGAGTGAACCTGTATGTTGACTAGTACTACTTTTACGTACAACCTCTGGACTGGTTCCCGGTATTTGGTGGTCCTACACCTTAACCGGAATGAGGTAGACAAAGACAACGTTTGCACTCGTCAATATATCGATACATAATTATTGGTGGTAAATTCATAATTTTTATCTTTAATTGACATTTTTTTTAACTTCAAATGGTTAATCTTATTTTTAACGTTTATTGTCAGCAGAATGTACGTAACTTATAAAATGTTATAAACTAGAGCAAACACTAGACTTTTACTTACATGTGGAAACCTGGATATGTTACTCTTCTTCCAAGTTTCATACATGTCTTGGACCTCGACTTAAAATATAAAATTAAGCTATAATCAACTCAGATAACCACATATATGCTATCATTTTATGTATGGTTTGAAAGAAATACTCCCTTACATGAACAAAGTTATATGATGCCAATCTTCATCAGAGAGACGTAAATGGTTTTTGTCAAATGCTGATGTCACCAACGTCATCAATACAAAATTAAAAATTATAAACATTTGAATCTAAGTTGCAATTTAAACATTTACATATCTGTTTTAAATCATTATTCACATTTGAGATCGTTTATTAAAAGATACTTCTAATCGTTCCGCTGTTTTTCACATGCCATTTTAACTATCACACCACTAATAAATAAGTAACGATTGCCCCCATCGGACGAGTAGATGAAGTTGTATAGTATTATTAATCAAAAGGAAGAATGAATTTTGCTGACGATTGAATTATATTTAAATATAGTGACAATAAAGATAAAAATTAAGATAGTTTTATATTTAAATGGAACAAAACACTTGTGTTTAGCGAATTTATCGTTTGTCGCAGCATCATGTATTATGTAGGGTGGCAAATACATACGTTAGACGTTGCATTTTTCTGATGTATATATATAAATATATGTTCTAAATATCAGATGTTACTAGTAATTTTTCCCTGAATATCGTCTGGAAACAGTCTCAAAAAGAATTGAAGAAAGTCCTTTCTGAATATTTTGTCATCTGGAAAGAAAAAAATCAATACTAGTGCATATATATAATTAATAAATTCTGACATTAGACTGTTTAAAATTCGGCTTACATTGCATAAGCAAATACGGTATCCAAAGTCGTTTATATCGAATAATCTAACCAACAATTGAAAACAAAACTTATATTTTAAATTCTATAGTAAAAATTAAGTAACAAGAAAAGTATTTTCTAGTAATTAAATAATATTTGCATTTCACAATTTTAGTGTCGTCACTTGTTGTTTGCGGAAGAATTCATGTATAGTCAACGTCATCAATACATCTTATTATGACGTCACAATCAGTCACGTGCCGAAAAACCAAGTTAGGTTATACGAAATAACCAACTTTGCTTATGTATTGAGTATTTAAACAAATTTAAATAGCGTTGCCTAAACAAATACGGTACTTGGGAAAGAAGATTTTTTAACATTTGTGAACATTAATATATAAATTGTGTATTTTCAGCATGTTTTACAAAAATTAAATAAAGTCTTTGTATTTAAGATAGGAAAGAAACAAATATATTAATGTCTTATTGATGTTCATAGTGTTTGATACAGTAATTCATTTACAATTAACAATTGTTGAATATTTATGCATTTTACTAAATAATTCAACTATTGCCATTACAAGGTGCCCTGAATTAGATCTTATTAAAACTACACATTATGGAAACATTATACACAAGAAGTCGAGATTTAGAATGTGTAATTAGGAATTGAAGTCGATAAAACATTATAGTTATATGAAACCAGTTGACGTAGAGCTACAAGGGTCAGACATATTATGGTTCTGTTACAAATAGTGCCTGTAGACATAAAATACGAAATAACAAGGCTTTAGCTATCAGATAAACAATAAGCACTCAAAACACACAACAAACAAATAAGCAGCAGGAATCTCTTTGAACAGGTGCGAGGTCACGAGCTGGAGGAGACACCAGCACATATATATAAGGTGACATAGATATTTGACATAAACACTATTTTGCAATAAGAAATCATCTGGATAGATATATTATTTTGTATATTAGACGTTTGTTTATATGTTGCTTACTGACTGTATGACAAGTAACGTTGTCCTCCTATATAATATATATATAAATGCTGAGCTAGATTACTTAAAATTTATACATATTGAATACGAAAATTACTTTGTCAAACATAGTACATTTATGTTAATACAGCTATATTTTTATGTAGTGGATTTGGTCTGGAGTTGAATATAGTGCAGGCGAATGAGTGCCGCAGTCCCTCAATGGTGCAAGTTCTAATTTCACTGAGAGAAAACAAAACAAAATGACAGCACTAAAATCTAATTTGAACAATGCTGTGTTTAATACCAGCAGGTGCTGCGAGAATATTACAACACAGAAACAGGATATTTATTATTAGGAAATTTAGTTCAACAACCCTTCGTTGTCTGTTTTAAAATATTGATCAGACTTGCAAACAGTTGATATTCCCTTGTATAATATTGTATTATTTGGAACAGAACCTGCTAATACACATGATGCATATTCAAATTTGTCGTACCCGTGTCAATCTTACTTACCCCATTCTAGGCGATAGTCATAGTTTTCATCTTTAAAATAAATATTTATAAAATTTTAATTCAGAACTAGAAATTAAAGAAACCACAGAAACAGCTTTATCTACATAATTGTTAGACTTAAACCTCGCATATGACACCAACGGTCATCTTAGCACAAGAATTTACGACAAACGAGACGATTTTTATTTCAAAATTGTAAATTTTCCTCACATATGCAGCAATATTCCAGCTTCTTTTGCATACGGGGTATATATTTTTCAATTGATCAGGTATGCAAGAGCTTGCAGCAAGTATACTGATGTTTGCAAACGTCACTTATATCTTCGGGATTAACCTATAAACCAAGGTAACAATTAAAAAAACGACTCGTCCGCGCTTTTAAATAAGTTTTACTATAGATACAACTTCCTTTTCGTAAAATATTCTCGTTTGAAAATATGGTTGCAGATAGTTTTCCCACTTTTTAATTCAGTGTACAGTGAACGTGCAACGATGATTGTTTGTTACACCTATTAGGGATTAGTGATATATGATACCCATCTATTTTAATCAATTAACCAACTCGCATTCAACAGTAATGGAAGCGGGAGGTTTGGCATGCCATAAAACCTGGCTTAACCCACCATTTCTTTTGAAATGTCTGTACCAAGTCAGGACAATTGCTGTAGTTGCTTTATGTTGGTTGTTGGTTCTGGAGTTTTCCGGTTCCTTGGACTTTGATTTGTGGATTGTCTTTTTTGACAATTTTATCGGTATTTTGTTGTTACCTTCATAGTTAAATTTGTTTAAAAAAAATGTGTAAATAAAGATTAACTAGATTTTTCATGGTTTGTTTAAAAAAAAAGAGTCTGATCGGAGGTGATGGCATGAGATAAGAAATCTAGAATAGAAAAAAACCTTATCACGGTTGTACGAAAACATCGCTTATTTATTTATCCTTATTATTATTTCCTTTTTGAGCAGTGTGGGACATTCATAAGCTTCGATATTTCTTTTTTAAATCCCATCATAATGATACGGCGACTTTCATATTAAATGTTTTCAGCAAATTTTCAGCCATATCGAGGCTTTTTAGCTTTTATGCAATAAAGAAAGTGGAGTGCAGCAGTACACCTCCGATCTAGCAATCCTTGTCTATTACTGTTGGAAGCCACCCGCACCCTAAGTTATTTCAATGAATGAATTACTGTGCATGTTATGATGTTTTATGTATTATCCGATTCTACAGCGTTTGGATAATTTATTGCCTCTTCAGTCATTAACATGTAATGTACACCAACACCACGGCCAATTAATAAAACTGACGATATTCTATAAGAGATCCCTTGTTGATCTTAGCTGTAGGCGTACGTGTGTATAATGTTAGAATATCTTGTTTTTTAGACATCCGAAATATGGCCAGTCTCAAGACTTGGTCGCTGTTTAACAATTGATTCTTCTTCGGCTAAGATAACAGAGACAAGTTTTATGTTTCATTCAATTCCAACCTATACCTTGATGTTTGGACCACTCAAAGCTTCCCTTTCTAGGATATAAATGTTTTCATAATGTTCTTTCCGCCTTCTCTACACTCATGTTCTGCAATCTGCTGCAGATTTGCAGTAAGGTTTTAGTCAGAAAAGAAATCGTGAATATAGGAGTGTTTAAATCTATGACAGCTGGAAACTTATGGTAAAAAAAACCCGCCAAAGTCGAGCGTGAGTAGAATCTGACTTGCGATGAACAATTTAGTGGAACAACAACTGAGTTAAAGGGTAAACAGGAGGTTATGGAGATGTTTTTGAAAGTTGATGTTTTTCAATTGTTGTCCAACGTTCTCGGATAGTACGTGCGATGTCTTTAAAAGCTGAGTGGTATGGTTCCCTTCATTATCTCAGGAGTAACAAAACTTCGTAGCAGTTGGTTTGAAAAATTATCCTGTCTACTCACTGGTGATCGATACAACATTTTTAAAATAAAAATGTCCGGTTGTTTCGCCTATTGCTGATTAGTGGTGTATGATACCCAACCATTTTCATCGACACACCAACTGAAACTCTACAGCATTGGAAAAGAGAAGTTTGGCATGCCATAAGACCTGGTTTAAACCATCATTGCTTTTGAAATTCCTGTACCAAGTCAAGACAATTTATGTAGTTGCTATATTTGTGAATGTGGGTTATCAAATTTACAGGTTTTGGGCTTTGATTTGTGGAATGTCTTTTTTTGACAGTAAATAGTGTAGGAATTGGAAGCTAAGTAAAGATCTTGTCAAGGTATCCTTTTGTTAAATTACAAAGCTACGATACACGTATCTGGTGATAAGTTTCAATACTGACAAGAAATCTAAAAATAAATTCACAGTAAAAACCATTTTCAGTATTATATATACCACGCCGTATTCGAGTTAAAATATTTAAACATTATGTTAACGAGTAAGGCGTGGTATAGGTAGTTTACATAATTTAAACAATAGAATGGAATAACTTAAAAGTTGGTTAATAATACTTAAGCCCCTCCTAAGTCAATGTATTTTATGGGGTATTTTATCACGTGACGTGAAACCGCCCTGTCATGATAAAAAGGATTTTATACAACACAAACATGATTATTTACTCACAAATTATGTGTGCCTAAATTTGGGAACAATTAGGAAAAAATAATATTTATTTATGAAAGTATGTAACGAATTTACTTGACGCATGTGTAACAAAGATCAAACGAATATCCAATTAGAACTTATACCCAATATCAACTGCTTTTTCACTTCGTTGTAATTAATTATAATATTTTAAATAAACAAAGAAACTATAAAAAAATTTCTGTACGTAACTACATGCATTTTTTTGTTTTCAAATTGGAAAAAAAGGAAAAATGCGACCTTACGTTAATCTGACATAATTGCGGTTGATACATCAAAATTTGTTTCTAAAAATGTGGTTACATTAGTCAGTAAAATTTGTTTAGCTTGTCAAAGACCAGCTTCAGGCATGCTTATTGGAAATATTGTAAAAAGGAGTTATGAAACCCTTAAACTACTGTCCCCGATATTTGTCCTTAGGTTTATATTCGCTGTTAAGTCGGCTAAGAATAATATTGTATCAATGAAGTTACAAGACATACAATAAATCTCAAACTATTGAAAAACCATGTGTTGCAGAATAAAAACTTACAACGTGGAAATCCTTCATCTTTGGCCATAACTATTAACACTGAATCTGCATGTACCTTTTTACATTTCAGTAACTGATGCGGGCTGCCCGTAATAAAGTAATTGTCTATTACTGGTTGAAAGCCAACTACCTCATATGGATTTTTCTATATAAAAACAAAACTCTCTAAGAATCTAGTAATCAAAGGTTCGTTTGGAAATTGCCACTACACACGAATACAATAACTTCAACTTGTTTGATTATCGTCTTCAAAACTAGTTTTTCAAAACTCTATTAATCTAAAATATCTACTAAGTTTTTCAAGTACCTATGTGGATTCGTTAACTGTGAAAAAAACAAACATATAGAAACAATATCTAAAAGGGATCTAACGTACGACAACAAAAATTCTTATCGTGAAAACAAACCTCTCCATCTGTGAACATAAAATCTGTATCCATGGCTGATTTTTGCATGAGTTCTGTATAAGTGTAGGTATGCACAATATGACTAGATAAGTCTTTACAGTTACTAGTTGTGGTCATCTTCCTACTAGAAGGTACGCATTCGGACACTGCCCAGTACGCCAGAGGTGACCCACTATGGACAACTGCATTTTTAAACAGTCCTTAAAATATATATATTATTACAATAACAATTTGGTTTTATTATGTGCTTTTGTTTTTGTTCCGTTGTTTTGTTTGTTTTTCTTTTTAAATGAAATGTTATGCCCGCTTTTAGCATTTTGCTATACCATGTCATATAGGTTGTTTGGTCGAGAAAGCCAAATAGCGGAAAAAGAATACACACTTGATCTCTGTGTCAGTACGCTAATAGTCAGTTACGTACCGCGACCGTTGGTCTATAAGGTTGTAGTAATTATTTTCACAAACTTAACATACAAAAATATTTGTGAAACAATTTGCGATTACATTTCCTTTTATAAAAAGCAAGATTTAAATAATAGTCGACTCTGTTGATTTATTATGTCTCGTTCTAATTTACTTCGTGCATTATTTGGGTCTTTAGGCAGCCGAGTGGTTAAAGTAGTTAGCCGACTACTTTTGATAACCATCGTGTCAACACTGAGGTTGAGTGTTACATCCTTACAACGGGCAATATATGCACGACTCTAATTATTACTGACAAGGATTGGTAGTTTTCCTGTCGAAGGTCGGTTTTGTCTCCTGGTAATCCGGTTTCTCCGCCAGTCCGCAGGACCCCAAAAAAATAACTTTTTTGAGATATAATAATTTGGATATTACCTGAAATCAATTAAAGGCCAAAACTGTGTCATTATACTGATCTAAACGCGAACAAGAACAAGTGGACTGTGTAGTCATAACTGAGTAACCTTTTAATTTGGCGCGCTTTTGCACGTCGAACAAATAACTAGTTATTTTCCCCTTTCAAATTTGGCCCGCTTGGAAACGCTGCACAAATGTATGAATAATTTGTGTGATATAGATTATTATTAATATTTGTTTTCATTTCCCCATTTATTTAATCGCAGGCATTTTTTGTCCTATATGCAGATCATAATTATTTTATTCACTGTGAGCTCATGATAAGAGATCTGAGCACGCGTTTCTAATGGCTTATCAAAAATTTAACTTATAGTATTGTGGATAGGTCAACTATAAGTATTTGTTGGTATTTATTACAAATCCATGTAATAAACAACAAATATTATGCAGCCACCATCGGGAATATTTCTAAATTTGATTATATTAGTTTAGAACTAAACAATTCAAACATGACAAATTACCATTACGTGAGAGTTATACCTTGGGTAATATCCGATGTCAAATGAAGCCCGACATCCCCTGCCCCAGCACTGTGTCCATGTATTGTGACTCGTGACGGATCTCCATCAAAGAACTTAATATTGTGCTGCACCCATTTCATAGCTTCAACTTGATCCAATAATCCGAGGTTTCCTTCGATACCTTTACATCTATCAGCATAAAACCCTACAACACAATATCAGGTCTCTCCAGAAGAGATAGAATTCAATGTCATCAAAGATACCAAGGTTTATAGCATTTACTACGCCAGACGCGCGTTTTGTCTAATTAAGACTCATAAGTGTCTGTAAATAGATTGTAATTTATTGATACCTGAAAACCGTTTTAGTGAGAAATGTTGTATTGATTTAATTTAAGTCATTAGCATGCACTGAAAATAATGAAGTTTGAGCCATATATATTTTATGAAAAGGTATAAACCAGCAAAAACACAACATTTGTATAAAGGTAGTTTAGAATGGTTTCGAAGCCACTAATCTTGACGCAGTTCGCGTGTTCAACAAATGAAATTTTACCGAAAAAAATGTACTGATTTATACTTGCATGATATTATATATATATATATTGTATTTATACACAAACATATAATGATACATGTAATTTATAAAACAACAGTGTTTTCTAAGATCACCAGACGAAACACATATGTTGAATGTTTGAAGAGACAATCAAGGAATGTGTTGAACAACCGACAGACAGAAGGGTAGGATATAACTCTGCTTGAGATGTTCTTCATCTTTTTACTATGATATTGTTGATATAAATCTGGGATCAGTATTACTGTAGTGAAGAAAATGTCATCAAAGATACCAAGGTTATAATTTTACTACTCTAGACTAGCGTTTTGTCTAATTGAGACTCAACATCAAATTTGTAAAAAAGTTATACCAAATCCGGATAGATAATCTAAACATTTTGAACATAATTATTATATTAAGGGAGCATCATTTCTATAAAAATCATCTAATAGTGCTGATGTTTTAACTCGTCCATTTTGATATAAACATTTGATTTAAAATTTATAAAAATCCTACACGTTATAAAGTCGTAATTCCAAAGCCATAACTCCCACAATATTGATCGATCTGTACGTATTATCGACTTGTTTTAGATATTATTAATCTGAAGATTTAGTTTAAATTACATAAAAATCGTTTGTACAAATGTAGACATGAGAGTGCTTACAAGACAAATGTTCAAAGGACCGTAACTTTATTTTCACACTTATCCAAGAGTCATTAATAAAACATTTGATTACATTTTCACAAAAATGTTACAAGAAACGGCGTAAGAGTGCTTACGATACAAATTTCTATATAATTAACGTTTCCAAGGAGCTTAAATCTCACAAAAAATTATCGACAGTGTTGATTTTGTAACTTGTCCAGAAATATCCTATTTAAATTTTTGCGAAAATTTTACAAGATTTCTATTTTTTGTTTGTTTTTACGTCATTTCTAGCAATTTTTAAGGTGTATTATCAGTTGTAGGAAACTGGGGTCCAAGTGAGAATCCCCCTGACCTTCGGTAGGAAAATTGACAATCCTTGTCAATTAAGTTTGGAGTCGTTCGCTCAACTATTTGCCTCAATGAGCCTTTATATACAAAGCCAAATTTTTGATTTACATAGAGACGTACACAGAATCAAACATGGTGGCTTGAAAATTAAAGAAATAAAGAATCAGCATAAATAAGCCACTCCGTAGATTCCTGTTCCATACGAAAATGTTGTTTAAATGGGTGTTTAACGCAACTTTCAGCTATATCATTATATCATATTTTTCAGCTATGTCATTACGTATTTGATTCTTATATTAGCATGCCAATATATTCCTCGTTTTACAAAATTTTCAACTTTTTTTTCAGTACGAGGATTTATGTGAATAATTCTGAATTTGTACGAAATTTATTTACGGATTTAGTAATAACAATAAAAAGTTTCAAATATGAAATTTTAAAATACATTTTGACTGTCCTTTCTCAGATTTTTTTCAATCAATATTGATTTGTTTTATAATTATTTTTAATTTTCGTCGTGTGGCTTTCTTTAAATTTAACATCGGTAAAGTTGTTAAATTCCTGTTTTATTTAAGCTATAATAATTTCCGTACCTTTTAAATAAAAATAAATACGAAGGTAAAGTAAAATTGACAAAAAATGGCGTCAAATGCAATTCAAACAATTAACTTCAAATGAACAATGATTTCTGTTATGAAAGACTGTAATTCACATACAGGAAACGAAACATATGCCACTATTTAACAAGAAGGGTTTTTTTAATATCAAAATACTATTTTGTAAAGGCAAGTTTTTAACTCTCAAAATCTTATTCACGACACTACAAATCACCCATTCAACCATAATATATTTTCATATTTTTTATGTTTAAATATACAGTAAGCGAACCTTACTACCATGACCATTACTTTTACAAAGCAGTTATGTGAGCTACAACCTGTTACATTGGAGCAGGAGGAGAACGCATCACCATCTGTGATACTAAATATATTAGATTGATTGATTGATTGTTGTTAAACGTCCAGCAAGCATTATTTCAGCTATATTCAGGACGTGAAAATTATAGTTTTTAAATTATTCGTATGTCATGCCTCCCTTTATACTTAAACGTAATCTCATGCAATAATATGAGAATAATATATTGGAACATGATAAGATTCCTAATAGCGACCTCACCGAAGAACAACTATAGGCTGATGTTACATTGAAAATGACTATGTGGATAATTTTGCTAAAGAAGATGAAAATCATTTAGATAATGAAAAGCTTTTTGAGCAGAGATATCGTCGAAAATCACCTTCGACGTACGATGAAGTTAAAGACACTTTCGCCAACTATCTGCGGTAATATCAGTCAATGCGCATAATGCATAGGCAGCAAACGTTGTGCTTGTTAGAAAAACGAATGATAACCTTAGACTATGTGTAACAAAAAAATAGCTATAACTAGGATAAAAGCACTGTCTTGCCGGAAGTAACCCATGTCTACAGCATCCATCTTTAAATATGCGATCAGCGGTTGTCCTTACTTTAGGATACAGCACTTGGCGAGTTGTATTTCAAGAACAAGATGGTGTAAAACTGGTTATTTGTTGTGCTAGTAGAGGTTGGTTAAAGTTGAAGAAAATACTCGCCGCATTAGTTGGAATTCCTGAAGTGGGCTATTGGCGATATTTAAAGATGACTTGAATGACAACAGCTTAACCGTATTAACAAACAACACTCTCACTTACACCGATGAACCAGCTTACATTGGGAGTCAAGCTATCAGTCCTGGTTTAATACCATCAGATGAACAGGATATGAGTGAGGACATTGGGCGAACTCCCACGCCATTGATCCGCTTACTAATACCTTTGTAAAGCATATCATCGAGGGACACAAACCAACAACTGCGCAAGCTGGAACGACACCACTTTTGCGACAGTATGACAACCGCATCGTGAACTATGGTGTACTCAATCGTGTAGTCACCGTCAATAATGACAGAAAGACCTACCGTATCTCGCTTACATCGCACCTACACTATTACACAAAATATAAGAAAAATCTTCCCAGCTCTAACTTATAATAATTCAACGAACTTTCCCTATAACAACAACAATATACTTAGAAAATATAAAATTTTGCTTTAGCGATTCCATGAATTTTTCTACTTTTTGGAATATTGCATTTATGTTAGTATGCTCGGAGTTAGTTAAAAAAAGTTATAAATTACAATACGCATTTAATGACTTTTGTGCAATCTGATTTGGCAACATATCACTTCTGATACTAAGCATAGGTGTAGGAGAACACATTTCTTATACTTAATGACTGTACGATTATGTTAAGTGAAAAATGTAACTACAGAAATAGCGTAATTGTTTTTACATATTGTAATAAATATTACTGTGTTCTATAGTTGTTAATGAAGGGAGGCGAATTTATCATGAAACGGGCTTTCGGTGATAAGCGAACATTCAAGAAATCAAAGTCTGCTAAAAACTGTATTTTATCTAATATGATAAAAGACATATTAAAATTATATGAAAATAAATGTTAATAACAGTAAATGAATTGTACTACACATGCGTATTAATCAGTTTATTTAATGAATGTAAATCATATTTTCAAATGCAGACACATACATAAATAAGACCTTAGTTTCCTTTTAGTCTTTCCATTTCACTAAGTTCATTGACAAATTGTGTACTTTTCAGCTGATTTGATCATATTCCAAGTCTTCTGTGTGTCAGACCTGCTGCCATTGATTAATGTTCACTCGTGGTAAAATCTCATTTTCTTTGCATTCAAAGCAAAGTTGTAACAAAATTGAGAGGCATAAAAATACTTATCTAACCTTTTAATAAAAAACAGATGGTGCCCTTAATATACCATTTGTTTATACCTGTAGATTTTCTGATATCTTTTCAATGACCATATCATTACGCATAATATTTACAAGCAGGATTGTAATTTACATTGTTATTGTTGTTCAATGTTTATGTTTATTATTCCTTTTTCTTAGTTATAATGATCTACGAAAAACCGAAGAACTAATTATTCAGCTATATTTATTGTATGGTCGTCTACATGAAAACACCAAACACATTTACGAAGAATGATGGACTGAATTATAATAAATTGTTTTATTTTTATTTGTGCATGTTAAAATTAGAAAAAAACTTATCGGTCATTAAATAGATAGCAAATAGAAAATGTACAGATCAGTGATTTTATGATGAAATCATCTTCAAGTAAATGTAAGTGTCAGTTTAAACATTTAGGTCGCCATTATTACACATGTATGATCAACAATTTGAATTAATTGTCTTGTAATGGTATATTATATTTCTGCTATTTTAAATTAAGGCCTTCTTTGGGTGTATGCGTATAAGCGGGTCTACGGCTTATAAATCAAATCACTTGTCTCTCAATCATCCTCTAGCTTACCTACCTAACACTCCTAATCTGTAATTAAAATTGACAACAATAATTTGTCCATATGCTGCTAGTATATCAACATTAAACATGGCGCCCATTCCATCTTGATTTGACCCTCCGTGGACAAACAGCAGAACTGGCAAGGGTTTGTCTTTGACCTGCAATATGCGAAATAAAGTATGAGAATATAGGTTAGTTCTCTCTTCAAAGTATTATTTCAGGTCTCCCTGAAAGTATAGATATCTATAGTATCGATCAACGGCGTTTCAGCACTGACGATTTGAGATCGAGCCAGTCTTAGTACCTTGCACTAATTCATCAGCATACATTGATACGGATTGGCAAGTTTCCTGCCGAAAGTCAAAAGTAATTTAGCTGTCCCGGCCTATAAAAACTGGACGCCATGATATAGCCGTTAAATTGCTGAAAGTGGCGTAAAACCCAAACAAACAAACAAACAAACAAATAAGTAAAGAATAAACAACCAGTAATGTTAAAACAATCGCACTCAAAGGAAAGCAGCTGAAAGTAATTATTATTTTGATTCATATCATTACAATGTTTTGATATTACATCCTTTCAACCAACATACATGTGAAATACTTAAAATATTTGTCAGCAGATGTATTAAGTTTCTGTTCAGTAATAATAGTGACGTTACGTAACTTTGACTTCAGAATTTATTATAATACATACAATAAACAATTTATGGCTAATTGGGTCATTTAAAACTAGGTAAAAAATGAATAACTATAAAGAAGAAAGCCTGACCGTGTACCACTATGTGTAAAGTGTTTTGAGAATGCCGCGCTCCATGCACACTAAAGACCACTTTTGTAGTTGTCGAGAACAGTAGGCTTGGTGTAGCGGCTACAAAAGGCTACATTTTTAGCCTTTACCCATACTTTGTCAGGGGCATTCAAAACTTATGCCGTCTGGTTTATCTTTCCCAAATAGATTTATTGTTTGTTAACTTGTCTTAAGTATAGCTGAAATACTGTTTTTTGGACGTACAGCATACATTCAGTCAATCTACAAACTAGATAATAGGAAAATCATTCTATCATCTCAAACAAGAAAAATTAAGTTAAACAATCGATAAACTTAAACAAGAAAAATTAGAAGCAATCGATCACCTCAAACAAAAAAGGTAAAGCCATCGTCTGTCTTAAAAACAACAAGTAAGTTAAAGGAAGCAGTCACTACATACAGGGGACAATTGAGTAATTCTGGCGAGAAAATGCCGGAAATAAGATCAACTTTTAAATCGCTACACCAGATTGACCAGCGGTTCATTCATTTTACCAGATAAACCTGCTCTATACTCACTATACCTGATAGATGAACATTATAATAACTATACCAAATAGACCAGCTCTTTTATCACTTCACCCGAAAAACCTGCTCTATACTCACTCCCCTGATAGATGAACATTATAATCACTATACCAGATAAACCAACACCTTAAACACTTTACCCAATAGACCTGCTCTATACTCAATACACCTGATAGATGAACATTATAATCATTATACCAGATAGACAAGCTCTTTAATCACTTTACCCGATAGACCTGTCGTGAACCCAGTACCCCTGATAGATGAACATTATAATCACTATACCAAATAGACCAGCTCTTTAATCACTTTTCCCAATAGACCTGCTCTATACTCACTATCCCTGACAGATGAACATTATAATCATTATACCAGGTAAACCAGCGCCTTAATAACTTTAGTCGATAGACCTGCTCTATACTCACTACACCTGATAGATAAACATTATAATCATTATACCAGATAGACAAGCTCTTTTATCACTTTACCCGATAGACCTACTCTATACCAACTACCCTTAATAGATGAATATTATAATCATTATTCCAGGTTGACCAGCTATTAAATCACTTTACCCGATAGACATGCTCTTTACTCACTATCCCTGATAGATGAACATTATCATCATTATACCACATTGACCAGCTCTTAAATCACTTTACCCGATAGACCTGCTCTATACCCATTATTACTGATAGATGAACATTATAATCACTATACCAGATGACAACGGCTCTGTAAATGACCTTTGACTGAGGGGGAGGAAATTTGATCTTATTTTGATATTTGGCTGCGCCGAGCTGTAGCATAGGCAATGGATTTATTACACAATGGAATTTGGATATTAGAGCTGTATTTAAAAAAGCAGTTTCATACAGAATTGATAAACAAATTAATTTATATAATTTTTTAAATGTATTGGTTATTTTTCAGCTGATTGTGCAAAGCGCATTTCTGGACTATTTTATGGGTGTTTGCGAGTTTTCTTGAGTTCCCTTCGGGGTTTCTTAATTTGCGAAAATTTGATCTGACATGACAACCAAAAATCTAACGTGATATAGCTGAAATTATGTCACGCGTTTTGAGGGGTCTCTCATTACTCGACGAAACTTGGTGCCTAAGTTAGAGCAAAAAATGTTAATAGTTTCCCCTATACACAAATAATTAAGAGGCCGTTGTCAAGTTGAAGTGTTGATATTTTACTTTGTTGTCTAAAAGTTTGTATGTCAATGATGTTATCAGTTCAGCCACTACAGCTATAATGCTGTAATTTTCACTTTATTCTGTCAGATAACAATAAACAATTAAAAAATACCAGTTTCTGTCTAAATTTTTTCCCCAAAACATAAGAATTTATTGTTTTAAACAGTAGGTTACTTGGCCTTGAATGGCATAAATTTGTCAGATTTCCTTGTAGACAGAAACAACAAAGAATTTGAGAAAAAAAAACGCTTAATTACTCAATGGAGAACAGAAGCGAACTTCATTTAGTAAGGTTAAACACTATTGCAACTAAATAAATTTTACTTGAACAAAACAAAAAACAAATGCCAAGGTGCACTTCCCCCCTTTAGTACCGCCACACATAGCACATGCATTCACCCTGGAACTCTGCGAGATAAGGTTCAATATGATATTGCTCACAAATGTATTTTTAACCAAATCCATGATAGTGTTTTACCAAAAAGGCAAAGCCAGTAAAATATGGTTTGTATTTTATTTATATCATTATTTTATTGTCTGAAAAACTGATTCAGTAGCAACAGATAGAGTTGGGTCACTTTTTTCCCAAAACAAATTATGATTGCATGCTCATTTCTACAAGATGTATTTAAATCCAGCATTTTTCCTCAAATGCTTCATTTACCAAGTGGAAACACTTGTAATCAACATTCGTATTTCTACATTTTATAAAATAGAAATTCATAAAGTTAAAACATTGTCAAGGGAGTAATAGTTGGCTTTGAAGAATGTAAACAAACTGTGTAAAATGAAGATTTATTGTAAATATATGAAACCGATTCATATTTTAAGAACAAAATTAGAAGATAATACTCTAATTCCTGTTTTAGAAATACAATCACACAATGTCTTGCTGATATTACAAAGATAGCTTATACAATTGTTTGTGTGGGTGGGTGGGGGTGGGGCACATGTAGATGGAATAAGCCAGGATATGCGCATATATATAAAAGTGACATATAAGTAGGTGGAGTGGTTTCAATTGGTAACCATGGACCTTGTACACAATAAATGCACTCGGTTACTAATTTTAAAAGCATGTTTCTTTGCTTTCGCCATTTATTTTGAATTCTTGTGTTGATTTTTACTTTTTTACAATATATAGTTACAACATCAGAGCGTTATGACGTCACAGTTTGCATGATGTCATAAAGGGTACTTCAAAACTCCTGGCTGTGTTAATCTTTTTCTCAAGAAACTTCTTTGGAAATATTGGTATTAACCTATTAATAATCAGTCTAATTTTAGTAAATACAAATGTACACCCATTTTTGATCCACAATTATATGATTTATATATTGAGTGCTGTTTAAGAATGTTTGATTGTGCAATCAATACAAAAATTATATGTTAAATGTAAAAATTTGTTCTAAAAGATAAGTTTATGTGCCCATATTTCTTATTTAAAAGGTCAAAATTTTATTACTTTGGAGTTCAGTATTGGTATTATTTAAAGATATAGCCTTCCTATGGTTTATTATGACATATATATAGGTTGCTAAAGCTAAAACTTATCATCCAGCTATAGATATAATGACGCATGAGAGTTGTTGTTTTTTTTTAATGAATGTCGAGTTGAACAACTGAAAGCGTTAAAGTTTGTTCATAAAAAAGGCTGAAACGGCTTTATTTTATTTCGGAATGAGATGAAACATGGCAGATTTGCTCGTAATATGGGGAACAAAAAGTAAATACAGTAAAAAGTGTGAAAATTGAAAATTGCGTTTAAATTTGACAACGGCTCTGTAAATGACCTTTGACTGAGGGAGAGGAAATTATTTCTTACTTCTGATATTTGGCTGCGCCTAGCTGTAGCATTTATTATTCAATGGAACTTTGATATTAGAGCTGTATTTAAAAATCAGTTTCATACAGAATTGATAAAAAAATTATTTATATAATTTGTTAAATGTATTGGTTATTTTTCAGCTGATTGTGCAAAGCGCATTTCTGGACTATTATATGGGTGTTTGTGAGTTTCCTTGAGTTCCCTTCGGGGTTTCTAAATTTGCGAAATATTTTATTGGACATGACATCCCGAAACGTGATATATCTGAAATTATTTCGCTCCTTTTGAGGGGTCTCTCATTACTCAACGAAACTTGGTGCCTAAGTTAGAGCAAAAAATGTTAATAGTTTCCCTTATACACAAATAATTAAGAGGCCGTTGTCAGATAGTCCAGCTCTGTAATCACCCTACGCAATATACCTGCTCTATACTCATTATCCCTAATAGAAGAACATTATAATCATGATACCAGATAGACTAGCTCTTTAATTACTTTACCCGATAGACCTGCTCTATGCTCACTACCCCAAATAGATGAACATTAGAATCATTATACCAGATAGACTAATTCTTTAATTACTTTACCCGATAGACCTGCTCTATGCTCACTACCCCAAACAGATGAACATTATAATCATTATACCAGATAGACCAGCTCTTTAATCACTTTACCCGATAGACCTGGTGTGTACTCACTACCCCAAATAGATTAACATTATAATCACTATACCAGATAGACCAGCTCTTTAATCACTTTACCCGATAGACCTGGTGTGTACTCACTACCCCAAATAGATGATAATTATAATAACTATACCAGATAGACTAGCTCTTTAATCACTTTACCCGATAGACCTGCTCTATACTCATTATCCCTGATAGATGAACATTATAATCATAAACTAGATAGACCAGCTCTTTAATCACTTTACCCGATAGACCTGGTGTGTACTCACTACCCCAAATAGATGAACATTATAATCACTATACCAGATAGACTAGCTCTTTAATCACTTTACCCGATAGACATGCTCTATACTCATTATCCCTGATAGATGAACATTATGATCATTATACCATATTTACCAGCTCTTTAATCACTTTTCCCGATAGACCTGCTATATATCTCTCTATCCCTGATAGATGAACATTATAATCACTATACCAGATAGACCAGCGCTTTAATGACTTTAACCGATAGACCTGTTGTGTACTCACTACCCCAAATCAATGAACATTATAATCACTTTACCAGATAGACTAGCTCTTCAGTCACTTTACCCGATAGATCTGCTCTATACTCATTATCCCTGATAGATGAACATTATAATCATTATACCAGATAGACAAGCTCTTTATCACTTTACCCGATAGACATGCTTTATACTTACTAACCGGGGCCTCGGTGGCCGAGTGGTCAAGGTAGTTCGTCTACTATTGATCACGTGGTCTGTCAACACTGAGATTGCGGGTTCGATTCTCACTGCAGGCAGGGTGTATCCGACTCCAATCTTAATTGACAAGGATTGCCAGTTTTCCTACCGCAGGTCGGGGGTTCTCTCCGGGTACTCCGGCTTCCTCCCCCAATAAAAACTGGACGCCATGAAATAGCTGAAAAATTGCTGAAAGTGGCGTTAAAACACCATTCAAACAAACAAACAAACAATATACTTACTAACCTGATAGATGAACATTATAATCTCGATACCAGATAGACCAGCTCTTTAATCACTTTTCCCGAACGACCTGCTCTATACTCACTTTCCCTGATAGATAAATATTATCATCTTATACAAAATATACCAGCTCTTTTATCACTTTACCCGATAGACCTGCTCTATACTCATTAGCCTTGATAGACGATCAGAATAATCATTCTACCAAATAGACCAGCTTTTTAATAACTTTACCCGATAGACCTGCTCTATACTCATTATCCTTTATAGATAAACATTATCATCACTATACCAGAAAGACCAGCACTTTAATCACTTTACCCGATAGACCTGTTCTATACTCATTATCCCTGATAGATGAACATTATAATCATTATACCATATTGACCCGCTTTTTAATTCCTTTACCCGATAGACCTGCTCTATACTCTTTACCCTTGATAGACGATCAGAATAATCATTCTACCAGATAGACCAGCTCTTTAATTACTTTACCCGATAGACCTGCTCTATACTTATTATCCCTGATAGATGAACATTATAATCACTATACCAGATAGACCATCTCTTTAATTACTTTACCCGAGAGACCTGGTCTGTACTTACTTCCCTGATAGATGAGAACATTATAATCATTATTCCCGATAGACCAGCTCTTTATCACTTTACCCGAAAGACCTGCTCTATACTCACTATCCTTGATAGATGAACATTATAATCATTATACCAGATAGAACAATTCTTTAATTACTTTACCCGATAGACCTGCTTTATACTCACTACACCTGATAGATGAACATTATAATTAGTATACCAGATAGACTAGCGATTTAATCACTTTACCCGATAGACCTGCTCTATACTCATTACCCTTGATAGACGATCAGACTAATCATTTTACTAGATAGACCAGCTCTTGAATCACTTTACCCGATAGACCTGCTCTATACTCAATACCCTTGATAGATGAACATTATAAACACTATACCAGATAGATCAGCTCTTTAATCACTTTACCCGATAGACCTGCTCTAAACTCACTATCCCTGATAGATGAACATTATAATCACTATACCAGATGACCTAGTTCAGTTTCATGCACACGATACCAGATGGACTAGCTTTATCTTAACGATAACTGACGGACTAATTTTTACTCACGATATATGATGGACAAGGTCCTTACTAATGTTAACAGATTTCCCATTCTATACTCACGATAGCAGATGGACAAGCTTTACTTACCATATAAACCAACTCCTTATTTACAATACAAGATGGACCGGATCCATGCCCACGATACCTGGAGTCTAGCTCTATACTCAAGATACTTGATAAACAAGCCCTATACTCACGATACCAAATGCAATTGTTCCTATACCAGTATGTAATAGCTCCATACTCACGATACCAGATTGAACAGCTCTATACTAACGATACCTGGTAGGCCAGCTTTTTACTCACGATAACAGAAGGACCAGGTTCAGACTAACTGTACCTTGTAGACGACCTATATATTCGAAAAACCGAAAGGACCAGCTCTATACTTACGAGACCTGATAGACCAGCTCTATACGCACGATACCAGATGGACCAGTTTATACTCCAGATACCTGATAAACTAACTCTATACTCACGATACCATATGGACAATCTCCATTAGATACCGGATGTTCTATTTTCACGATTCCAGATGGACCTCCAGACTCATGATACCAGATGGACCAGATCTATACTTGAGATACTAGATGGAAAGATGGAAGCGCATTTTATAATGATTATAATGTTCAATACCAGATGAACAAGCTTCATACGCTCGATTGCAGATGGACCAACATTAAACTAACGGTACTAGATGGAACTGCTCCATACTAAAGATGCCAGATTAACCTCCATACTCAAGATACCAGATAGACCAGCTCAATATTCATAATACCGGCCAGTTAGAACCTCTCATTACTCAACGAGATATTACGTACCGGTTCTATTCTTGAGATACTTGAGGATACATCAATTTGTTCTCGATACGAGATAGACCAGCTTTTTACTCACGATACCATATGAACTAGCTTCATGCACGCGAAATCAGAGGGACTCACTGTATACTAACACTACATATTGGACTAGGTACATATATTCACGATAGCCGATAGACAAGCTGTAAACTCACGATACGAAGGGAATCAGCTCTATATTCACAATATCAGTTTAACCAGCTCGATTTCCGATGGACCTTCTCTATGCAGTACCTTTTGAATAGCTCTAAACACCCGACACTATATGAACCAGCTCTATATTCATGTTACCACTAGCTGCATACTCGTAACACCAGATAGGCCGACCAGCTTCATATCTGACATGAACTGTATGCATTGTAAAATTTGTAGATTGAACGATTATCAGTTTTTGTCAACATGTTATAACTATATTTTGAAACAACTGGCTATTCATACATTTATTGAATTAAAATGTCGCTGCTTAAAGTGTTTTACTTACCCTTGGCACGAAAATATTCATGTACAAGCAATCTTCACTAGATGTTGTGAAATTAGGCACGTGAGTATGTAGATAGTACCAATTTAATTGAGGGCATGCTGGAGAAAGTGATGTTGTCTCTTTTATATCACTCCACGGGGAAGGATTTGTTGGTCTCTGAAATTGATATGTTTTTGTTAAATACGGCACTCAATTTAAATGCTGATATGTGTCAAAGAAACATTTGTATTTGCTAGAAAATCTTATTTCTAGTGATTGGTTATTGTTATGATTGCCATGAAGATTTTGTATAGATTTTGATAATTTTCAAATGATTGTTTGTGTATTGGAATACTAGTACGTAGAACTGTTAAAAATCATAACGAATACAATGTGTAAAATCACTTACCTTGAAACGAAGCTGAGCGACAGGAGGAGCGGCAAATGGAATCCCTAAATATTCCTCTACATCTGTTCCCGGAAGTCGTGATGTAACTTTCCCACGAATTTTGCCGAACTGAGTTTGTCGAATTGGATTGTTGTTGGCACCAAAACATAGCATAAATACGGAGGCTATAATTACGACATTCTCCATTATAAACTAGTGTTTGGTTTTATTACGTCAGAAGATGAGATATTGCACAAATTAGCTAACACGGAATCAATAACCCATTTTTATCTGTCTTGCCAAAAAATCAATATATGTTATATACATGTGCATTATAAGTGTAAAGAATGAAGGGGCATATGGCTGTAAAAGTATATGATTGTTTCATCCATTTACATAAAAACTGATATAAGATTGGGGCATTTAACATCATAATTTGATCAGTGGTAAATATGTTTTATTATGTGAAAGATAGTGAAGACTCGTTTTCAGGTTTTTATCGTAATATTCTAACGTCAGCATAAAACACCAATGCTCTCAATAACATTATGATGACTACTTTTTAAAATATCAATATTTCACCAGGTTACCAGTTTTCTGACTATAGTTTAACTCTTAACATAAATTATTAATTGTAAAAAAAACTGTATTCTAGCTACAATTTCAGAGTATGTGACCAGATTAAAATCTTGAAAAATACAGATTTTCTTGAGACGTACTTTTGACGCAAATTATTTTACAAGAATATTTGCATAAACTGTTTTCCCTAATTCATTACAAGGAGAACGAAAATATACATAACTTATTCTCAGTTAACCCAATCTGTGGTTAGGATGTGACACAATCTGTCGTCAGTTAACACAATATGTGGTTAGGTAACACAATTTGTGGTTAGGTAACACTCTGTCGCCGTTATGATTTACACAATATGTGGGTATGAAACATTCCGTGGTTTGGCAACAATTTGTGGTTAGGTAACACAATCTATGGTAAGGTAACAATCTGTGGTTAAGTAACAATCTGTGCTTAAGTAACAATCTGTGGCTAAGTTACACAATCTATGGTTTGGTAACAATCTGTGGTTAGGTAACATAATCTGTGGTTTCGAAACAATCTGTGCTTCGGTAACACAATCTGAGGTTTCGTAACAATCTGTGCTTAGGTAACACAATCTGTGGTTAGGTAACGTAATCTATGGTAAGGTAACACAATCTGTGGTTAGGTTACAGAATCGGTGGTTAGGTAACACAATTTGGTTAGGTAACAGAATCTGTGGTTTCGTAACAATCTGTGCTTAGGTAACACGATCTGAGGTTTCGTAATAATCTGTGGTTAGGTTATACCATCTGGGGTTAGGTAACACAATCTGTGGCTAGGTCACACAATCTGTGGCTAGGTCACACAATCTGTGGTTTTGGTAACAATATGTGGTTTTGTAACACAATCTGTGGCTAGGTAACACAATCTGTGGTTTCGTAACACAATCTGAGGTTTCTTAACAATCTGTGGTTAGGTAACACAATATGGGGTAAGGTAACACAGTCTGTGGTTAAGTAACAATCTGTGCTTAGGTAACACAATCTTTGATTTGTTGGTTTGGTAACACAATCTGTGGCTAGGCAACACAATCTGTGGTTTCGTAACACAATCTAAGGTTTCGTAACAATCTGTGGCTAGGTCACACAATCTGTGGTTTGGTAACAATCTGTGGTTTGGTAACACAATCTGTGGCTAGGCAACACAATCTGTGGTTTCGTAACACAATCTGAGGTTTCGTAACAATCTGTGGCTAGGTCACACAATCTGTGGTTTGGTAACAATCTGTGGTTTGGTAACACAATCTGTGGCTAGGTAACACAATCTGTGGTTTCGTAACACACTCTGAGGTTTCGTAACAATCTGTGGTTAGGTAACACAATATGTGGTAAGGTAACAGAGTCTTTTGTTTCGTAACAATCTGTTGTTAGGTAACACAATCTTTGGTTAGGTAGTGTAATCTATGGTAAGGTAAAAATCTTTGGTAAGGTTATACAATCTGGGGTCAGGTAACACAATCTGTGGTTAGGTAAAAATCTGTGGTTATTTAAATTCTTTGTTTAGCTAACACACTCTTTGGTTTGGTAACAATCTGTGGTTAGGTAACACAATATGTGGTTTCGTAACAATCTGTGTTTAGGTAACATAATCTTAGGTTGGGTTATACAATCAGTTTTTAGAAGTAACACACTCTGTGTTTAGGTAACACAATCTGAGGCTAAGTAGCATAACAAGTGGTTAGTTTTTTAAGAATTTATATATTGTGTAAATTGTTCCTGTCTTGAATATATAGGAATATATAGGATATCCTGCGTTTTAGACATTAAGACTTTATATATTAATTATGTACATGTCTGTAATTGACAAATTATTATGAGTTTGCAGGGTTAATATTACTTCCGAATTTGGTTGCGATCGATGAGAAATTGATGGATAAGTTACTTATTTGTTTCCAAAAACAACAGCAAAACAGTTGGACGAAGAATTAGGCAGAATTTGTTTTACCAAAGAGTAGTCAAAACCAAAACTCCCAAAATGTACATGTTGAATTAGAACAAAGTTTAAAATACAAAATACAAATGCACAAATAATTAAACATCGATTAGGAATCCTATCAAGTAATTAATTAGAAATACATTTACAATCCAAAGAGAAACAAAACAATGAACAGACAAACTGAAACAAAAACAGTACAAACTTCTGTACAACCAATTGCTCCATAAGTGTGAGCATTCCCTTGCACACTTGTTCTGCTTTCCTTTAGTCATATGTAGGGACAAGTCTAATTTGGAAAACGGCGTAAGAACTCTCTTAATGTGCAAAGTTAACGTAAACTGGTTTGGCGTGAAAGCAAATTTTGTTTATATCGTTACATAAAATATATTTGTAAATAACTATGAAGTAGGTAGCAATGACAGCACGTTACATTAAATTACATTCAAATAGTTTTCTTTTGCCAATTAACGTTAAGTCTATTGTGAAATTTAAGTTAAAATTATGAAAATGTATCGTCATGTATAGTTTCTTTGTTTTACTTCTGTCGTTGTCAGATTGCCACTCAATAAGGATACACGATATTGGACGTACCACTTGTATTCATCCTGTCATGTGGAATCTTTAACTTGAATTAAGGCACCTCGATGGCTGATTAGTTGAGGTAGTCGTCTACTATTGATCACGTGGTCTCTCAACGCTAATGTTGCGGTTCGAGTCTTACTGCGGAAAGGGTGTTCTGGACTCCAATCTTAATGGAAAAAACATTGCCAATTTTCCTACCAAAGGTCGGGGTTTTTCCGGGTAAGTTCTCTTCATCAACTGAACGCCACCATATAGCGGACAAATTGCTGAAAGTGGCGTAAAACACCATTCAAACAAATAATAGTTTTAAATATTGAATTGCAGAACACTTTGGCGTTGTTACATGACATTTAACTGGCCTCCCATCTGTTATACTCAAATCATCTTGACCTGATCCATCTCGAATGTAGTTGGAATTTTGTTCCAAAAAATCGTTTTCTCAACAAACAACCTAATTGACGATGGATGCAAAACAAAAGCATTGCAAAATCAATTCTCACTATTTCAACTTATAACAATATTTCATTACTAAAAAATTGCATTCATTTTTGCACTACTACATTGTGTATCAATGACTACTTTAATTTGATACCAACATTTTCTTAATTTATGTGGTTATATTGTTTTGTCTATTTGTCTTGATTTTTGATGACGTCTTTATACAATAGAGTGTAAATATATCTAAATATATATTGAGAAAAAATAATTTCCTACGGCCAAAATCAGTGAGTGAATTTATTTAAACAAACATTATTTATTTTCTATAAAACTTTGAATTTTTGTACAAATGAAATTAAAATGCCAGCTAAGATATGAAGGTCACAGAAATTCAATGAATGTCATAGTATATAATTTGAATGTATTAAAATATAAATATGGAAACTATGTAAAACCTTTATGTTGGGATACATATTGCATCTTTCTGTTACTATTTTGATTTTATTTGTTTTACTTTCGTAAATGTACAAGATATTTTATGAATTTTTTTTAAACTAAGTTAGCCAAGAATAGCAAAGCGTAAAATTTCCTCTCCTATATATATGCGGACCATAGATCTCAAAATGAACGTGAACTAGTGATGATAACGGTTAAACCAGCTGAGATGAGTAAAACGTGTCATCAAAGAACTTGAAAGTAAACAGTCAAGAAGACATTTGACTGAAAGAAACTTTGACAGAAATTGCAAACATGTTAAACAAAGATCAACAGTTATTCGTGTATATATTAACATTCGAATTATATGAAGTAAAAACTAGTTTAACCAACAATGTTTTTTACATGTCTGTACGAAGTCAAGACACATAGCTTCGTGTTTGGTTGTTAGCTCTCGAGTTAACCTGTTTCTTAGACTTTTGTTTGAGAATTGTTTGTCTAAGATTTCCTTGGTGTCAGGTTTTTGTTATTACCGTCATTTATAACTACGGCCTCTTGCGATTCCCGATACTATAACAATATTTGCAATTTTACTAAACAAGGACCATTAAGTTAATATTATTCTGCAGTTGCGAAGGAGCTTAGTTTTGATTTTTTTGTCTTGTTTAAATGATGCAATTTTTTTGTTTAAAGTCTTCAAAACTTTAGCTACACTGTCAAATTTTTATTAGGGGAGGAAGCCGGAATATTTTTTTATTTACTGTATAATATACCTTTTTTTAATTATTATTTTCTTTGGTGTTATCTTGTATGAAAGGTGTATTTGATGATAACCTCATATAACCTTTATGCAGTATTTTTATTTGGTTGATAAAAGCAGCGCACCTTCAAACCCTCTCGAACCTACTCTTAAAAATTATTAAGGAAATTCATAAAATTATACTGCATGTCAGGGTGTACTCGACTCCAATCTTAATTGACAAGGATTGCCAGTTTTCCTACCGCAGGTCGGGGGTTTTCTCCGGGTACTCCGACTTCCTCCCCAAATAAAAACTGGACGCCATGATATAGCTGAAAAATTGCTGAAATTGGCGTTAAACACCATCAAACAAACAAACAACATAAAATTATACTGTTCTTATTTATGTTTGGGTCCTAGTATTGTCCAATTTATATTGACAATTTGCCTCCTAACGGCCGTTGTAACAGTTAAACACTGCGAGAAGTCATCTCCTTTAGACTCGCCTTTGTTTAATATAAGGCATCTAATCAGAACGCAAGAAAAAAGGAGTTTACAATAGCAATTTTTGTGTCTTAAGCGTTTCAATCGGCAAAATAAGTGTGTGTAACTCATCTTACGTCGGTCATCTCAAACCGAAATCGGTCATTTAGAACCGTAAATCTTCCTTAATTTGTAGACATTTTATTCACGCGCAAAAGACACAAAATTTCTAACAAAATTGGAAACTTCTCAGACTTTCCAAAAAAATTACCTATTTTTTTTATACAATCAACATTTACATTATGATGTCATCTATCTTAAATAGTTGTACTTGATTCGTATTATGGCTATTTTACGTTGTTAAAGTAATACATTTAAAATGATACAAATATGCAATTTGTCAATAATATTAAATTTGTTGTCTTTTTGATTTAACACGTGAGATAAAGTGAGAAATTATGCCGATCAGATTCCTTCATCCCTCTGATTACATGTTACGTTTGTAGTATAAGATTTCTGTATCAAATTTACATCAAAGTAAATATTTATTTTAGCATATAATTATCAGTTTTTTAAATAGATAAGCACTATAAAAATCAGTTATACTAATGCAGTGAATTTGACCGGAAAATATGAAGCTAATATTTTTCCACCGACTGTTTATTTAAAATTATTTACCAATGTAGCTCGTAATAATGTCATGCACCTATTCGTTAATGAACGCTTCTATTAGATAAAAGCTCTGACTGTTTATTGCTCTACAACAACATTGACTACTCATTGTACACAATGTACACGGTAATTGCTGTCTGAGTTCTCACTTTACAGACTAATGCCCTGACTACTCACTTTACAGAAAGTACCTCTAACTGTTCACTAACTGCTTATTGTACTGACTATAGCAGTAAATACTCATTTTACTGACTAACCCTTACTGCTCTCTGACTGTTTACTGTAATGACTATAGCCCTGACTACTCTCTTTACAGACTGTAACCCTAACTGCTCTCTGACTGTTGACTGTAATGACTATAGCCCTGACTACTCACTTTACAGAATGTACCCCTTACTGATCTCTGATTGTTAGCAGTACTCTCTATATACAAATTTGTCAATAATATTAAATTTGTTTTCTTCATGATTTGACATGTGTATTTAGATAAATTGAGAAATCATGATTCGTTCATCCATTTGATTACATGTTACTTTTGTAGTATAGAATATCAATTTTTATATCAATATTATATTATTTACTTTAGCATGTAATAATCAGTTTGTTTAGACGGATAAGCATTATCAAAATAACGTATACTAATGAGGTGAATTCGATTGGAAAATATAAAGTGTTTACATTAATATTTACCACCGACTGTTTTGTTCAATTTTATAATTATGTAAATAATACTGTCGAGCAGCTTTTCTTTTAAGGAATGCTTCTCATAGATTAAAGCTCTTACTGTTCTCTGACTTTTGACTATAGCCATGACTACTCACTTTACCGAGTGTCCCCTTAACCCATATATTAACTGTTCTTGAACTGCTCATTTGACTGACTAAAGGCCCGACTAATTGTACCCCTAACTCCCCTCTGCCCTTTAATTGTTCTGCTCATTGACTGTTCCCTGGCTACACAACTTACTACTCACTTTACAGACTGTAAATAGCTGCAGATTATACTTCGCTCTGACTGTTCACTGTACTTACTATAGCCCTGACTACTCATTTTACAGACTTTACCCTTTACTTCTCTCTCTGACTGTTCACTGTACTGACTATAGACCCGACTACTCACTTTACAAAAAGTAACCCTAACTGCTCTCTCACTGTTTATTGTACTGACTTTAGCCCCGACTAATCCTTTTGCAGACTGTATCACTTACTGCTCTCTGACTGTTCACTGTAATGACTTTTCCCCTGACTACTCACTATACAAACTATATCCCTAACTGGTCTCTGACTGCTAAATGTAATGACTGTATCCCAGAATACTCACTTTACAGACTTTACCTCTTACTTCTCTCTGACTGTTCACTGTACTGACAATAAGGCTAAATAATCATTTTACAGTCTGAGCCTCTAATTGCTCTCTGACTGTTCACTGTACTGATTATAGCCCTGACTATAGTCTGTATCTCTAACTGCTCTCTGGCTGTTCACTGTACTGATTATAGCCCTGACTATAGTCTGTATCTCTAACTGCTCTCTGGCTGTTCACTGTACTTATTATAGCCCTGACTAATCACTTTACAGACTAAACGGGAGAAAAGATTTTCACCTTTTTTTAGTTAGCGCAGCTCTTTTACCTTAAGTTTAACTTGACCGACATCATATATATATATATCCAGAATCATACGTGACAGGCCTATGTTCTCTTAAAATTTCATCTCTTTAAAACGTTCCAAGAGAAAACCAGCAACCCTACTCTAAAAATAGTACTTTCTTTTCAGAAAATCATGGTTTATAGGTCATGTAGTGCATGTGACATAAAATATACTAACACAATTAGAACAGAGCAAGTAAGGACTCAAAATTTTTCCAATATATTCACCTTTCAGAAAAACTTTCATTCATTAAATTCCAGTTAGTAGTTTTTAATATACACTAAGATAAACAGGACTATTTTGTTTTTAAGCATTATTTTCTTATATGTTCTAAATTTGATTGGTCCCCTTCAATGTGCTGATTATAGCCCTGACTATATAGAACAACACATTTTTACCGCTCATTTTGAACAATTGATCAGGGAGTAAATTTTTGTTAAATTACTTTTCAAAAAACCACATGTGAAGTGACGACAGTTAAATAAATCTCTCACGCACCATTGGTTAATAGTTTAGCGAAAACAATGTCCTTAAAAGGTACATTGCTTACCTATCCTGCATATAAATTACAGACAACAGATATTTTAATAATACCCACAAGATGTCATCTTCGACGTCCGAACGTACAAATTTTATTGCGGGATTGTTACTGCTGGATGACTTGACACGAGATTTTTCTGCTATTAAATATGGTGTGTTCCCTAAACGTCTACCTGCAATATAAACATCTAATTAAGAATGGGGTTAGGAGGCCCATTGAAGGTTTTTTTTATACCTGTAGCTAACCTGTAAAATTATTCATAATTTGCGAGTACACATTTCGAGAAAACTTATCTGGTAGAATAATTTGTATACTGACCGCCAAAGAAACGAAACACTAAAATTTACACAAATAAAATTTTATATAGAAACAACACAAATGTAAACAACTGGTATATTTCTGAACAATAGCAACAAACAAATGGAAGTGTTGAAAAATATGTTTACTCTCTTCTGTTCAACGAATCACTTCAGTACTTACAGTTAATTCTGAATTTGCCATAGTCGATCATATTTAATAACGAATGTTTCCACCATTTGCTGCAACGCATACGCGACATCTCCTTGGCATCAATCGGATTCTTGTGTAACATTGTTTCATTCCTCTGCAGCGCAATTTCAAGCTGACGTTATTGCGGTGGTTGGCTTCTTACAGCTTGTCCAAGTTGATCCCATACTTGTTCTATCAGTCTCAAGTCAGGAAAAAACGCTGGCCATGATATAGTTTATTTTATTGGTAACCGATCTCATAAATGCTGGAGGCGTATGTAACGGTCTTGTTGCTCGTTATCTTCCCGCGCGTTGCCTGTCGTTCACTGAACACGTCTGCTGACGTCGTTGGGCCAAACGAGTAATTGTTGACAGAGAAACAATGCATCCAACGAGCGATTTTAAGTCGATACATCAATCCTTGGATCATGCCTTAACCTCATGTCGCTGGTTGTCTGAAAGCCTTAGCATTATCACATTTGTATAGAGAAAAAACTTAAGATGGGATTTTTGTAGCCGTAAGTAAAGGTGAACAAATCGACTTGTAATTGAGGATATTCATGCATGTCTACATGCCAAAATGAACATTTTGTGCGTTTGTACGGGGTTACTATAGGAGAGAAAAATCAATGGACCAATAATATATCGATTGGTTATTTATTGATTTTAAAACACACCTTTGTCAATTTATTAAACTTTTACACACATCAAAAATATTCCAAAATAAAGTGTTAATTTTGCAAATGGGCGTCTTGGGAATAATCCCTATATGACTCAATATTTAAACCTTTACGATGTTTATAGAATATTTACATCAAAATATACAGCAATAAAACAATTAATTATCTTTCAGTATTTATTTCAAGATAGAGCGTATAGATTTGTTGCTTAAATTTTTTTTCCCGAAGGTCGAAGGTGTTGGTTGCAACTTCCCATTTTCTTACTGAAGGTCTTGGATTTTCATGATATATCTAAATGATTGTTGTCAAATTCCCATTTTCTAAGAAAAGGTCGATGGTGTTCACAATATAGCTAAAGGACTGTTGTCAACTTCACATTTCCACCAAAGGTTGATATATCTAAACGATTGTTGTCACCTGAAGTGAAGAAGATGTGAAGCTAAGTCAGCACATTCTTTTGATAGATGTATAAAATTGTGGTATCATTCTTTAAGTATAGCAAGGCGTTTTTTAGATGTTTAGTTACTTCTGGGTTTTTGACACGGATATCTGAACAGTCTACAAATAGTTACCACGCTGTCTCATTTTAGTCTGATTTTGATTTCTCAATTATGAGAAAGCGTGGTACCTATTTTTAGCCGGTTGAGATATCCTTATGTATTGTGTCTCAACTGTCGGTTCTGCAATAAGAATCATACAATGTTTCCGTTAGTTGCATCGGTTTACCAGGCCTCTTTAAATATTAACATGAAAACGACATATATTAGATTAGATCACCCAATATATGCCACCATATAATGGAGATGCACATCAAAACAAACACGTTGACGCAACACATGTACACTGGAGATAACGTTCAGGGTAGATAACTATATTTGTTGACATCTTCAAACAGAAGAGCAAGACACTACCAATATACACAGGTCAGCCTCTTTCTAAGGTCTTCTTCGAGAAATAGACTTAGGAAAAATACAAACTAGACTCTACGACAAACGTGATGACTTCAACTTTCCAATTGTCAAGTTCGCGTTCATTGCCAGCATGGTTTGTACATTTCACAACTTATACGTTATCCTAGATCCTGCAATCGATATTCCGATTTTCTAGACCGACCACTGCTGTTGACTACTAAACTACTCAAACATGTGTTAATTTTATCTAGGTTGATTTTATCTCTGCAGAAATTCTATGGTCGTCGCCATGACTTGATTGATCGTTATGGGAAATCAATCTCTCAAATATGATCGGACGTTTTCACTAAGTCATAGGTAGTGTTTCCTGTTCCCAGATTTGACCTTTTCCTAGACATGACACTGAGTAACTTGACGGGTGTCTAATTAGAGGCAGGCACTGCTTAATCGTCAGGAGCACCTAAGTGAAGATGGTTTTTATTGGGTTCGGGTTACTATCTTTCTGTATTTTTAGTTTTTTATGTTGCGTTGTGTATGTTAGTCTGTATCCGGATTTGTATCTGTCCCTTGACTTTTGGCTGCTGTTGTTTGGTCGATTGTCTTTGCTGTTAGTGAAAAAAGGATCAAACACCAGTAGGAGGACAAGAGGGGGAAAATAACAGACAACAGCGTAAAACATTTGTCGTGGTCCTCTTTGGAGACAAGAAATCTTGTCACTTGGGTGTCCGAGATTGCCCGTCTTTGCATTCCCACCGTTGTTAGATCCTTTATTTCTTTACTGTTGTTTATATTTCGTGTGTTTGACGATAAATTTCATTATTTCATGGCGAAATAAACAAATGTAAATATTATCTCACTGGACATATTTTTTATTTTTCATAGGTAAATATTAGACCTTAAAATTGTAACAATGTTTTTTATAGTTTCTGTCTCCAAATACATCAACAAAATAAACAATAACGTAGTGTAATATTGCGACATTAAGAAAGTATAGGAAGACGTCATGTGACATTGTGAAATAAACAAAGGGAACGATGACGTCATGCGATATTGTGCCATTAACAAAGTTGAACATTTTAAATTTCTTTATGATGTAGAAAAGAAATGAAAAAATATGCAAAAAGTCCATCAATATTTATAACGTTACTAAAAGTTATACTGTATCTCAAGGTACTACCATTACTGCAGGTAAAATTGTGTCTCAACGTATTACCATTACTGCAGTTAAAGTCATCAGAAGGAAATAGATATTTGTACCAAAAATCTACTCTTTCTTTTCGAAAATGAAGTTCAGAAGTGATAATAGGTTTTCCTCTGTGAAAGTCTAATGCATTAAAATAATTGTCCGTTATGTTGTAGTTTCGTAAGCCGTCGCCGCCATCAACGCCTAAATACCTAAAAAATAAAATTGTTGTACATAAACGTACATGAAAGCAGGGTTTTAGTAATCCAGATTTGACAATACAAGTGATTTCACTTTAATGCATGGTGATGGTTTTATATTCACGTAAAACAAACTTAAATTTAAAATCTTTTAGCAATACATGGTATATTCACTTGAAACCTATTTAAATCTGTTAGCATTAAATATTATGTTCACATGAAACAAACATTACTTTCAAATCTGGTGGCATACAAAATTTTTAATTTTGTAAATTCGCCGGATGTTCCCACAAAAATAACATCACTCATTTTGTATGTTTGTTGCAATAAATTTTATACCAATGAAAAACCAAAAAAGTAAAATTCTAGCCTATTTCAGGTTTGAAATATTTGAAGCGTATTATAATGATAACATGGCGTAACAAATATCGTATTTGACAACAAGTCATGAACTAGAACAGAATAATAATATCGCTAGAAGTGAAGGCAAGAGTATCAGTACTTTATTTCATCCCTTATTCAATAAAACACAAATTTATTCTTCTACCTTTATTGTATCGCAAATTTAATGACTGGAAGATTAAGTCTTACACTTACCCATATTTAACAAAATTACTGAACAAGGACATGGTTGTCTTGGCAACATCGATATCTCTTTCGGTGTAAGTGTGAAGTGGATGACCGACTAGCGGAATTCCAAATACGTAAAACAGATCCCAGCTATGTGGTACACCTGATACAGACAAATTAACACATTACTAAATTTTGCTTACTGTGGTTAACATAAAAACAATTTACGTTATACCTAATATCCCTGAATTCACAGTGAATATCCAGGTCGGGATCAACTTACCATTATTGTTCCAACTTGGCACTTTATCCATGAATAGCTGTATGTAAAATGTATAATATGTGTATAATGAGTTGCTTATGATATCGGGGCCTCGGTGGCCGAGTGGTCAAGGTAGTTCGTCTACTATTGATCACGTGGTCTGTCAACACTGAGATTGCGGGTTCGATTCTCACTGCAGGCACGGTGTACTCGACTCCAATCTTAATTGACAAGGATTGCCAGTTTTCCTACCGCAGGTCGGGGGTTTTCTCCGGGTACTCCGGCTTCCTCCCCCAATAAAAAAAACTGGACGCCATGATATAGCTGAAAAATTGCTGAAAGTGGCGTTAAACACCATCAAACAAACACACACACAGCTTATGATATCAAATGCATGACTGTGTAAAGAGTATTATAGGTGGATATGGGTTCACTGTTGGTAAGTACATTCTAGGTGGACAGGGTATCGTTATGATGTAACTTGTAATACCGATGTTAATTTTATATCTCATGGTGTAAAGTGCTTTGGTATGGTGTTGCTTGCAATGTAAAGTATATCACTGATGGTATCATGCAGTAAATAGTATCCCCCGTGGTTGGTGTATTACCGATGAGTTTGTTATCCCAAAAGTTTATCATCGATGGATGCGTTACCATTTATGATGTTAACTCTATCACCGAGAGATATTTTATGGAGAATGTATTTCAAATAATATTTACTTTTCAGTTCATTACATGGGAGATGTTGTCTTATGATAATTACACTCATGTGATGCATATCTTAATGTTACCGTCTTGACAGATGTCTTTCAATTTTGTAACGCATACTTTACATGTATTACCTTGTTGTTGTCATATTGTACATATACCTGTATTACATGCTTTGATGTTCTAAACCATTACGATATTTGTTGCCTTGTTATAAATGTAATACGTACATTGCCCTTTTGTAATACTTTGTTGTTTTTATATAATTATACTCCTGTAATACATATGGTCTATTCAATGATATTTTTTGTTTACATTATAAGTATCCCCATATTTTTTTTTCATATTATATTTATGCCACTGTCATACAGACTTGCCATTTTTGACCTGTGATCGTTGTTTGTCCATTTGATAATAATACTCCTGTCATACATACTTGCCATTCTGGTCTGTGATTATTGTTTTTTCCTATTAATAATTATACCCCTGTCATAATACTTGTCATTCTGGTCTGTGATGATTGTTTGTCCTATAAATATTTTATCCCTGTTATACATACTTGCCATTCTTGTATGTGATAATTTGTTGTCCTATTCGATCGGTATTCCGATTTTACTAGACCGATTACTGCTCTTGACTGCTAAACTACTCAAGCAAGGGTTTGTTGCACCTAGGCTGATGTTATCTCTCCAGAAGTTCTATGGAAGTCACCATGACTTAATTGGTCGTTATGGGAAATCAGTGTCTCAAATACGATCTGACATTTTTGCTGAGACATGGGTAGTGATTCCTATTCATGGATTTGACTTTTCCCTAGACATGACAATGAGTAACTCGACGGGTGTCTAATAAAAAGCAGGCACTGCTTACTCGTCCGGAGCACCTAAGTGCACCCATGGTTTTTGTTGGTTTCGGGTTACTCTCTTTATGTTTTTTAGTTTTTGTGTTGTGTTTGTCTATAACCGGATTTGTAAATGTCCCTTGACTTTTGAATCTTGTTGTTCGGTCGGATTTCTTTGCTATTTTTCATACTACTGCCAAACATACTTGCCATTCTGGTCTGATATTTTGTTGTCCTATTATAATTATACCCTGTCATACATATTTGCCATTCTGGTCTGTGATTATTGTTTGTCTTATTAATAATTATACCACTGCCATACATACTTGCCATTCTGGTCTGTGATATTTTATAATTAATTTCATGTACCTCACCATTCACCTTTTGTGACAATTATACTCAGGTGATATGTACCTTGCCATTTAGGTCCTGTCAGATTTTGTGAGACGTAATCAAAACTTAGCAGGTATACGTCATCTTTCCATTTCGAGATCAAATCTGCTAATTTTATCATGGGGACAAAAAATATGACGTCCGATACCAACTGTATATTCTGAAATTAATTATTAAATTTTTTTTTAGTTTGAAAACAATTTAACGTCGTATTTGTAAACATATAATATATTGTTACAGTTAGGATAGGCTGTTGGTTTGTAAACATATCATTTTTGTCTACTTTCACTTTCACACGTGTTTCCGGCTATTTCCGTTGTGATTTACTGTTAGCCATTTGCTTGTTTATTTACCATAATAAGAGTTACTATGTATTATATTTATTGTTATTAAATATTATTATTTTATTGTTTTATGATATGGGAAAGATAACATTATAGTGTACGAGTTCGTTCTCATTGTTTGACCAAAAGGGACCCGACATATTCCCAGCCTTAGTTTTTCATTACCCTCATTTGACCCTGTTGTTTACCTGCATTATATATATTTATGTAATGCTGTTGATTGTAATCTTACTCCTGTAATAATAATTCTTATATAGGTCCTTTTACCCAGTTTTTCTATTACGTGACTGTGACATCGTTGCATTCGTCTGAACCGCCATTTTCCAAATTTACGTCTCACTGTGCATGTACGACCGCGAGAAAGAAATTCCGAACATTGATAGTTTGAACTGGAGGGCGTGGAAGCAACAAACTATCGATAACGCCCACGGTTGTAGGACGTTGGTCGTTTGGTAGTAAAAAAGGATGAACGTCGTCTGCTCGTCACAACTGTGGACCCGAGACCAGAGCTTTGTTTGTTATTAACCCTAATAATTAACAAGATTGGCAACAGCCAAAGTTAATACATTCCGTTACCAGGATGGTTAGTAACAATATTATCAATCATAGTAACCGATTACAACATTTCAAAATCATGTAACAATGTAACAGTAGATAAAGATCCGTTTTACTATGTATTTCCTAATTTCTGGTATCTAGAATAATTCAAGTTTTAGCTACAAGAAATATTTTATCCATCTAGGGTGCGCTAATTGTACAATATATTAAATGCGCACAACGAAAATTTTGATATCCCTCGATGGATTTTTGGGATAGGTTTTGTTGTTAATACTTATAAAAAAATTCAAACATTAGAATGAACTCATCAATGTTATTTGTGTAATTGGACATTTTTGATAAAAAAGATCAACAAAGTTTTCCGCGGAGTTCTATATGACATCAGATGGTGTGTGTATCAACCTTTAATAGAAAATACTTTTCCAGCCAATCAAAAGTCAATATTCCCGTACAATTTATTTATTTATTGATATAAGATATGATTAAAAAATGATTTTATGCTACCGAAAAATGATGGTTTAATCGCAGAAAATATCATTTTTGATATCAGACAATGACAATTATCTTTTGATATCAGTAAACTAATTAAGTGTTTGATATTATGTGTTTGATATTAGTAAATTAAGTTTTTTGAAAAAAATAGAACGATAAACGTCATTGTTCATTAATAAAGAGATACGGTGTAGGAATAAACACGTTTGATTAAGCTCACGTGGCAGACTTGTCATCCATAGGGTAAATATGTAGCTTTATGGACCGTCAAATCAAAAAAGTGTTACGGTTCTGTACCGAAGTCTGATTATAATGATAAAAACTACGAGCGCCAAAAGAATTGTACAACCATTCGATTATTTTTCGTTGTCGACTTCCATGTACTTCATTTGTTAAATTTTAACAATTAATTGCTTGCAAAGATGCATTAATTTAGTACAGATCAAAGCATTATTACATGAATATATATCCCATGATACTGCTCCTCTTTAACCGGAAGGACGTCGACAATTGCACTCTTCAATGCAAACAAGCGCCACAATATATCGACACATAATAACTGGTGAAGAATTCAAATTTTTATTTTTAATTAACATTTTTCTCAACTTCAAGTAGTAAATCTTTTTAACGATTTTTCTGTTTAATAAGCCAACATGTTTTGTGTTTCTGTCCCCTTTCAGTATATGTCACCAGAATTAACGTATCTTATAAGAAAAAGATAAACAAGAGCAAACAGACTATTACTCACATGTGGAAACCTGGATATGTTACTCTTCTTCCAAGTTTCATACATGTCTTGGACCTCGACTTAAAATATAATATTAATCTATAATCAACTCAAATAACCACATATATGCTATCATTTCATATATGGATTGAAAGGAATACTCTCTTACATGAACAAAGTTATATTATGCCAATCTTCATCAGACAGAAGTTAATGTTTTATGATTGATGCTGCTGTCACCAATGTCATAAATACAAAATTTGAAATTATAAAACTGTGAATCTAAGTCGCAATTTAACCATTTACAAACGTGTTTTGAATGACACTAGCAGGTTATTTAAGGTGCAAAAATCATTATTCAGATTTGGTATTGTTTAACTGTGAAAATGATAGTACTAGACGAGCCAATGTTTTTCACATCTCGTTTTAACTTACCCACAACCAATGAATTAATAGATTGTCACCCTTGGACACGACGACGAAGTTTTATAGTATTGTGCAAAAATAAAAGAAGAATGATTTTTGCTGACAATTACTTAAAATTTAAATATTGTCACAACAAAGATTTTGTTTTATTATTAAAAGGAACAAAAACTTTTGCGAAATCTCTTAAAATGTACGGTGGCAAACACATTGAAGTTGCATTTTCCTCATGTATATATAGATATTTTCAAAATATTTGATCTTTCTTGTAAAGTTTCCATGAACATCTCCTGGAAGCAGTTGCAAAAATAATTGAAGAATGTCCTTTCTGAATGTTTTGTCATCTGGAATAGAAAAATCAATACGTTTATACAATCAATAAAATTCTGACATGGGGATGTATCACTTTTGTCTTATATTACTTGTAACATGAATCATTTGATCTTTTTTAAAATAAACAAAAGACGACGAGTATGTATGCTCTAAATTAAAACACGTCGATATTATTGTATGAATGGTCACGTGTCCCTGTTAAACGCAAGGGAAACATGCGATAACCAAATAGAATTAGAAACAATAATGCACAGAAAAAATCCGCCTTAACTATATCAAATTTTATTTTGATATTCCACTTGAAAACGATAGCACGAGCTTCGAATATCAGCTTTTCATTTAATTTATCGACTGTTAGTCGCACCATAATAAACACCGCCCTCCTTATTTATCACCAAGTATTGATTGGTGGAATCTAGGGGCTTATTCATGTTACAAGTAATTTAAAGCAAAGTCTTCTTCGTTAGATAAATACACTTTCTCAAGCTTCGCGTTCGAAAGTGTATTTGTCTTACTCGGTAGACTGTTCTATAATATAACATAAACGGATATTTTATCTCAATTATTTCTGTTATGTTTGCTTTTAAATTAATTAGGAACAAAGATAATTGAATTGTTATCAAAATGCAATTAACCAAAAACATTCTTTGGTTTTAAATCTATCATTGAGAATTACCTTAAAATAGTAAAGAAATAATTATATTTATGTTTGATAGATTTTCGTAAAGCAGTATTTCATGTTGTTATTATTTACAAATTACAATTGCAAAATAGGTTTACATTTTATTATTAAAATACTAAAATCAATGTAGAAAGAAGACATAAGATGTCTTAAGATTGGTCACTATATTACTAGATAGGACACAGCACGTATTTGGTATAGACAGGGCATTGACTTAAAACTTATCTATTATAGCTATTAGAAAACTCGCAAAACAAGCAATTAGCGCTCAAAACCTAAAACAAACAAATAACAAATAACTTTGCCATCCTATAAATATATACACAAATTGTGAGATTACTTTAAAATTAAAACAAATTGGATACGAAAGTTTCATCGTCACACATAGTACAAATATACTAGATTAACCTCTGTTACAGCTATATTGTCATGAAGTGAATCGGTCCTGATGTCTATAGAACTGCATATAGTGTAGGCGAATTGGTGCCACAGAATCTCAAAGGTGCAAGTTCCAATTTCACTAAGGGAAAACAAAACAAAATAACAGTACTAAAATCTAATTTGAACAACGCTGAGCGGCTGCTGCAGGAATATTACAACACAGAAACGGAAATTTATCATTAGGAAAATTAGCTGAACCTCCCTTCGTTGTCCATTTAAAGATAAAGAATAGACTTGCAAACAGTTTGATATTCCCCTATTAATATTGCATTATTTAGAACAGAACTTGCCAATAAGCATGTTACATATATAAATTTAGCGTACCTGTGTCAATCGTACTTACGTCTTTCCATTTCTTTTGAATAGTTTTCATCATCTATAAAATAAATCGAAATTCTAATTTCAGTTAACAGAAATCGAAATACTATTGAAGATTTGTTTTATAAAAATGTGTACATAAATATTAACTAGATTTTTTATTGTTTGTTTTAAAAAGCAGCCTTGATCGCAAGGTAAATACCTGATATAAGACATCGAATAGGAACTTTATTACGGTTTTATAAAAGCATCTCTAATTTATTTTTCCCTATTATTAAACACTTTTTTACGCACAGTGAGAAACATGATTAAGCCTGGAAACTTCTATGAAGTTCCAAAAATAATGATGGGTGACATGCATTTGACGTAACGATACATTCTGTGACAGTCTTAAGTTTTCGATGATGTTTAACGCCACGTGAACAATATATCAGCCATATCGTGGCCAGCCAGTGTTTATGTAATGAGGAAGGAGAAATGCCCGCATAAAACGTTCCGTTGTGGTTGTAGGACTTGGCTGTTTTATATTTTAATGTTATCGCATTCATGTTCTTCTATCCGCTACAAATTTGCAGTAACGGCTTTTGTCAGAAAAGACGAAAAGAATTCCTTAATCTTGGACCATTGAAATCAACGAATGCTTGTAACTTATGGTAAACACACCAAAGTCTGGGAGAAAAGGATACAACATGAGATGAACAGTTGAGTGGAAACAACATCCGAGTCTAAGGTGAACGGTGCCCAAGTTTGGAATAAAGAGCAAATGGATTAGGGCAGAACCTCATCCAAGTAGCAAGTAAAGAGCTACCCAGTTTTGGGTAAACAACATCCGTGTTATCGCTGGCAGTAGTTTCGATAGAAGTTGGATCCGAGGCCCAAACGCCGTTTGTCCGGATTTGTATGTAATTTAAGAATATCTAAGACAATGTTAGGAGTCACTTGAAATTATTTTGACAGGAGACCAACAGATGCCGAAACCGTCATGTATTTATGATTTCCTGTTTTCTTTTTTGTTATGCCTCCGTTTATCCCCCAAAATTATGAACCGTAGTTCAAAAGCCTCTACAGTCTTCACCATTTGTCATCCGTTGACATATTCTTTAAGATGGTCTCAAGGTCAAAGTTCAGAGACCTCGACCATAGGCATCTTCAATAAGCCGTAAAGATAGATAAAAAATCAATTAAATTAAAAAAATTCAAAAAACCATTAAGGCGCAACTGTGTTGTGTTTTGACCCTAAAGATGTGACTACTCCTTAATGGGCAGAACTTGCTCTAATAATCGTAAAGGCCTAGTGTCTTTACCAATGATCACATGAAGACTTGACGGTAAAATTGGCATCTATTTCGGGTTTGGTAAGTAACTTCCTGCACTCAACAAAAATCCCTTTCGGTTAATAAGTCCATAGCAATCATATGTTACCGATTCAGGACATTTTCTATAAAAAGACAGTCACTTCTGGTTTCTAGTCACTTGCGGTTGACAAATCCATAGCACCCGTGTTTTTTGGATCAGGACATTTCAGGCTTTTGGTTAAACAACGTCCCTAGCAACGATATATTTTTGGTTTGGACAACATTTGCTGACAAAATCCATTAATTTTCTGTTCTTAAACGTCAACTTTAGAGAACATTTAGCAGTTTAATTCAACACTATTTATAATTTTTCTGGAGATTAAGATGATGTTGGTAAGGGCTGTATCTCCTAGAACAAAATCAACACTGGGGCATTGTTTTCTAAGTATAAGGATGTTTTTGTACTCATCGCTTTTCTTTATCTTCTAGAAAATAATAAATATCGTACTTTGTTTTAGCTGTGTGATTATTTTTGAAGATTGATGATGATGATTTTGTACTTATCGCCTTGCTTAACAGACTGATTCTTATTCGAATGAATGACCTAAAATCTTCAAGCCATTAACAGTATACATTAGCATGTTAAAAGTAGCACGGAACTAGATAAACTACGCATTTAATAACTTAAATGCGCGACAAGTGAAATACTGCTTTATTAATAGACAAATCAAAGGTTGTACTCGTTTTCGAAAATATAAGATTTGAAATGATATCAAAAGTACAATATGAGGCCTCGGTGGCCTTGTGGTGAATCATCTACTACTGATCATGTGGTATGTCAGCACTGAGATTGCCGGTTCCAGTCTCAATTCGGGCATGTAGTACTTGACTTCAATCTGAATTGAAAGGGGATAGCCACTTTTCCTTACGAAGTTCGGGGTTTCCTCTGAATTCCTGTCCCAATGGAAACTATACGCCATAATATAGCTGAAAAATTACTGACAAGTGACGTTAAATGTCCTTTAAAAACAAACAAACAATCAAACAAATACAAATAGAATCAGTGTTGGCTTAGTCCGTATAAAGAATTAAAATTGATTTTAACAAACGATATTTGAAACTAAAGTTTTAGAAAACTGCATTATAAATATCATAAAGTTAGCTCAAAACTGTATCGCTCATCGGAAAGAAAAATCTCATGATTGTTGACATGAAAGAAGCAAAGATCACATTGCTTTAGGAATATTGACACAAAAATTTACATGTTTATGATATTAGTACTCCGTGATCAGCGGTTTAACTTATTTTCCGTAGCAATTCATACCAGTCGTTATTATGAAACGCAGCACAATCTCACCATTGTTTTTCTTGTTTGTGCATTTTAGTTTTTATATTAATTACATCCATAAATGGACAAAAAAACGTAAAGAATCCGAAGACAACATGGTTTCACGTGAATAAATACAATATTCTGTAGTCAAGATATGTAAAACAGATAAAATTAAATTTTATATAGATGATTAATGTCTTATTTTGTGTCATAAAGTGAATAAGAATGTAATCTTCTACGACAAGAACTAGTATTTATTAATAATTTAACTTACAAAAAAAACTTTTTAAGAGACATGACTTTTCTTGCTAATTTTGATGTTAAATGCTAAAGAGTTTATGTGAAGAAGCTGTTTCTATGAATGTTGCCATTTTTAATTTCCAATCAACAGCAATTTGTAGGACAGCAATTCTGAGAAGAAGTAGTTTTTAAGTTTTTTTCATAGGTTAGTATGTTAAGTGATGTTCCATAATGGCAGAAATCTTGATCAAAACAAAAAACTCAAAAATTGGTAGAGGACCATACAATATCACATATCCTTCTACCAAGCGGTTTTTTATAAAACGAATTTTAAAATTTCAGCCAATCAGAACGCATTTGCAGCTTTTTGTAGCCATGTTGAATTTCCTATCAGCTCGAAAAACTTAAAATAATAAGATTACTATCTAAGATTCACATCTGCATTATTTGGTTTAATTGGATGGAACAGAAGAATCTCTTTGAATGTTTTCCCATAGGATTCTGTGTTAAACAAAGTCCTGCTATGGCGGCCATCTTATATTTTGGATTTCATACAAAACCCTAAAAAATATCCACTCATCATTTCTTCATATTGTGGCTTCATTGTGTGGAACATTTTTCGAGAAGAAGTTGTTTGTATGTTTTTCCCATAGGGTCGTATGTTAAACAAAGTCTGCTATGGCAGCCATCTTGGATTTTGTATCGGCACAAAACCATCAAACTTTGCATAAGACCATCTAACGTACATGTATGCAATATATTAAATCAATCTACCATGGGTTTAAGAGAAGAAAATATTTTAAAATCAGTCAATCAAAACGCAATAATGGCCTTGAAGCCATGGTGAATTTGCAATTCGGTCGAAAAACTCAAAATAATAAGATAATTATCCATCCTTCATTTCCTTATTAATTTGGCCTTAATTAGCTATATACATGATTTCTATTCATTCAATGGATACCTCTAATTAGTTTTTTAAAGCATCTAAGAAATATACCTGACGAATGTGTAACGAATGTCAAACGAATATCCAGTTAATAGGAAATGAGTACTAGCTATATCGCGGCGTCCAGTTTTTATTGGAGGAAGAAGCTGGAGTACCAGGAGAGAACCCCGGACCTGCGAAAACATTTTTTCTATCGAGCGGTAACACAATTTTCCACAGGATCAAATGTGCACTACGGAAATTATTTTACCCCTCAATAGATAATTTTTTTTTGTAGTTAATACTATGGAATAGACATTGGAATTTTTTAAGAAAAAAACAAGACAAATCAAGTTTTCAGCAGAGTAATATATGAAGTCAAAGTTGTGCGTGTCTCCATGTTTTTCGTCCGCTAATAGAATATATTTTCAAGCCAATTTTATTCATTTAAATATAATACTTTAAATAAAATGAGAATATATAAAAATTTTCATTACTTAACTACATGCATTTGTTTTTGCTGTTTGAATTACTAAAACGAAGGACAAAATAAATGATATACGTACGTTGCCCTGACATATGTAATTGCGTTTGATACATATCTATCTTAATTAAGAAAAAAATATCTCAAAATGTGGTCACATAAGCCTGAAAAGTCTGTTTAGTTTGTCAAAAGCAGGCTTCGGGTTTGCTTATTGGAAATATCGTAAAAGGTGTTATGAAATCCATAAACTTATGTCTTGCCATTGCCGAGATTCGTCCTTAGGTTTATATTCGTTTTTCTGTCGACTGAGAATAATATTGTATCAGTGAAGTTACACGACATACAATAAATCTCAAACTATTGAACAATATTTTGCCAAATAAATACTTACATTCTGGGAATCCTTCATCTTTGGCCATAACTATTAACACGGAATCTGCATGTACCTTCTTACACTTAAGTAACTGTTGCGGGCTGCCAGTCAGAAAGTAATTGTCTATAACTGGTCGAAAGTCAACCAGCACAAATGGAGTTTTCTATATTAAAACAAACCTTTCTTAAAATTTATAATAAATGCCACAACCCTTTGGAAAAATGTCTGGCTTGCATTTTTTTGCTTTTTTTACTTTTCCATGTATTACCTTTTTATTTAAAAATACAGTTAGAAAAAAATTAGGTACAGTTATATATTATGCCTCTGTTGTTTAGTTGTTACAAATAGTCCTTTGACTTTTTCTACGGGCATTTAAAATAAATCAGCCATTTTTGTTTCTAAAGGGACCTTGCGTTGTTTACAAAAGTTTTCTGCTTTCGTGACGTTCAATGGTGTTCGGACGAACCGTGAGATTTTCCTGTCTTAACTGCAGACGACATTACCCGAAGACTTCGGATATGCTACAATCGGTTGTTCCTAACGTACACTTCCGTTTCGTTCTAATATAGGTTAAATTTTACTTTGGAAAATGGCCCTATCAAAATGAAAAAAACTGCCGTATTTCAAAACGCTGAATATCTCGAGGAAATAATTGTTGATTTCAAAAAGTACCCTTCTTGATCTAAAAAAGGAGCATAAGCTGAACCATACGCGGTAAGTAGTTTCATTTGTCACGCAAAAACACCTCACCAAGATACGTTCACTGGTGACATAGTAATTAAACGTACATTTCGAAATTTTCACAGTACAAACATAAATAAATTTAACATCCAATTGCAGTATAATAAACTTTTTTTATAGTTTCATCTTTAAAAACTGGTTTTTTTTAAATCACTGAGTTTTAAATATCCTTCAAAGATCTTTCTATTACCTATGTGAACTCGTTTAACTGTTGAAAGACCAAAATATAGAAACATTACTTTTAAGAGGTCTAAATAACGATAACAAAAATTCATATTGTGTATACAAACCTCTCCATCTGTTGACAAAAAATCTTTATCCATGGCTGATTTTTGCATGAGTTCTGTATACGTGAAGGTATGTACAATTTGACTAGATCCTTCTTTACAGTTACTAGGTGTGGTCATCTTCCTACTAGTAGGTACGCATTCGGACACTGCCCAGTACGCCAGAGGTGACCCACTGTGGACAACTGCATTTTTAAACAGTCCTTAAAATATATATTATTACAATGACATAAAGGCCATTTTGTTTAAGTATGTGTTTGTTGTTTTGTTTGTTTTCTTTTTACATGAGATGTTACTCTTTTAGCAATTTTCTGTTCTATGTCATCTTTGTTATTTGGTCGAGAAAGCGAGAATAGAACACATACTCGACCTCTGTGTCAGCTATTAGTTACGTAAAGTGACTGTTGGGCTATAATATCGTAATAACTATTTTTACAACCTTTTTACATACAAAACTATTTGTGAAAATAAATGTGCGATTAAAAATTTCCTTTTAAAAAATCTAGTTTTTAATAATAGTCGATATTATTATTTTATTCTGTTGATTTTATTACGTCTGATTTACTTTCGTGCTCTTTAGGGGGCCTCTTATCGGCCGAGTGGTTAATGTAGTTAGTAGGCTTCTTTTAATCACCAGGATGTAAACACTGAGATTGAGTGTTCTTTACTACAGGCACGAGTCAAATTATCATTGAGAAGGATTGCTAGTTTTCCTGTCGAAGGTCGGGGTTTTTCTCCCGGTACTCCAGTTTCCTGTGCCAATAAAACTTGTGGTCCATGATGCAGTTGAAAATTGCTGAAAATGGCATCAAAGCCCATTCAAAGTAACAAAAAATACATAACTGGTCTAGAACTTAAATGTATCGTAAAAAATCCTAGAGAAAAATAGAGATGTCAAAATTACACCTATACTGTTTCTTAGTTTTACTTTTAACGAGTAAATACAAAATACAAAAAACTATAGTCCAGGCTATTACAATGATATTAAAAACAAAAAATAATTGCCCAAACTAATCCGAAGACGATAAAGCTGATTTCGTGGTTTCTGTCGTTACTATTGTGGACAGGTACCATTAATATTTGATTTCATTTAATAGCCTTTCTGTTTAAACCTAGCCTAGTTTTGTCCTATATGCAGACCATAATTATTTAATTGAGCTAATAATAAGAGACGATTGAGCACGCGTTTTTTACGGTTTATTCTAAACTGAACTAATAATAGCAAGTAACAGGTCATCGATACGTTCATGTTCATATTTATTACAAATGCATTTGAAGAAACAATAATTATCGGAAATATATAACATTGCTTTACAATAATTCATTTAATTATAATATTTTAGTTTAAAACTAAAAAATTCAGACATGACACATTACCATTAGGTAATAGTTATACCTTGGGTAAGATGTGAGATCAAATGAAGCCCGACATCCGCTGCCCCAGCACTGTGTCCATATATTGTGACTCGTGAGGGATCTCCATCAAAGAACTTTATATTGTGCTGCACCCATTTCATAGCTTCAACTTGATCCAATAATCCAAGATTTCCTTCGATACCTTCACATCTATCAGCATAAAACCCTACAACACATATTAGATCACATCAGATCAGAGAATACTGAACATTAATAGTTATTTAATGACAAATAAAAACCATTTATTTTGTGAGAAAGCGCAATATTTGAATTGAAGTATTTAAGTTATTAGCATGCTTGGAATGAATCGAAAATAATAAACTTTGGGCTATTTACATTTTATGAATAGGCATAACTTGCAAAAACAGGAAATTTTTCTAGTTTAGAATTGTTTCAAAGCTAATTTGTACGCAGTTATCGTAAGGTGTACAAATTACACATGTATACTTGCATGATAAAATATATATTTATACGCACACATACAAAAATACAATACCATAATAAATAAAAGAGCAGTGTTTTCTAATATCACCCACTGAAACACATATTGAATGTTTGTAGAGGCAATCGAGGAATTTGTCGAACATTTGACAGATAGAAGGGCTTTATATAAGTATGCTTGGGATATTCATTCATCTTATCTGTACAATATTGTTGATATAAACGGAATATATCTGTAGTAAAGAAAATGTCATCAAAGTTACCAAGTTTATAAATTTGACTACACAAGACGAGCGTTACGTCTAATCAAGACTCAACAGTAGCGCTGAAGTCAAATTTGAAATCCAGATAAATACGATGCTGTAGGCCTTTGTTCATCAAAATTGTAAAAAAAGTTATACCAAATCCGGATAGACAAAGTACACATTTTGCAAATTATTATTATTTTCAAGGTGCATCACTCCAATAAAAATCATCTATTTGTGAATATTGTTTAACTCGTATATGAAGGTAATAACAAAATATTGAACACCGAGGAATGGTACTGGTGTACTCTATCGTGAAGTCACCATCAATAATGATAATGATTTAGAGAGGAAGTTTTGAGAGTAAAAGTAATAAACATAACTCAGCAGAACCATCTCATGACAGACAGATAGAAGGGCTTTATATAAGTATGCTTGGGATATTCATTCATCTTATCTCTACAATATTGTTGATATAAACGGAATATATCTGTAGTAAAGAAAATGTCATCAAAGTTACCAAGTTTATAAATTTGACTACACAAGACGAGCGTTACGTCTAATCAAGACTCAACAGTAGCGCTGAAGTACCAAAGTACTTTTTGTAAGAACGTTCACACCTACACGTCAGGTATGTTTCTATGTGTTCTATCCTTAATTGACAGTTTGTTAGTTGATTTGTTTGCTTTTATCATTTAATTGCTTGCTTTTGTGCCTTATTGTATTTATATTTCGGTTTTTGTATTATATTTTGGTAAATTTAATTTCTCAGTATTTTTTTAACTTCGAGACTTTCACATTTTATACAAACATTTAACATAGTGTTTTGGTAATGAGACAAACGTATATTTTCAGTAAGGTTAGAAAAATCAAATCATTTGCTAGTATATCATCTTTATATTAATATGTTTAGTCTTATATGTTTATTATTGTTCTGTAAGGTCCTTTTTAAGTTTACCGTTAATTGTTGTAACCACAATTCAGAATATAATGCAGAACCCATGCACACGTTTTTACTTTATTGTAAGGCTTAAACTAATACTATTACAAAAACAATGAGAGAAATATTCCCAGCTTCGACTTATAATACTTCAACGAACTTTCCTTATAACAAAGACAATATACTTAGACAATTTAAGAAATACGATTTGCTTTAGCGATTCCGTTGAATTTTGATACTTTTGGAATGTTGCATTTAAATTATTATGCTTTGAGTTCGTTAAAGAAAAGTGGTAAATTACAAAACGCATTTAATTATTTTTGTGCAATCTGATCACTTCTGTTACTAAGAATGGGTGTAGGAGAACACATTTCTTATGCTTAATTGTGATGATTGTAAGATTATGTTAAGTAAAAAAAAACAAAAAAATTGTTAAGTAAAAAAAATCAAGATGAAATATAAAAAGTTACTGAAGATATGGTGAAATGTTTTTACTTTCGATGATAAGCGTACATTTGAGATATCAAAGTCTGCTAAAATACTAGGGATATACCAACTATAATATGATAAAATTCATGTTAAAATTATTGTCAATACGTCTGTACCAACAGCGTGAAAATTAAGTGTTAATAACAGTAAATAATTTGTATTACATTTGCGTATAAATCATTTTAATTAAAAAAATATAAATCATAATTTAAAATGCCGAGCTTGTCTCTCTTTGTAAAACATTTCAGACATAAGTTATTAGTTTCCTTTTAGTCTTTCCATTTCACTACATTAATGAATAACATGTGTACTTGTCAGTCTTGTGATCATATACCAAATTAAGTCTGCTGTGTGTCAGACCTGCTGCCATTGAATGAAGTTCACTCGTGGCAAAATCTTATTTTCTTTACATTCACATAAAAATACTTATCTACACTGCTAATTGAAAGCACATGGTGTCATTAAAATATCATGTGTTTATGAATGTAGATTTTCTGATATCTTTTTAATGAACTCTTTTTGAATTCATTCATTATCTGTATTGTTTTTTTTTTGTTGAAATGGTGTTTAAGGCAGCTTTCAGCAATGTTTTGGCTATATCATGACGTCCAGTTGTTATTGGAATGGAAGCCGTAGTACGGAGAAAACCTTTGTCTTTCGGTAGGATAACTGGCAATCCTTGTCAATTAAGATGGAGTCGAGTGCATCCTACCCACAAAAAGACTTGAACTCGCAACCTCAGTGTTGACAGACCACGTGATCAAACGTAGACCTTAACCACTTGGTCACTGAGGCCCTTCATTACGTATAATATTTACAGGCAGTATTGCTATTTACACTGTTATTGTTGTACAAATGTTTATGTTTATTACTTCTTCGTAATGATAATATTGCAAAGGTGTCTACGACTTATAAATCAAATCACTTGTCTCTCAATCATCATCAAGCTAACATACCTAAAACTCCTAATCTGTAATTAAAACTGATAACAACAATATTTCCATAAGCTGCTAGTATATCAACATCAAACATTGCGCCCATTCCAACTTGGTTTCCACCTCCGTGGATAAACAGGAGAACTGACAAGGGTTTTTCTTTGACCTGTAATGTGCCAAATAAAAAATAAGAACATAAGTTAGTTCTTTTGAAGCATAAGTACGGTATCTATGGTATGAATAGTCGATCTTTTGATAATTGGAGTTTTAGCACTGAGGTTGTGAGATCGAGCCTGAGTTTGTACCTTGCACTATTGACATATTTCCTGCTGAAGGTCAAAGATTCTCACTTCGTACTCTAGCTTTACATGCCAATAAAAACTGGACCATTTAATTGCTTAAAGTGGCGTTAAAACCCAAACAAACAAATAAATAAATCAAAAACAACCAGTAATCTTAAAATAGTCGCATTCAAAGTCAAATCGCTGAAAGTAATTATTTGATTCATATCATTATAATCTTTTGATAATACATCCTTCAAACAAACGTACATTTGTCGGCAGACGTATTAAGTTCTGTTTAGTAGGAGGAATTATAGCTTAGATAGATTACTAAACTTTGACTTCAGAATTTTTTATAATATATATAAATAAACAACTAAGACGCCTTGGGTCAGTTAAAATTAGGTAAAGTAAAGAATAACTTAAAACAAGAAAAATGGGGTAAATCAATTGATGACTTTAATCAAGAAAAATTAGGTCAAGCAATCGATCACCTTAAACAAGAAACCTGTCCGTGGACCACAGAGGGTAACGTGTTTAGATAATGCCACGCGAACTTTTGTAGCTGTCTTGGAAGTAGGCTCGTAGTAGCTGGTAAGAAAGGTTAAATGATTGGCCATTACCAGTACCCCATATATGTCCAGAGGCATTCAAAACTTATACCGTCTGGTATATCTTTCTTGAATTGATTTATTGTTTATTACCTTGTTCTCGTCTGTCTTGAATATAGCTAAAATAATGTTTGCTGAAACATACAGCATACATTCAGTCAATTTATAAACTAACAAAAGAGTTAAATCATTCGATCATCTTGAACAACAGCAATAGAAACAATAGATCACCTAAACAATAAATGTTAGGTGAAACAATCGATCCTCTAAAAACAAAAGCAAAACAAAAATTAAAAGAAGCGATTGATCACCTCAAAAATAAGGCAAAACTATTTTAAACAAGAAAAGTAAGCGAAAGAAAGCGGATACTGCACACAGAGAAAAGAAGAGAGTATCTTATATATCAGTCTTTTTAAATCATGGTAACAATTGATAATGAATGATCACCTAAACAATAAATGTTAGGTAAAACAATCGATCCTCTAAAAACAAAAGCAAAACAAAAATTAAAAGAAGCGATTGATCACCTCAAAAATAAAGCAAAACTATTTTAAACAAGAAAAGTAAGCGAAAGAAAGTGGATACTGCACATAGAGAAAAGAAGAGAGTATCTTATATATCAGTCTTTCTAAATCATGGTAAAAATTGATAATGAATGACAAGGACTACTGAAGCGAATATTAGTCATTCAAAATGAAGGCAAATATTGACGATCACTGTGAAGGACTGCTAAAGTGAATATCGGTTATTTTAAATCAGGGAAAAAATTGACAAGTGCTGTCATGATCTGAAGCAGTGAATAACCGTTCTTATTTATTCTAAAAAGGCATGTGCTGTTTAAACTTCCATTCAGGACAGAAGCAATCAAAGAAAACGTGTACATCTGACATGAACTGTATGCATAGTGAAATTTATAGATTAAACGAGTATTGGTTATTGTCAACACGTTGTAACCATATTGTGAACAAATATAGTGTGTCATACATTTATTGAATTAAAATATCGTTTAAAGAGTTCTACTTACCCTGGGCACGAAAATATTCATGTACAAGCAATCTTCACTGGCTTTTGTGAAAGTAGGCAGGTAAGAATGTAGATATCCCCAGTCCGTTTGAGGGCATGCTGGAGGAAGTGACGTTGTCTCTTTTACGTCATTCCATGGAAAGGGATTTGTGGGTCTCTGAAATTTTGTTATGTAATTGTTAAAAAAGTCACATAATGTAAATGTTGATATGTGTCACAAAAGAAATGTTTTAATTGCCAGAAAATCTTATTTCTAGTGATTGGTTATTGTTATAATTGCTTTGAAGACGTTTGCATTTATTTTAATAGTTTTCCAATAATTGTTTATGTATCTGAATACGTAGAACTGTTTAAGATCACAACGAATAAATTGTGTAAATTCACTTACCTTGAAACGAAGCTGAGCGATAGGAGGGGCGATAAATGGAATCCCTAAATATTCTTCTACTTCTGTTCCCGGAAGTCGTGATGTAACTTTCCCACGAATTTTGCCGAACTGTGTTTGTCGAATTGGATTGTTGTTCGCACCAAAGCATAACATAAATGCGGAAGCCATAATTATGACATTCTCCATTATAAACTAGTGTTTGGTTTTATTACGTCAGAAGATGATGAGATATTGCGCATATTAGCTGACACGGAATCAATAACCCAGTTTTATCTGTCTTGCCAAAAAATCAATTTATGTTATAAGAATGTGCACAATTAGTGTAGAGAATTAGGGGGCATATGTCTGTAATAGTATATTATTGTTTCAAAAATACATTTACGTAAAAACTGATATGAGATTGGGGAATTTAACATCATAATATGATCAGTGGTAAATATGTTTTCTGATGTAAAAGATAGTGAAGACTCGTTTTCAGGTTTTTATCGTTATATTATAACGTCAGCATAAAACACCAATGCTCTCAATAACATAATGATGACTACTTTTTAAAACATCAATATGTCACCAGGTTACCATTTAAATGCAGAAGCCATAATTATGACATTCTCCATTATGAACTAGTGTATTGTTTTATTCCGTCAGAACATCAGAAGAAGACATATTTCCTGGCTGAGATAATGTACAAATTGGCTAACACTGTATCGATAACCTGTTTTTGTGTTAATTGCCAAATATCATAAACATGTGCATGATTAGTGTACATGTAGATAATAAAAGGGGCATATGAATGTAATAGTATATTATTGCATCAAAAGTTCATTTACATAAAATTTTATTTGTAATAATATAGTCAGTGATACATATGTTTTAAAATAGTGATCATTATATTCCAACGTCAGTATAAAACATCAATGCTCTAAAAAACCATAATGATGACATCTCTATGTCACCAGGTTATCATTTTGCTGACTAGACTAGACATATATTTTAACTACCAATAGAAACTTTAAATCTTCGAAATACAGAATTTTTTTAAATAGAGATTTTATTGAGACGTACATTTTGCGCAAATTATTGTTGAGGACACTTGCATAGTTTATTTTTTACCTAATTTATTACAAGGAGAACAAAACTCTTCATAACTTAAAGTTATTAAACATAATCTGTGGTTAGGTAACACACCCTCTGGTTAGGTAACACAATCTGTGGTTAGGTAACACAATCTTTGGTTAGGTAACACACCCTGTGGTTAGGTAACACAATCTGTGGTTAGGTAACACAATCTTTGGTTAGGTAACACACCCTCTGGTTAGGTAACACAATCTGTGGTTAGGTAACACAATCTGTGGTTAGGTAACACATCCTGTGGTTAGGTAACACAATCTGTGGTTAGGTAACACACCCTGTGGTTAGGTAACACAATCTGTGGTTAGGTAACACAATCTGTGGTTAGGTAACATAATCTGTGGTTAGGTAACACAATATGTGGTTAGGTAACACAATCTTTGGTTAGGTAACACACCCTGTGGTTAGGTAACACAATATGTGGTTAGGTAACACAATATGTGGTTAGGTAACACAATATGTGGTTAGGTAACACAATCTTTGGTTAGGTAACACACCCTGTGGTTAGGAAACACAATATGTGGTTAGGTAACACAATCTGTGGTTAGGTAACACAATATGTGGTTAGGTAACACAATCTGTGGTTAGGTAACACAATATGTGGTTAGGTAACACAATCTTTGGTTAGGTAACACACCCTGTGGTTAGGTAACACAATCTGTGGTTAGGTAACATAATCTGTGGTTAGGTAACACAATATGTGGTTAGGTAACACAATCTTTGGTTAGGTAACACACCCTGTGGTTAGGTAACACAATATGTGGTTAGGTAACACAATATGTGGTTAGGTAACACAATATGTGGTTAGGTAACACAATCTGTGGTTAGGTAACACAATCTTTGGTTAGGTAACACACCCTGTGGTTAGATAACACAATCTGTGGTTAGGTAACACAATCTGTGGTTAGGTAACACACCCTGTGGTTAGGTAACACACCCTCTGGTTAGGTAACACACCCTCTGGTTAGGTAACAATCTGTGGTTAGGTAACACAATCTGTGGTTAGGTAACACACCCTCTGGTTAGGTAACAATCTGTGGTTAGGTAACACAATCTGTGGTTAGGTAACACACCCTGTGGTTAGGTAACACAATCTGTGGTTAGGTGGTAACAATCTGTGGTTAGGTAACACAATATGTGGTTAGGTAACACAATCTGTGGTTAGGTAACACAATCTGTGGTTAGGTAACACACCCTGTGGTTAGGTAACACAATCTGTGGTTAGGTAAAACACCCTGTGGTTAGGTAACACAATCTGTGGTTAGGTAACACACCCTCTGGTTAGGTAACACAATCTGTGGTTAGGTAACACAACCTGTGGTTAGGTAACACACCCTGTGGTTAGGTAAAACACCCTGTGGTTAGGTAACACAATCTGTGGTTAGGTAACACAACCTCTGGTTAGGTAACACACCCTGTGGTTAGGTAACACAATCTGTGGTTAGGTAACACAATCTGTGGTTAGGTAACACAATCTGTGGTTAGGTAACACAATCTGTGGTTAGGTAACACAATCTGTGGTTAGGTAACACACCCTGTGGTTAGGTAACAATCTGTGGTTAGGTGGTAACAATCTGTGGTTAGGTAACACAATCTGTGGTTAGGTAACACAATCTGTGGTTAGGTAACACACCCTATTGGTTAGGTAACACAATCTGTGGTTAGGTAACAATCTGTGGTTAGGTAACACAACCTGTGGTTAGGTAACACAATCTGTGGTTAGGTAACACAATCTGTCGTTAGGTAACACAATCTGTGGTTAGGTAAAACACCCTGTGGTTAGGTAACACAATCTGTGGTTAGGTAACACACCCTGTGGTTAGGTAACACAATCTGTGGCAAGGTAACAGAATCTGCGGTTAGGTAAAACAATCTGTGGCAAGGTAACAGAATCTGTGGTTAGGTAATGTAATCTATGGTAATGTATAATCTGTGGTTAGGTAACACACTCTGTGGTTAGGTAACACACTCTGTGGTTAGGTAACACAATTTGTGGTTAGGTAACAATTTGTGGTTAGGTGGTAACAATGTGTGGTTAGGTAACATACTCTGTGGTTAGGTAACACAATTTGTGGTTAGGTAACACACTCTGTGGTTAGGTAACAATTTGTGGTTAGGTGGTAACAATCTGTGGTAAGGTAACAGAATCTGTGGTTAGGTAACGTAATCTATGGTAAGGTAAAATCTGTGGTTAGGTAACACACTGTGGTTAGGTAACACAGTCCGTGGTAAGGTTACATAATCTGTGGTTAGGTAACACAATTTGTGGTTAGGTAACAATTTGTGGTTAGGTGGTAACAATGTGTGGTTAGGTGGTAACAATGTGTGGTTAGGTAACACAATCTGTGGTTAGGTTACACAATCTGTGGTTAGGTAACACAATCTGTGGTTAGGTAACACGATTTGTGGTTAGGTAACAATTTGTGGTTAGGTGGTAACAATCTGTGGTTAGGTAACACAATCTGGGGTTAGGTAACACAATTTGTGGTTAGGTAACACAATTTGTGGTTAGGTAACAATTTGTGGTTAGGTGGTAACAATCTGTGGTAAGGTAATACAATCTGTGGTTAGGTAACACAATCTGTGGTTAGGTAACACAATCTGTGGTTAGGTAACACAATCTTTGGTTAGGTAACATAATCTGTGGTTAGGTAACATAATCTGTGGTTAGGTAACACAATCTGTGGTTAGGTAACACAATCTTTGGTTAGGTAACACAATGTGTGGTTAGGTAACACAATCTGTGGTTAGGTAACACAATCTGCGGTTAGGTAACACAATCTGTGGTTAGGTAACACAATCTTTGGTTAGGTAACATAATCTGTGGTTAGGTAACATAATCTGTGGTTAGGTAACACAATCTTTGGTTAGGTAACACAATGTGTGGTTAGGTAACACAATCTGTGGTTAGGTAACACAATCTGTTGTTAGGTAACACAATCTGTGGTTAGGTAACACAATCTTTGGTTAGGTAACACAATCTGTGGTTAGGTAACATAATCTGTGGTTAGTTGACACAATCTGTAACACTTGTTCTGCCTGCTTTATGTTAGTCTTAAAAAGGTACAAGTCCACCATAGAAAACGGCACAAGAACTCTCTTAATGTTCGTAGTTACAGTACTTGCACCAGTAGACGCAACACTTTTACTGATTGATAACTGATTGCTGACGGATTTTGGAACGCTGACAGATCGCTGACTGATTGATGACGAATACATCAATCCAAAATTATGGATCCGTCATAACCTTGGTAACCGTCAGCGATCAGTGCGATAAGTCCAATCAGTGCGATCCAGAATCCGTCATTTAATTATATGCATAAATCGGTCAGCTTTTTGACGGATACCTATAAATTAATAATTTGAAGATAAAACGAATTCTGCGTCAGTTGTATATTATATATGCATTGATAATAAACTTTATAATAAAATAAAAGCAAGTATTCAAAAAAAAAAAAAAAAAAAAAAAACACACACACACACACAAATTATGTTCGTTATATTATTTAATGAAGCGAATTTCTTTAAGGCAGGACATGTCTGCGGGTCGATCCCTGTAAACCCCAATAAAAACTCCGTTCGATTTAAGGCACATCAGTAGCGACGAGGTAAATGTTTCATTTTCGTAATCCATTATTCATCCTCTTTTTAGTTCCGCGAATCGTGCTTTCGGCCTATTTTATTTTCTGTGACCTGTTACATGTATATTTTATATTATCGCATATTAAGCCGACCCGTCCCCCAATCAGTAATAGATTTATTCATATTGAGCAAAGGACATGACCTATTTTTACATACTATTAGAAAAACTCGTTACTTAAATGTATGTATGCATGTTTTTATTTAGTTTACAACATTTTTAAATTCAATTATAAAACTGTTATGTATAAATTTTTGATCCGTTGAAACAAGCATTGTCCATCAAAACACATTGTTTACCAAACAAAAAGTTTAAAACATTGTAAAATATACAGCATTATTTTTTATTTGACATGCAATAAAAGTAGTTAAAAAAGTATAGTTACAATTACGTTGGATTGTTTGATTGTTTAGGGTTTTCAGCAACATTTCATTTATTTCATGATATGGCGTCCGGTTTTATTGGGGTGGGTTGGGAGGAAGCCGGAGTACAGGTTAAAACCGACAATCTTTGTCAATTAAGTTGGAGTCGGGCACACCATACCTGCAGTCATTCGAAAATTCGAAACCTGTTGACAGGCATGTGATAACTAGTAAATGACTAACCAATCAGCCACTTAGGCCACAATAAGAAAAGTCTGTGAATACTGCAGTTAATCATAAAAATGTGCTACAGACAGACACGTTTTATAGTACTAAATAGTAATTGTTTAACGAAACGTCCTTAATTCTTTAGGTCTTAAAAGATTGGTTTATACATTGTCATTGCATTAACGTCGATGAAACAGAACCTTTTCAAAACTTGCCCATAAAAAAGAGCATCATTCAATTTGAATAATAACTTATTTCTTTGCTTGCTTGATTGATTGATTGATTAATTTATTGATTGATTGATTTTATTCCAGCGGGCAGTATTTCAGCTTCATTCAGAACGAGAACAATAAAAGAAAAACAATCAATTAGAGAAATATGGACTGAAGGGCAAAAATTGTGAACTCCACTGAAAAATATGGGGTATGGGTAACGACGGAAGCATACTTTTGAGCCTACAAAAGAGGTCCTTATCGTGCAAGGAGCGTGACACCCTCTAAACACGTCACCCACTATGGTCCGCGGTCAGGCCTTTCCTTATTATGACCTGAACTCCCCCTAAACGATAGGGCATCCCTTTTCCGCCACCTGAGGACGAGCTGAACAGCTCTGTGAACCATAGTAACTAATTTCAATTCTCTTGAATTTTAAGGAAAACATTTATACTTACATATTATTAAATATCGAACGCCTATAACAGACATCGTAAATAAACCACTTGTGACGGCTAAAGTGCGAAAAGTAGAATTGATTTTCATCCTACGCTTACATGTTTCCATCTTTAACTCAGAAGTATCTTCATACAATCATGTTTAGTAGTTTATTCTTTATTTAAGATTTAATTCTGTGTAAAAAGTGAATACAATATATATGCTTTCGCTTTTGTCCTAAAATTTATCCCGGAATTCGTAGGAATTGTGGCACAGAAAGAAAACTTTGATAAAACCGCGACAAATAATCTTTCAAAGCGATTTAATAAAAAAAAAAACTCGACCACGGTGTTTAAAGAAGCAGTAATTTACTATTGCTCACCAAAGTTGTCTGTTCGACCCTAACAGCGATAGGGTGTGCTCGACTCATCCCTAAATTGGCAAATAGTACCAGTTTTCCTGTCGAAGGTCGGCGGTTTCGCTGGTTACTCCAGCTCTTCCCTGTAAACACTCGACGCCATATTATATAGACTAATATATTTTTTTTTTAATTTTAATTAAAAATGGTGTTAAACAAACTTCAAACATACATATAAATAATGCTAGCGCGAAAGAGCGAAGTGAAAAAAAAGTTATGATTCCGGATCACGTTTTTCGTCTTTCTCGCTTTTTCTGCTTTAAACAATTTCAAAGACAAATACGAGACTGGGTACTCAAGGTCTAATATTTTTTTGAAGTCATTGTGTATGTGTTTTTTTTTCATTTATTTTATTATTATTATTATTTTAATATAATGACACTATGTGATGTTTATATTCCGTCACACATGCATTAGTTATAGATAGGGGGAATTTCCTTTAATTTTTTTTATAACTTTAGACTAGACTTTTTCCGCTTAAAAAATTTCGAAGACAAATTCCAGACGAACGCTTTGGCACGCGAGGTCAAATATTTAGTAAAGCCATTTTATGTGTTTAAAAAAAATTATTTAGTTTTTAATTATTTTGTTAATAAAATGTCACTATGTGATGTTTATATTCCGTCACATATGCATTAGTTATAGATTGATAAAATTTCTATTTATGTCATTTATAACTTTTAGACTAGTTTTAGCCTTATTTTGAGATAAAACGAGCCATAAATGAAGAAATAACAGTTGACATTTATATACTTCAAATATTTGCGAGTGAAACGAATTTTCAAGTTTCGAAATATTAATTTCACAGACCGGAAGTTGAATGGACGTATTGGAGCGATCAGTCCAAATCAATCCGTCGGATCAGTCAAATCGTTCCATATCCGTCAATTGACCGATGGGCTAATTGGGCACGATCTGGGATCACGGATTGGGAACGATTTGACTGATATGACTGATTGATAACTGATTGCTGACGGATTTTGGAACGCTGACGGATTGCTAAACTAAAAGTGTTGCGTTTTCAATCTGAAGTACTGTAACATAAACTGTTTTGACGTGAAAGCAGATTTTGTTTATATCGTAACATAAAGTCTATTTATAAATCACTCCGGTATAAATGACAGCATGTTACTTTAAATTACATTCAAATAGTTTTCATTGCCAATTATCGTTAAGTCGTTTGTGAAATTTAAAGTTCAAATAATGAAAAAGTATTGTTATGTATTTTTTTAAAAGTCTGTCGTGGTCATATTGCCACTCAGTAAGGATACATGGTAGGGTCAAAATAGAAAATACTTGTAAAAAGTATTTAGACAGCTGGTTAAAAAGTTGAATTGATTGATGTAAGTGCCACACTAGTGTATACTGCAAATATTCAAAAGCTTTCCAGATGTTGTGTTTTATAATGCACAAGAACGTGGTAAATCTGTACATCTATAAGGGACCAACCATTTAACTTGCAGGGGGGGGGGCCTTGGTTTTTTCCTAAAAAAATATTTTGAAAATGATATGATTTTTGATGAAAAAAATATTTTTGGAAAAATATTTAAAAAAATATTCTGAAGAAGGATTTCTGCTGTATAAAATAATGCTAATAATGAAAAAAAATATTCTGTCGCGACGCCTTCAAAAAGTAAATTTTCTGACCAAAACAAAAAACCAAGCCCTGCCCCCCTTTCAAGTTAAATGGTCTGTCCCTAATGTTATATAGACAAAATATATTCTCTCCATGATTAAAACAAGAAAATGCATATGTTTAATGTAAATATCATTGACGAGGAAAACGTTACGTGTAGTCTATTTATACCACAGTTTAAAACGTTGATTCATAAAATGCAATATATTTTTGACAGATACTAACCAACCAACACTGAAATAAAATGGGACAGGATCAGTAAATTAGTATTGGTCGTACGTCTTGCCTCGATCCTGTCGTATGGAATCTGTAACATGTATTACGGGACCTCGGTGGCTGAGTAGTGAAGTTGGATAGTCGTCTATCATTGATCATGTGGTCTGTCAATACTGAGGTAGTTGTTCGAGTCTTACTGCGGGCAGGGTGTTCTGGACTCAATCTAAATTGATAAGCATTGCCAGTTTTCCTACCAAAGGTCGGGGTTTTCTCAAAGGTACCTTGTCTTCATATACCCATAAAAACTTAACTACATAATCTAACTGACAAAGTGGCGCTAAATACCATTCAAACAAATTAAATTTTAAAATAGGAAATTGTAGAACGACATGCAAAAAAGGTTCTAACGGAATGTCGAGGGTTTTTACGATATACCTAAAAGATTGTCAACATCGTATTTTCTAATAGAAGGTAGAGGGTGTTCACAATATAGCTGAACAATTGTTGTCAACTTCACATTTTTCACCGAAGGTTGATATAGCTGAAAGATTGTTGTCAACTGAAGTGAAATAACTGAATCAGCATATTCCATTGGTCGATTTTTAAAATTCTGTTATCATTCTTTAAGCTTAACAAGACGTTTCTTGATGTTTAGTTACTTCTTGGTTTTTTTTCTAGTGGCTCTACCTGCAGCATGTGTTATCGCGTGTATTGTGTTAAAGTTTTAAAGTCTTTGAAAACAATCACTATTATTTTGATAAGAACCTTCAATTAATAAAATTTGTAAAATGTAGTTTGTTATTAATAATTTATCATTAATCCAATAACTTTAAGCTGGAAAAATTGTATCTGATTATTATCCATTATTGAAATTATGTAATATCTTTTACAGTTTAGGGTACCGATTGTTTTTATGTTATGCTGAATTTACTTCGTGTAGTGACAAAATGTAAACTCAATCTTTATTACACGGAAGAGAAAAAATCACCCTCCAAAGGTCCTCTTCATTCCCATTTCTTAATTAAATGTTAAAATTGCGAGTAGGCGTTTTGGGAATGAACCGAAAACATAGCATATATGTGGGCCGTATACTAATATGGGAATCTTTATATCGCTATTGGAGTGGGGCCGATCAATAAAAGTCGCAGTGTAGAGAGATTGATTTCACTTACTGCATGGAACTGGTATATTGGAGTCGGTATTTAGATAAAAAGGGATCTAACACCAGGAGGGAAGGCAAGAAAATCTCAGACACCTAACTGAAAGATTTCTGGTCTCCAACGAGGCTATGTAGAGTAGGGAGACCATACAAACACTTTCACCGGGTGTCTGAGATTATACATTTATTGACTTTGATATAGGTTAATACATGGTTTTATCAACCCTGAAAAAATTCTATCCACCGAGCCAACGGCGAGTGTGGATATTATTTTTGAGGGTTGATAAAACCAGGTATTAACCTATATAAAAGTCGATGAATGTTTTATTATACGAGTATTTTTACTTTTACACTGGAAGTCTTTAATAGAAAAGGATAACAATAAAAATTAATTTCAACAATAACAACAGTAGGCTATCACATTTTAAATTGAACATTGTGCAATTAATATTTATAGTAACATTAGAGCAATTATGAAAAATTGGCATAAACAGTTCCTGTTCAGTGACAGTTGCAGAACGTGTCTGCTGCTCGTCAGCAATTTTGAACAAATGTCAACATATAGAATGTTTTAAAAGAATGATTTTGATTGGCTGATGTTTTTAATTCAACCAATCAAATTAATGCTGGTTTCTCCATTGTTGAATTCTATTTTTAACTACTGAAAAGTGATAAATATTTTATTTTTAGCTACTCAAAAGTCAAAACTTTTACATCAGTCTATTTTTATCTACATTGAGGTTAACACACTGTCTGCATAATACATTTCATGATACCATGGGGCAATCAAAATTAAGATAAATGTTAGTCATATAATATTTCCGTCTTGCCCTACCACCGGCTTTTGATTCCATTTAACACTAATTTGTTTAAAAAAAAATCCGGTGCTGTTCTGTTGGAAGATGTCAACAAATAGAGTTATCTACCCTAATAGTAATTCTCCATTTGTTGCGTCAACGTGTTTGTTTTGATGTGTACATCTATCATATCGCGTAAATTGGGTCATGGAATCCCAGATATGTTGTTTTCATATTAATATTTAAAGACGCATGGTAAAAACACAACCAAATCAAATATTTTATTATTTTTATTGCTGTGCCGACTTTTTGACGTCACAACACATTTTAACGCGGGAAAAGATTGTGAAATTCTTATCTTACCCACGCGTTGAATCGAGGATATCTCAACTTTCTGAAAATAGGTACCACGCTGTCTCCTTTGAGTCTGATTTTTGATTTCTTGACTGATTAAAAGGTTTTGCATGTTTGGCGATAAATTATGATTATTTCATTATTTCATGGCGAAATAAACAAACATAAGTATTACATCTCGCTTAACATATCTTGTTTTTATTTTCCATAATTAAAACTATTTTTGTTTTTATCTAAAATTAAGTATGTATTTCGTCAAAATCTGGAAAATTAGCGATTGATACAACCTATGTGATACAAAACCTTGTATCATCTATATATGTGATACAAGATGTACTTTTGTCGGAACTACTTCTTGACGTCACAATGAATGGTATAACCAATGATTCGGTGAATGACTTTCATTCTGTGAATGAGATATGACGTCATAATACGCGTGACGTTAAGGCCTATATTTTATAAACAAATGCTTCTTTGAATGTTAAATTTCAAATTTTAAGCATTCAGTTTTTTCTACCCTTTTAATACTTCTTAATTTTAGATAAACTTATTACATACATTTAAGTGTATGTACAACTACCTGTATCACGTCTCGACAGTTGCATACATTCCGCATCACTACTCGACGCTGCGCGTCTCGTAGTGATACGAATGTACACAACTGTCTCGATCGTGATACAAGTCGTTGTACCTACACATAATGTATGTAATGTGTATTTATAGTTTCTGTATCCAGAGAAATCAGCAAAGTAAACGAAGACGTCATGTAACATTGGGACACAAACACAGTAACGTGACATAGTGACATTTACAAAGTGAACAATGACGTCATGTGATATTCTGACATAAACAAAGTAAACAATGACGTCATGTTACATTGTGACATAAACAAAGTGAACGCTGACGTCATTTTATTTTGACATAAACAAAGTGAACGATGACATCATGTGATATTGTCAATTAAACAAAGTGAACGATGACGTCATGTGATATTGTGACATAAACAAAGTGAACAATGACGTCATGTTACAATTGTGACATTAAAACACAGTGACGTGACATTGTGACATTGCACTATGAGGTAGAAAAGGAATTAAAAAATATGCAAAAAAGTAAAATTCTAAGTCCATACATATTTATAATATTACTAAAAGTTATACTGTATCTCAAGGTACTACCATTACTGCAGGTAAAATTGTGTCTCAACGTATAACCATAACTGCAGTTAAAGTTATCAGAAGGGAATAGATATTTGTACCAAAAATCTACTCTTTCTTTTCGAAAATGAAGATCAGAAGTAATAGTAGGTTTTCCTCTGTGAAAGTCTAATGTATTAAAATAATTGTCAGTAATGTTGTAGTTTCGTAAGCGGTCGTCGCCATCAACGCTTAAATACCTGAAAATAAAATTGTTGTACGTAACATAAACGTACATGAAAGAAAGATTTTAGTCATCTAGATTAGACAATATATGTAATTTATTTTTAATGCATGCTGATGGTTTTCTTCTGGTATTATATTCACGTGAAACAAACCTTAATTTTAAATATGTTGGTATTTAAAAATCATAATTTGTAAACTCGTCTGATGTTCCCACAAGAATAACATCTCTCATTTTGTATGTATTGTGTAATAAATTGTATATCAATGAAAAACACAAAAAGTGCACTTCTTGCCTGTTTCTAGCTTGAAATATTTAGCGCGTATTATAATTAACTTGACGTAACATATATCGTATTTAACAGCAAATCGTGAACTATAAGAAAATAACTTTATTCGATCCCTTACTCAATAAAATACAAATTTATTCTGCTACCTTTATTGTATCGCGTATTTGATGATTGGTTTGGTTTGATTTGAATGTTGTTTCAACGCCACATTCAGCAATTTTTCAGCTATGTCATTGAGTTCAGTTTTTAGTGGGGGAGGAAGCCGGAGTACCCGGAGAAAACCCCCGACCTACGGCAGGATAACTGGCAATCCTTGTCAATTAAGATTTTAGTCGAATACACCCTGCCTTCAGTGAGAATCGAACCCGCAATTTGATGATTTTTTAAAGATTTTTGATGATTGGAAGATTAAGTCTAATACTTACCCATATTTAACAAAATTACTGAACAAGGACATGGTTGTCTTGGCAACATCGATATCTCTTTGGGTGTAAGTGTGCAGTGGATGACCGACTAGTGGAATTCCAAATACGTAAAACAGATCCCAACCGTGCGGTACGCCTGATGCAGACAAATAAACATATAACTTAATATTGTAGTATACTGTAGTTAACAAATAAAATATCTATATAATATCTAATATGATAGAACTCACGGTATTGTTGCACTTAATTCCTGGACTAGCAGTAAATTGTATGATATGTGTATAACGAGTTGCATATAATATTAAATACACGACTGATGAGTGTGGTATCACTAATGTGTATCAACGGTGGATATGGGTTCGCTTTTGATAAGTGTATTACCTGTGAACATGGTATCGTTTATGATGTAACTTGTATTACCGATGTTATATCATGATGTAGTGCATGGATATGTTTTTGCTTATAATGTTAAGTATATTACTCATATATATGGCATCGGTATTATTTATGGTGTAAATTGTATCCCCTGTGGATAGTGTATTGCTTTTGATGCATGTGTATTACCCATGAGTTTTGTTTATTCCTTACAGATTTTTATCGATGAATACGTTAGCATTTATGATGCTAATTGTATCACCGATCGATATTTTATGGAGATTATTGTTGTAATATTTATACTCCTGTAATACATTTATTTCAGTTCATTACATGATAGATGTTGTCTTATGATAATTACACTTATGTGATGCATATCTTCATGTTACGGTCCTGACAGACGTCTTTTAGTTTTGTAATGCATACTTTAAATTGATTACATTGTTGTTGTCCTATTAAGGGATACCTGTAATGCATGCCGTGATATTCTAAACCATTGCAATATTTGTTGCCTTATTATAAATGTAACTAGTACATTGCTCATTGACATTCTGGTCTGTGGTAATGTTTTGTCTTCTTATAATTAAACTCCTGTCGTACATATTTGCCATTCTGCTCTGGAATAATGTTTTGACCTTCTATAATTATACCATTGTCATACATACTTGTCATTCTGGTCCTGTGATGATTTTTGTCCTATAATAATAATCCCCATAGTATACATACTTGATATTCTGGTCTGTGGTAATGTTTTGTCCTATTATTATTAAACCCTTGTCGTACATATTTGCCATTCTAGTCTGGAATAATGTTTTGACCTTCTATAATTATCCTCTTGTCATAAATACTTGGCATTCTGATCCTGTGATAATTTTTCTCATATTATATTATTCACCTGTGTAACATACTTACCATTTTGGTCTGTAATATTTGTTTTATAATTAAATTCATTTACTTCACCCTTCTGCTACTGTTATATCATATATGTAAAATTATACTTGGGTAATATGTACCTTGCCATTTAGGTCCTGTCAGATTTTGTGAGACGTAATCAAAACTTAACAGGTATACGTCATCTGTCCATTTAGCGATCATATCTGCTAATTTTATCATGGGGACATAAAATATGACGTCCGATCCCATCTGTACATGCTGAAATTAATTTGAATATTTTTGTTTAAAATAACATAATATTAAATGCAAATTAAAAATGTTATAATCTTATATATCAGAAAATATATTTTTACAATTATACTCAGGTAATGTTTACCTTATCAGTTAGGTTATAGTATGTTATACGTAAGGAAACCTAATATAAATAATAATATTTTTATATCAATAATTAATTGATTGATTAATAGCAATTATTCATTGATTTCTTGATATAAATAATTATTTTTTGCTATTAGAAATTGGATTTTATGATATCGATTGATTACCGATTGATGCCTAATGTCCACGAAGCAAGGTGATATCAAGAATCATTTACTGATATTTGGAATTTGAATTTTTGATATCAATCAATTTTCTGATATAAAAATACCGACTTTATTCTGACATCAAAACAATAAAATCAACTATTTGATATCAGAAAATATAATTTTTTAAATATCCGAAAATGATCTTGTTTTGTCAAGAAATAGTAATTTTTTTCTATATCATAAAATATGTATTGTTTTGTACAGGGATTTCTTCTGAAACTTTATTCGCAATAAAAATATCAGAACTTTCTGCCATTGCCAAATATTGCAAACGTGCATTTTGGTCATTAGCGATGGCTAATATCTCAGCTGAATAGGATTTTTAGGATTGTAACTTCATACTTCTTGATTTGGCTAGCCCACAGAATTATTGCACATGTGTAATACGGGAGCAATCATTAATTGTTCATATTTTCTTATATGAAAAGTGGCTTTTTGCTATCAAGAATTCAATGTTTGATATCAGAAAATGATTTTATGCTGTCAAAAAATGTTTTATGTCAAAAAATGACTACTATTCAGTAAATTAATCGTTTGCAAAAATAGGATTAACGTCATTTTGCTTTAATAAAGAGGTACAATGTATGCAAAATTATCAAGAAACGAAATAAACACGTTTGATTAAGCTCGGTTGTCTTCAAATAGTAATAAATGGTGCGTAGTGAAAAGCCATACTCTATGGTCAATTAAATTAAAAATATCCAAAGGATCTAAAGAGCTACTGTTCCGCAGCTAAGTCTGATGCTGATGTTAAAAACAACAACGAGCCCCAGAATTGTACAACCAGTCGATTATTTTTGGTAGTCGACTTCCATGTATGTTGTTTTTGTTAAATTTCGTGAATTAATTGCTTGGGATGATGTATTAATTAATTAAAGCAAAATTATGAAGATAACCACATCGTACTGCTTCTCTTTAACCGGAATAATGTTAATGACGTAGACGTTTACACTATTTAATGCAAAAGACAGAATAACTAGAGGGAAACTCAAAATTTTATTTTTAATAGATTTTTTTATCACTGTGTATACCATCTTCTAATAGTACATTTTATTTTTATAATGTCCCCTTTAAGTAAATGTCAACAGAATTTACGTTTATAATAAAATAATGATAAACAAACACTAGACTAACTTACATGTGGAAACCTGGATACGTTACTCTTCTTCCAAGTTTCATACATGTCTTGGACCTCGACTTAAAATAAAAATTAATTTGTCAATTAACTCAAATAACCGCATAATATATCAGACATAAGTAAATGTTTTATGAAAGATGCTGCTGTCACCAATGTCATAAATAAATGAAATTAAATTACGAAACTCTATATCTAATTTAAACAATTCAAAATGTGTTTTTTAAATGTGACTTGCAGATGGTTAAAGGTAAAAAAAATCATTCAGATTTGAGATTGTTTGACTGTTGACATACTATTAGACTGGTCCGATGTTTTTCACATGACGTTTTAACTCGCACACAACTTATAAAATAGTAACGATTGTCCCCGTTGGACGCGTAGATGAAACTGTATCGTGTTGTTCAACATGAAAAAGGATGAATTTGTTGACGATTGCTTAATATTTAAATATTATCACAAGATCAAGTGGTTCATACATTTAAAAAGAACAAAAGACTTCTGTTTAACGATATTTATCCTTTCGTTTGTCACAAGATTACATATAATGTAAGGTGGCAAACACATACGATAGAATGAACACTTTTCCTATGTATATTATTGTTTTTTTTGAATATTGTTTAACGCCACTTTCAGCAATTCTTCAGATATATCATGGCGTTCAGTTTTTATTGGGAGAAGAAGACTGGGTAACCCGACCTTCGTTCAGAAAACTGGCAATCCTTCCCAAAGAAGGTTATAATAAAATACCGAACACCGCTGAAACTGTAAAGAAAAGACAATCCACAAATCCAAGTCCGGGAGACCGGCAAACTACAGAACCAACAACTAATATAAAGCAACTTCAGCAATGGTCCTGACTTGGTACAGGGATTTCAAAGGAAATGGTGGGAGTCCAATACACCTTGACTACAGCGAGAATCGAACCCGCAATTTCAGTGTTGACAGGCCTCGTGATAATTAGTAGACAAACTACCTTTACCACTCGGCCACCGATGCCCCCCTAAAATATATATAAATAGTTTCTAAATATTTGATGTTACTAATAAATTTTTCCTGAACATCTTCTGTAAACAGTCGCAAAAATGCTTGAAGAAAGTCCTTTCTGAATATTTTGTCATCTGAAAAGAAACGAATCAAAACATTTATACAAGCATTTAATCCTAACATTAGGCTGTTTTTCTTCGGTCTAATATAACATAAAAGGATATTTTTTCCAAATTTTGTTTCTTTATGTTTGTTTTTCAGTAAAAGTAGATAAGCGAACATTCTTGTACTTGTACCAAAAATGCAATAAACTATACTCATTATAACATAATTGTCTATATTGTAACATGTTGTAAAATGAAATAAAATCTTTGTATATCTGAAAATTGAAAAGAAACTATTACCGGATATATACATGTTTGATCGATTTTCGGAAAGCGTTCATGTTATTATTAACAAACAGAGCTATACATATTAGCCACGTTTGGTTCTTGTTAAAAACAGTTCCTGTATAGCTATACATGTTAGACACGTTTAGTTCTTGTGGCAAACAGTTCATGCAGAGCTATACATGTCATAAACATTTGTTTTCTGTGACAAACAGTTTCTGCAGAGCTATACATGTCAGACAAATTTGGTTCTGTGACAAACAGTTCCTAGAGAGCTATGCATGTCAGACACATTTTGATTCTAGTGACAAACAGTTTTCTGCACAGCTATACATTTCATATACATTTTGATTCTAGTAACAAACGGTTTCTGCAGAGCTATACATGTCAAACACTACAGAGTTATATTGGTTCTGTGGCAAACAATTTCTGCAGACCTATACATGTCAGGCACATTATGATTATTGTGACAGAGCTATACTTGTTTGAAACATTTTGGTTAGGTGACAAACAATTTCTGCAGAGGTATACTTGTTTCATACATTTTTGGTCATGTTGCAAACAGTTGGACAGGTCACGCACAATATGTGCTCAGGCAACAAATGGCTGAAGAGCTTTACCATGAATTAGCCACATTTTGGTTCTTTGACAAACAATGACTGAAGAGCAAGCCACATTGTAGTTCTCTTCCAGACAACATCCGGAAAGCTACACATGACAACCTTATGTCTATGTAACAAACAGTAACGGTAGAGATAGACTCGTCAGGCAAAATATGGTTCTGTTGTTAACATTATTACCAGTAAAGCTGCATAAGGCAGACTCATGGTGGTTCTATACCAAACTATTATTCTGGATTTAAATAAGTCAATTCTTATATGTTTTTCTACCAAACGTAGCACCAGAGCTATACGATGTAATATGGTTGTGTGCTAAACAACAGCTGTAATGTTAAACAGGTCAGCAATACCTGGTTCTTTCGAGTTTCTGATGCACCTCCTAAATTGTCCTTGTTTGTCGCGAAACAGAAAAAATCATGTATTATTATTAACTGCACTTGATCAAGATAAAAACAACGCTAATTATTATCCAATTTGATTAATAAGAGTAGTTTTATAAAGGAAATTATATTGACACAAGGCATTATAGAGGTAGAAGAACAGAGTAAGAATTACAAGGCTTTACAAACTCGCACAACAATAAATTAGCACTCAGTACATAAAACAACAAATAAGCAGCAAGACTTCTGTTTGAACAGGTGCGAGGTCACGAAAGAGAGGAAACACCAGCACATGTATATATGTTTATATAGAAATTATTTATTAAGAAATTTAGTTCAACCGACCTTCGATGTCTATTTCAAGATAAAGATCATACTTGCAGTTTGATGTTCACCTGTAAAATATTACATTCTATAGAACAGCACATGCTAATACACATGTTGTATATGCAAATATAACGTACCTGTCTCAATCGTACTTACCTCTTTCAAGATGAATGTAATAGTTTTCATCATCTTTAAAATAAATCGAAATTCTTATTTTAGTCAACAGAAATCCAAATACTAACATTTTAAAGCTTCGAAACTACTATGAATTTCATTCATAATACTGCGGTGACTTGCATTAGACGTTACAATAATTCAGTGACTGTTTTATGTTGTTTAACGCCACGTCAGTAATTGTCACAAATTGTGGTTTTCCAGTTTTAATGTAATGAGAAAGTGGATTGCCCGTAGAAAACGTTCCTTTGTAGTTGTGTGACGTCGCTATTCTACGTTCAAACGTATTTGAACTTCGTTCCATAAATGCACAATAGGGTTTAGAGGTGGACACGAATACGGCCGATCCATAGCATTGACGATATTCTATAAGATACTCCTTGTTGCTCTTTGTGTACGCGTGGTATCATGTTGTAATGCCTTATTTTGATGACAAGAGACATGTAGCGAGCTTTATTTTTCATCAATTAAAAATGCACAATTGAACATTATTACTGGGAACGGGTATGTAGACGATTCGGTCAAATTGTAGGTATTTAATTGACAAGGATACATATCATATGTAGAGGAAAGATTTTTATTAGTAGACCGAGTTTCTTGAAGTTCTTTTGAAGGAAGAAAACGACGCCATCACAGACTTTTAATTTTGCTATTAGACCTTTATATTTTCTCCATCGAAGGATAACACAATTTTGCACAGCGGAAATTTGTTTATCCCTCGATGGAAATAAAATGTGCAGTTAATACTTATAAATAGATTTAAACATTAAACTTAACTTTAAATTTTATTTGTGTAGTTGAACATTTTGACAACACAAAAACAAACTTTTCAGCGGAGTAATATGTAACTTTAAACGGTGCGTGTCTTCATGACGGTGTTTTCTTTCATCCCCTGATAGAAAATTTTTCTAGCCTATCAAAGTCAGTATTCTCGTACAATTTATTCATTTAAATAGAATACTTTGTATAAAAGTGAGACTATATAAACATTTCTGTACTTAACTATATGTATTTCTTTTCCGTTTTCGAATAAGTGATACGTAGGGATAAAAAAATGTTATGCCTACATTACCCTGACATATATTCCCAAATAACAAAATGTGCTCACAGGAAAGTATAATTACAGTGTCAAAGGCAGGTCTACATACTGGTAATATCGTAAAAGGAGTTATCAAACTCTTAAACTGTCATGCCATTACCGAGATTTGTCTTAAGGTTTATATTCGCTTTTAGGATGGCTTAGAAAAATATTGTATCAATGAAGTTTGCCATAAATCTCAAACTATTAAACAATGTGTTGCGAAATAAATACTTACAATGTGGAAATCCTTCATCTTTAGCCATAACTATTAACACGGAATCTGCATGTACCTTCTTACATTTCAGTAACTGTTGCGGGCTGGCAGTTAGAAAGTAATTGTCTATTACTGGCCGAAAGCCAACTAGCTCATATGGACTTTTCTATATATGAAAATAAAACCCTCTAAACATCTAGTAATCAAAGATTCATTTTGGAAATTGCTACTAGACAAGCATAAAATATTTTAACCTCTAATCGTTGCTCATGATCAACAAAGTTCAGTTTCAGTGTTTAATCTTTAAAAACTGGTTTCTCAAAGCTAGCTGAATTTTAAATATCCACCAACGGTCGTTCAATCGCCTATGTGCACTCGTTTAACTTTGAAACGACAAACATATAGAAACAAGGTAAAGAACGAATGAGAGCAAAAATTCTTTTCGCATATACAAACCTCTCCATCTGTTGACAAAAAATCTTCATCCATGGCTGATTTTTGCATGAGTTCTGTATAAGTGTAGGTATGTACAATATGACTAGATCCTTCTTTACAGTTACTAGGTGTGGTCTTCTTCCTACTAGTAGGTACGCATTCTGACACTGCCCAGTACGCCAGAGGTGATCCACTATGGACAACTGCATTTTTAAACAGTCCTTAAAATATATATATTATTACAACATGAACGTCTTCTTTTGTTTTTTTTTGTTGTTGTATTTTTTGCTTTTTGTTAGATGTTGAGCTTCTTTAAGCAATTTGCTATACCATGTCAGTCTAGGTTTTTTTGGACGAGAAAGCCAGATAGGTGGAAAAAATACAAACTCTTACCTCCGTGTCAGAACGATAAAACTCAGTTACGTATTGCGGCCGTTGGGCTATAAGGTTGTAATAGTTATTTTTACCAACTTTACATATGTGTGAAAAATTGTGCGATTACATTTCCTTTTAGAAAAAAACATTTTAATAATAGTCGATTCCGTTGATTTTATTAGGTCTCGTTCTGATTTACATTCGTGCTTTATCTTGGGCCTCTGTGGCGGCAGAGTGGTTAAAGTAGTAAGTCGGCTACTGTTGATCACCAGCCGTCAACGCTGAGATTTAGTGTTTCATCCTTACTACCACTCGAATTATCATTGACAAGGATTGATAGATTTCCTATCGAAGGTCGGGGTTTTCTCCAGGTACTGCGGTTTCCTCCGCCAGTAAAACTGGTTGCAACGATACAGCTGAGAATTGCTGAAAATGGCAATTTCATTCCATTCAAACAAACAAAACATACATGACATACATCGGGTTGTCTAAATTACACCTATACTGTTATACAATTTTAAATGTTATTTCATAGTTTCACTTTCAACGCAAAAATACAGAAACTATGGTCCATCTCTTAGAATGAAATTAAAAACAAAAATGCATTGCCCCAAACTAGTCCGAAGATGACAAAGCTAACTGTGTAGTTTTTAGACGCTGCTTTATCTTGTACATCTTATCGTGCAAAATAATAATTATTGTTGTGATATATACAGTTACCATTAATATTTGATGTCATTTAATATCCCTTTTGATTAAAACCAGGCTAATTTTCTCTTATATGCAGACAATATTATTTAATTCATCATGAGCTAATAATAAGAGACCGTTGAGCAAGTGTTTTTTTACGGTTTATCCTAAACTGAACCTATTATATTGTGAACACGTCATCGATACGTGTTTGTTTATATTTATTAAAAATTCATTAGGAAACAAACATTTTCGGAAATATATAACATTGCTTCACAATAAAACATTATAATATATTCGTTTAGAACTAAACAATTTAAGCATAATATATTACCATTATGTATTAGGATATACCTTGGGTAAGATCTGATATCAAATGAAGCCCAACATCCCCTGCCCCAGCACTGTGCCCATGTATAGTGACTCGGGATGGATCTCCATCAAAGAACTTAATATTATGCTGCACCCATTTCATAGCTTCAACTTGATCCAATAATCCAAGGTTTCCTTCAATACCTTCACATCTATCAGCATAAAACCCTATAACGCAAAATCAGGTCATTGATTAGAATACTGAACATTAATAGTTGTTTCATGATAACTGAAAACCATTTATTTAGTGAGTAGACGCAATGATGTTTTGAAGTATTGTATGTAATTAGCATTCATAAAATGCATTTAAATATGATTAATTTTGAGACAAATTATATTGCATGAAAAGGCATAAACTAGCAAAAACGCAAAACATGTCTAGTTTATAATAGTTTCGAAGCCACTAATCTTTACGCATTTATCGTAAATATTACAAATTACATATGTAATATATGTAGTTATATTGCATGATCAAATATATATGTTTTTTTACACAAACATATAATAAAAAATATAAATTATAGAAAAGCGGTGATTTTTACTATTACTCGCCGATACACATATTGAATGTTAAAGAGGTAATCAAGGAATGTGTAGAACAACCGACAGACAGAAGGGCAGGATATAACTCTGCTTGAGATGTTCATTCATCTTATCACTCAGATATTGTTGATATAAATTTGAGATACAATATAACTGAAGTAAAGAAAATGTCATCAAAGATACCAAGGTTATAAGTTTTACCATGCTAGACGAGCGTTTTGCCTAATTAGAACTCAACAGTGGCGCTCAAGCCCAAAATTTAAAGTCCAAATAACAGTGTTGTTTATCAAATTGTACAAAAAGTTATACCAAACCCGATAGACCATCTTCACATTTAATTTAATAATATTTATTTTCATTTAAGTTCAAAAATGATAACTCCAATAAAAAGCGTTTATTGGTGCTGGTGTTTTTACGCGTTCATGATATAAATATTTCATTTAACTTTTGTGAAAATCTAACACGTAATGTAGTCGTTATTCCAAAAGGCATAACTCCTAAAATATTGATTGATTTGTGCTGATTTTCCAACTTGTCTACGATATTATTGATTCGAAGATTTGATTTAAACTAGATAAAAATCTTTTCTGAAATGCGTGAGAGTGCCAACAAAACAAATGTTCAAAGGGACATAACTTGATTTTCAAACTTATTCATTCAAGAGTTCGTTAATAAAATCATTTGATTACACTTTCACAAAAATGTTATATAAAATGTAGGCAGGAGAGGGCTTACTATATTATTTTCCATGAAATTTTCCATGAGCATAAATCTCAAACATTATTGACAGTGTTGATTTTATAACTTGTCTAAAACATCTGACAAAAATGTCATAAGTTGTTTTTGGTTTTTGTCGTCATTAACAGCAATTTGTCAACTTTATTATAGCGTTCAGTTGTAGGAAACTGGGGTACCAGTTAGAAACCCCTGACCTTCGTTAGGGGAAATTGACAATCCTTGTTAAGTAAGAGTTGTTAACTCAACTATTTGCCAAAGTGAGCATTTATATGCAAAGCAAAATTGTTGATAAACATAGAGACATAAACAATATCAAATATGGTGCATGAAAATTTAAAAACAAAATAAAGAATAAGCACAAATAAGCCACAACTTATCAATTAAATGACTTTTCTCTTAGTATCGTTACTAAACCAACTGGGTTAAGAACTCCATTGTTTCTGAATTCAGTAAATAAGTATAAAATGGATTCCTGTTCTATACTTGAAAGATAAGTAAAGATATTTTTTTATTATAATCAGGTAGATATTAGATTCTCATTTAAGCATGCCAATAGATTACTAGTTTTACCATATTTTCAACTTCTTGTCACTAGGAGCAATAATATGAAGAAATCCTTGATTGCACAAAGTTTATTTACGTATTTATTAAAAACGTTAAAATAGTTTCAAATATAAAATTATGTTTATTTTTAAAATACATTTACTGTCCTTTTTCAGAATTTGTCAACACCAAGTCGGTTTATAATCCTTTTCTATATATGGGTCGACACTTTCTATGAGATTAACAACGTTAATGCTGTTAAATTCCAGTTTCTTTTAACGCTATCATGATTCCCCCCTCCCCTCTCCAATAAAAAAAAACAAAACAAAATGGACTATAGCAAATAGAAAAAATGGCATCAAATGCAATTCAAACAATCAATTAAGCATTAAATGAATCACAAAATTTCTGTTGAAAGGTTTTAGTACACAGATAGGAAGCGAAACATGCCAATATTTGAAAATGATATTTTTACAATAACAAAATACTACTGTGTAAAGGCAAGTTTATATAGAACAAATTATAACTTTTAGTAATATTTCAAACTCTCAAAAGCTCACTCCCTCCACTACAGATCAAACATTCAACCAAAATACGTGCACCTTTACAAATATCATTTACTAAAACCTTACTACCCTAACCAGTACTATTCCAACATAAACAGTAAAAGATGAGAAGTCATCCCCATCAGTAATGCTAAATATTTAGAACAGTCAAGAAAAATAGCAAAGAAAACCGATAGAACAACAAGAGCCAAAAGTCAAGGGACAGTTACAAAAACGCATCACAAAAACTAAAAACACAAAAACAGAAAGAGAGTAACCGTAACCCAATAAAAACCATGGGTGCACTCAGGTGCTCCGGACGAGTAAGCAGTGCCTGCCTCTAATTAGACACCCGTCGAGTTACTCATTGTTATGTCTAGGGAAAAGTCAAATCCAGGAATAGGAATCAATACCTATGACTCATAAAAAATGACAGATCGTATTTAAGACACTGATTTCCCATAACGATCAAATAAGTCATGGTGACGACCATAGAAGGTTACCAAGAGCAACAACTGGAGGCTGGTATTGCACTGATCCCTGACTATGTGGGTATTTTTGATAAAGATGATGGAGATAATCTAGGTCACACTTAGGAAGAAACACCGCACTGATTTAGTTGATAAAAAGTCTTTCGAGTAGAAATATCATTGCATATCATTTTCGATGTACGACAAAGTTAAAGATCACCTTCGCGAATTACTCACTGCCGGTACTTTAAGACCATCGCACAGTCCGTTGGCATCGAACGTTGTGCTTGTTAGAAAAAAGAATCGAAGATTATGTGTGGACTATCAACAGTTGAATTTGTAACAAAAAAATAACTATAGCAAGGATAGAATAACTTCTTGCCTGTGTCTTGTCAGAAGCAACACCTGATAACAGCATCCATCTTCGGATATGCGGTCAGCGTTTGTCCTTACAAGTTGCACGCAGATGCACTTGGTGCAGTTGTATATCAAGAACAAGATTATATGAAACGGGTTATCTGTTATTGTCAGCAGAAGTTTATCTAACACTAAGAGGAAATAACCACCGCGTAAGTTGGAGTTCCTAGCACTGAAGTTGTCCATATGCAGTAATTGTAGAGACTACTTGACTGGCAACAGCTTCGACTTATTAACAAACAACACTCTCATTTATCTGTGCTTACTACTGATAAACCTGACGCTACTGGACATTGATAGCTTGCAGCCTTTGTAGATTTTATTTTGTGATCCTCAGTCGCCCAGGAAGAAAGAATAACGATGCCGAATCACTCAGTCGAATGCCACAGACTTCAGTTTTTGATTCCACCAATCTAAATAAAATCTCTATAGAATTCTTCTAGACCATATGTAACGCAGTCTTCCTGAGGTGTACATTGAGAGTCTAGCCGTCAATCATGTTTTAATTCCATTAGTTGAACAGAATATGAGTGAGGACATTAAGCAAAAGTCACACACCATGGATCCCCCTTATTTAAACCTTTGTAAATCATTGGTTTGAGGGATACAAACCGACAATTGCGTAAGATAAAACCATACCACTTTTACAACAGTTTGACATCTGCATTCAGAATATGATGTACTCTATCGTGAGTAACCATCAATAATGACAGAATGACTCAGTAACTCCTACCATCAGCAGATTTCATATTGTGATGGAAGCCCTTCATGAAATCATGGGGCATATGACGTTGTCATTGATTCGAAACATTCGACTCGCCCGGAATTGATAAAGAAGTAGAGAATTCGATACGACAATGCGAATGATACATTAAAACAGGACTTCTAGCAAGCAAAGAGCACCGCTGTTAAGCAGTCACATTTTCCTTTGTACCTAGTGTATCTAAATTATTTGAAATTGGAGCTATCAAAGGGTTGATTTAAATTTGAACTTGTCTTCACAGACATTTTATCAACCCGTAAACAGACAGCAAGGGACACGGCAAGATCAGTTTTTTGTTATAACTTTGTCATTCATTATGAAATTCCTGGAAGGATTAATTTTAGAATGAATAATCGTACCCTCGCTTATTTTTTTGGCGAGGGTACGAATTTAGTCCTATAACTCGTTATGTAGCAGAGCGGGAGTAAATCACTCCCGGCACTTTGATGTCCAAAAGAAGTTTCATATACAATCAGACGTGGTCGTGTCTCTTTTTAATAACGTTTACTACATGAAAAACATAGAGAAACCCGAATCTGAATGATGTATTGCATCGGGTAATACATATATAAATTACTGGATTCTTACTACGGAATGGTCGCTATAGTATGCAAATTAGCACGTTTATAATAAAATTAGGTCACATTATACATATAGGGAAAAATGATACATATAGCATTTTCCACGTGAATCTTCAAAGACGAAAAAAGAAATTTCTTCAATAAATATTTTATCATTATAGGGAGTTACATGGTCCTGAACAGACCTATATATGACAAGATGCACGATCTTTAATCTCAGTGATTGTTTATTTCAGGACCACGGATTATTATCAACGGAACATGCCGACGATTATTGGAAGACATTTTAACTTTATTTCCGAGGAATTTCACACTAAAATAAGGACACGAGCCCGTAACAGACGATGGAATACACAAAAAAGTCACGTCGGAAATTGTTTCAATTTGTTATTGTTTCAGGTAAAAAGCAGTTCGGACAACTTGTTGACACACGATTTACACTGTCACTCACTGACGATGGCTGAAATTTACGTGGGTAGGGGCGGGGGTGGTTACGTATTTCAATGTGGGATTTTAAGGATTTATTGACTCGTACACGTTTCAGGAAGACATTAGACTGAAATCGACATTCTGAAGCGAATGGCGAGGGTTTCAAACAGCTGGGATGCATCGTTTTTCGGGAAATAACGATTTTTACAGAAAAACTGGTGTTTGACTTGCACGACTTGTTACTTTTTACTGGTTGCGCCCAACGATTTTCTACTTATCGACAATTTGAGGACATCGATCCCAGATGGAATTGGCCTCCATTATATTGTACCGTTTTGTGTGCCTTAGGAGGAGATGTGTACACAACGTTTTTGTGGGTGTTCCCTGCCACGCCCTCATTTTTGACCGGACGTGCTAACAGGGTGGATGGGAGACAACCCATGGGGTATCCAGCAAATCGACAAATTTATAAGAATATCTTAACCAACACTATTACAAAAGTATAAGAAAACTCTTTCCATCTTCGAACTTTTAATTTAACAACAAATATATACTTATACCATTTAATAAATAAGATTTTACTTCACCTACTCGTGGGATTTCCTACTTTTTGAATATTTCATTTAAATTATTATGTCCGTATTTCAAGAGAAAAAGTTGTATATTACAATACACATTTAATGACTTTTGTGCAATCTGATTACTTCTGATATTAGGCATGGATGTAGGAGAACACATTTCTTATAGTTAATTATCATGACTGTTCGTAAATGAAAAATCCAGATGAAATATAAAATGTAACTACGGAAATAGCGTAATGTTTTACAAGCTGTAAATAAATATTGTGTTCAATAGTTATCAATAAAGAGAGGTCAATTTATCATGATAATGCCTTTCGGTGATGTGCGTACCTTTAAGAATCAAAGTCTGCTAAAATACCGGAGAATACCAACTTAAACATGATAAAAACACATGTTAGAATTATTGTCAATACGTCTATACCAACAGCGTGAAAATTAATTGTTATTAACAGTAAATGAATTGTATTGCATGTGCTTATAAATTAATTTAACTTAAAAAATATAATTTCAAATCCCTATTTGTAACTGCCCCTTGGCTTTTTGCTCTTGTTGTTCGGTCGGTTTTATTTGCTATTTTCTTTGTAAACAATTGCAGACAAAATTAAGGCCTTCGTTTCCTCAAAATTTTACAAATGTTAAAACTAAATTCATTGACAATTTGTGTACTTGTCAGCCTATTTGACCATATACCAAATTAATGTAGGTCTGCTGTGTCAGAACTGCTGCCATTGATTGATGTTCACTTGTGGTTAGATATTCAAAGCAAATGTGTAACAAAATTGACAAGCATAAAAATACAAAGCAAATGTGTAACAAAATTGACAAGCATAAAAATACTTATCTACTTTGTTCATCACAAACAGATGGTGTCCTTAATATATCATTTGTTTATGTCGGTAGATCTCTTTAATGAACTTGTTTTGAATCCATTCATTACAAGCAATATTGCAATTTACACTTTTACTATTACTTTTCTTACCAACAATGAGCCACGAAGAACCGAAGAACTTATTAAAAAACTTATGCTATGGTCGTGTACATGAACACCCGAAACATACACATATAGTATGATGCTCTGAGTTATAATTTTCAAAGCTTTTATTTTTCCCTGTTAAAATTGGGAACCAAAAGTAATCATCATTAAATAAATAACAAATCAAATCTGTGAAATTGCACAGCTCAGTTATTTCAGTCACCATAACTAAAAATGTATTGTCAACAATTTGAATGTTATTATCTTGTCGTTTTCTATGTATTTCTGCTATTTAACATAAAAGTTTTCTTTGGGTGTGTGTGGGTGTAGGGTGATCTACTTCTTTTAATTCAAATCACTTTCCAATGTCTCTTAATCACTCTCAAGCCTACCTACCTAAAACTCCCAATCTGTAATTAAAATTGATAACAATAATTTGTCCATACGCTGCTAGTATATCAGCATCAAGCATGGCGCCCATTCCAACTCGGTTTGACCCTCCGTGGACATACAGCAGAACTGGTAAGGGTTTGTTTTTGACCTGCAATGTGCCACATAATATATAAGAAAATAAGTTAGTTCTTTTTTTAGTATTCTTACAGGTCTATATGATAGTATCGATCACTGGCGTATCATCAATGAGGATGTGAGTAGAGCCAGTGTTTTTTGCCTTGCACTAATGCTTCAGCCTGAATTGATACGGATTGACACATTTCCTGCCGAAGGTCAAAGATTCTCACTAGCCGTTATTTTGCCGAAAGCGGAGTAAAAACCCAAACAAACAAACAAATAAGTAAATGAAGAATAAACAACCAGTTATCTTGAAACAATCGCATTCAAATGCAACTAGCTGAACGTAAATGATTGTTTTGATTCATATCATGACAATCTTTTGATATTACATCCTTTGATATTACATCCTTTGATATTACATCCTTTAAACCAACAAAAGTGTAAACTACTTGATATATTTGTCAGCAGATCTTTTAAGTTCTGCTCAGTAGCAGGAATAATAGTGACGATTGATTTACGTAACTTTGACTTCAGAATTTATTATAATACATTATGGAACATTGGGTTATTTAAACGTAGGTAAAGAAATCGATCATATTAAATAAAAAATGGTTAACGTAATCAACCGCCTTAATCTAGCAATATTAGGGAAAGCAATCAATCACCTCAGACAAGAAATGTTAGCTAATGCAATCGATCCCCATAAACAAGAAGACTTACCGCGGAGAACAGTGGTAACGTGTTTGCACGCTACGCAAAAGACCCCTTTAGTAGATGTTGATAAGAGTGGGCTCGTTGCTGCCGCTATAAAAGGCCTTTACCAATACCCAATATTTGTCCTGGGGAATTCTAACTTATGCCGTCTGACCCATCTTTCCGAATTGATGTATTGTTTGTTAACTTGTTCTCGTCTTTAATATGGCTGAAATACTGTTTCGCTGGATGCAGAGTATACATCCAGTCAATTAATAAACAAGAAAAAATACTGCATACTCGAGGTACCACATGGATCAACTCTAAACGCACGATACTAGATAAACCACCTCTTAAATAAAGATACCAAATGTAGCAGCTTCATACTCATGATAGCTATATACGCACGACATTAGATGGACAAGCTTCATAATAACTATACCTCATAGACCAGCTTCATACTAGACTTTACAAATGGATCAACTCGATACTCACAATAACAGATGGACCAGCAGATTCCTGATAAACCATCTCTATACTCAAGATACTTAATATACCTATTTCTACACCCACGATACCTGAGAGACCAGTTCCACACTCAAAATGCATGAAAGACTAAATCTTATTCGACTTTCCAAACGGACCAACTTTATACTCACAATAGCACAATAATAGATGGACCAGCTGTATACTCAAAATACCTGATAGACTCACGATAACAGATGGACCAACCTCATAATCAAGATACCCTATAGATCAGCTCTTTACTCAAGATAACTGACAGACCAGCTTTATACTGAAGATACCTGATAACGTATGGACCAGCGATACCAGGTTGACCAGCTCCATACTCAAGATACCAAACAGACCAGCGCTAAGCTCACAAGACCAGATTGACTAGCTCCATAGGATACCCGATGGACCAGCTCTATTTTCTCGATAAAATATGGAACAACGTTAGTTATGATACAATATGGGCCAGCTCTATTCTCACGACAACAGACGGACCAGCTCTATATTCACGAAACTAGGTGCATAGCATTTTACTTACCAGATTGACTAGTTCTTACTCACGCTGCCAGACGGACAAGCTACATACTCTCCATACCACATGGACAATCTGCATACTCATGACACCAAATAGACCCAACGCTCAGTACTCACGAGGCCAGACGAACCAGCTACATACAGACACCCGACAGCGATAGGATCTCGCTACCAGACTAGCTCCATACTCACGATACCTGATAGGCCAGCTCTAGCCTAACGATAGTAATTGAACAGCTGTAAACACTTTGAATACTTTATTTACCAGCTCCACATTAACGATAGCTATTGGACAAGCTCCATACTCACATACCACATAGACCAGCACTATACTCACGATAGCAGAAGAACCAGCTCTATAGTCACGATACAAGATGGACATGCTCAATACTCAAGATACCTGGACCAGATATATATGCACAATAAAACATGGACAACTCCATACGACTGATGGCCGACTAGCCATCTTCATTCTCAGGATACCAGACGGACCAACTCTATACTTACAAAGGCAGATTGACCAGATCTATACTTGAGCCACCTGATCGACCAGCGTTCTATTCACGATACCAGATGAACCAGTTGTATATCCATGATACCAGATGGGCCAGCTCCATACTCAATATACCAGACGGACCAACCTTTTACTCACGATACCAGATGAGCTAGCTGTATTCTCAAGATAACAAATGAACTCGCCTCATACTTACGATTTCTGATGAACCAGCTTAATACTTATTATACTTTATGGACCAGCACGGCTGATGAATTAAATACATTTCAAGTGTCTACAATTTTTAATGAGGATGTAGTAAATCGTTACGATATGTTTTACCAAATATAATTATGCGTGCTCTGTCAAGTTCATAGACTAGCTGCCGACACAACTCCGTAGGGTGTATGGACAAGGGGATTTCAGTATACCACCAAGCTCCAAATTTGTAGATTAAACAATAATTGGTTATTGTCCACATGTTGTAACCATATTATGAACAAATATAATTTTTGAATTGAAATATCGTTTAACGTGTTATACTTACCCTGGGCACGAAAATATTCATGTACAAACAATCTTCACTGGCTTTTGTGAAAGTGGGCACGTGAGTATGTAGATAGTACCAATTCAATTGAGGGCATGCGGGAGGAAGTGACGTTGTCTCTTTTACATCATTCCATGGGGTAGGGTTTGTGGGTCTCTGAAATTGATATGTAATTGTTAAAAAAAGGCACATAATTTAAATGCTGATATGTATGCAATAAACCTTGGCGTTGCGCGCCACCTATGTCAGGCATATTGTCAACACATTACAGTTTATATCATTTTTTTACAGCTCTTGTATAATTCCCGACAACTTACCATACAACAGAAACGTTTTAATCTGCCAGAATATCTTATTGATTGGTTATCGTTAAAATTGCGATGAAGACCGATGCATGTAATTTAATAATTTTTCAATGATTGTTTATGCATTGGAGTACGTAGAACTGTTTAAAATCATAACGCATAAAATGTTAAAAATAACTTACCTTGAAACGAAGCTGAGCGACAGGAGGCGCGACAAATGGAACCCCTAGAAATTCCTCTACTTCTGTTCCCGGAAGTCGTGATGTTACTTTCCCGCGAATTTTACCGATCTGTGTTTGTCGAATGGGACTGTTGTTGGCGTCTAAACATACCATAAATGCAGAAGCCACAATTATGACATTCTCCATTATGAACTAGCGTTAGGTTCTGTTACGATGCTTACTTTTCAGATGAAGACATATTTGCAGGATGAGATATTGCACAAATTAGCTGACATGGTATCGATAACCCATTTTTATCTTTCTTACCAAAAAATGAACTTGTTTTATCAGATAAATTTGTAAAACAAATCGCAGTATTATTAGTGTGTTAGAATGAAGGGGGCATATGGCTGTCATTCAGATAGTATATTATTATTTCAAAAAGTTCATTTACATCAAATCTGATATGAGATTGGGGAATTTAACATTATAAGATCGTCAGTGATAAGCATGTTTTATTTCGTGAAAGATACTGAAGATTCATTTGAGATTTTTATCGTTATATTTCATCGAAGAACACTAATGCTTTCACTAACATAATGATAACTATTTTTTTTAAACATCCAATTGTCACCACTTTTCTTACGAAATATATATTAACTATACTAATAGAAATGATATATAGTCGGAACAATTCATCCTATCAATCTATCAATATATTCAAAGTATGTGACCACTTTAAAAAAATTTTATTTCTTTCTTGTTGCAATTTAGAAATCTTTTCAATACAGGTTTACTTTAGACATACTTTTTACGTTCAATTATTGTTAAACACAACTGCAGAGTTTGTTTTCCAGAATTATAGCTCATTACAAGTAGGGCGAAAACATGATTACAAAATACTGCATACATAATATATGATTAGGTAACACAATCTATGGTTAAGTTACAAACTTGTAGTAAGGTTACACAATATGTGGTGTTGGTAAAACAATTTATAATTAGATAACCCAATCAGTGATAATAACAATATATTGTTAAGAACACAATCTGTGGATAGGTAACACATGCACAATCTGTGGTTAGGTAACACATGTACAATCTGTGGTTAGGTAACACATGTACAATCTGTGGTTAGGTAACACATGTACAACCTGCGGTTAGGTAACACATGTACAATGTATGGTTAGGTAACACATGTACAATCTGTGGTTAGACCACATATTCTGTGGTTAGGTAACACATGTACATTCTGTGGTTAGACAACACATTCTTCCGTAAATGACCGATTTCTGGTACAGATGACCCACACATCTGTACTTGCTGCGTCATCCAATCAAAACGCCAGAAACAAATACGTTGGTATGAAAGAATAACAACGTTCTTGTGTGACGTTCTTGTTTCCGGCGTTCTGATTGGATGTCAGAGACAATGGAGTCTCTGGTTACACATGTACAATCTGTGGTTAGACAACACAATCTGTGGTTAGGTAACACATGTACAATCTGTGGTTAGACAAACAATCTGTGTTAGGTAACACATGTACAATCTGCGGTTAGACAACACAATCTGTGGTTAGACAACACATTCTTCCGTAAATGTCCGATTTCTGGTACAGATGACCCAGTACAGATGAGCTCACGCGCACAAATCTGTTTAGCTGCGTCATCCAATGGAAGCATAACAACGTTCTTCTATGACGTTCTTGTTTCCGGCGTTCTGATTGGACGTCAGAGACAATGGAATATAAAACAATGGAGAGTCTATATGTTATAGCGATGTGAAAGTTGTTGGTTTACGGAAGAAATAGGTACTTTCATACGTTTTTTTGGAAAGTCCGTGTGAACTTTCACTCGTGACAGAAATTTTTATGTCTTTTTGCTCGTTCCGATGCGTCCCACTCGCGAAAAGACATAAAATTTCTATCACTTGTGAAAGATCAACCGGTCTTTCCCAAAAACGTATGAAAGAACCTATTAATCTGTGGTTAGACAACACAATCTGTGGTTAGGTAACACATGTACAATCTGCGGTTAGACAACACAATCTGTGGTTAGACAACACAATCTGTGGTTAGGTAACACATGTACAATCTGCGGTTAGACAACACAATCTGTGGTTAGGTAACACATGTACAATCTGTGGTTAAGTAACACATGTACAATCTGCGGTTAGACAACACAATCTGTGGTTAGGTAGCACATGTACAATCTGTGGTTAGACAACACAATCTGTGGTTAGGCAACACATGTACAATCTGTGGTTAGACAACACAATATGTGGTTAGGTAACACGTGTACGATTTGTGGTTAGACACATGTACAATCTTTGGTTAGACAACACAATCTGTGGTTATGTAACACATGTACGATCTGTGGTTAGACAACACAATCTGTGGTTAGGTAACACATGTACAATCTGTGGTTAGACAAACAATCTGTGTTAGGTAACACATGTACAACCTGCGGTTAGACAACACAATCTGTGGTTAGACAACACATTCTTCCGTAAATGTCCGATTTCTGGTACAGATGACCCAGTACAGATGAGCTCACGCGCACACATCTGTACTTGCTGCGTCATCAAATGGAAGCATAACAATGTTCTTCTATAACGTTCTTGTTTCCGGCGTTCTGATTGGACGTCAGAGACAATGGAGTATAAAACAATGGAGAGTCTATATGTTATAGCGATGTGAAAGTTGTTGGTTTACGGAAGAAATAGGTACTTTCATACGTTTTTTTGGAAAGTCCGTGTGAACTTTCACTCGTGACAGAAATTTTTATGTCTTTTTGCTCGTTCCGCTGCGTCCCACTCGCGAAAAGACATAAAATTTCTATCACTTGTGAAAGATCAACCGGTCTTTCCCAAAAACGTATGAAAGAACCTATTAATCTGTGGTTAGACAACACAATCTGTGGTTAGGTAACACATGTACAATCTGTGGTTAAGTAACACATGTACAATCTGCGGTTAGACAACACAATCTGTGGTTAGGTAGCACATGTACAATCTGTGGTTAGACAACACAATCTGTGGTTAGACAACACAATCTGTGGTTAGGCAACACATGTACAATCTGTGGTTAGACAACACCATATGTGGTTAGGTAACACGTGTACGATTTGTGGTTAGACACATGTACAATCTTTGGTTAGACAACACAATCTGTGGTATGTAACACATGTACGATCTGTGGTTAGACAACACAATCTGTGGTTAGGTAACACATGTACAATCTGTGGTTAGACAACGCCATCTGTGGTTCGGTAACACATGTACAATCTGTGGTTAGCCAACATAATCTGTGGCTAGTAACGTAATCTGTAGTTAGGTGAAGGTATTAACAGAATATCGAACACCAAGGAAACTGTGAAAAAACACAATCCACCAATCAAAGAAACCTGCAAACTCGAAACATGCATTTCAAAAGAAATGGTAGATTAAATCAGATTGTATGGCCAAACATCCCGCTTCCATTAAGTAATCCAATTTGACTTTAAAAGAGACAGTTTATGATCAGATAACACCATATGTAGTATGGTATAAAGAATCTATCACCATTAGTAGGGCAAGGCGAGAAAATCTCAGACATCAAATTGAAAAAAATTTCTGGGGACCAAAAGAAATCTTCACGCTGGTGACTGACATTTTGCTGTCTTGCTCTTCCACAGACTGTGTTATCTAGCGACGGATAGTGTTTAAAAATGGTTTATGGTATGCCAAACTTCCATTAGGTTACATAATCTGTGGTTAGTTAACGCAATCTACTTTTAGTTAACACAATGTGTGGTTAGGTAACTCTATGGGTATGTAACATAATCGTTCCACCATGTTAAAGGAAATCGTTATTTAGTGTGAATGAGTTATTTAGTATAGAGTGTCAATATGCACAAATATTTTGTAAACATGATATGGGCATTATATATCAAATAGCAGACTCTGTATATATTCCATTAGAATTAGCGTATGACGTAGTTTGATATACTTATTGGGAAGGGTTCGACTAACAAAGCTGCTCAGCGCTCTCCTACGTGGCGGATATGGGAAACTATCTCCAGTATGGATATGACACGGAAAGCTTGACTACCGACCATGGTTGTAAGAATTAAGTATCCTCTACAAAGGGTAAATTTTTCGTCCTTACCTAACACTTCATTCCTTTCCAGATGTTTTCTGTCAGTTGTTCTATTATATTTCCGTAATTTATTTATTGTTAAAATTGATCATGTTTTGAATATATCGGTTATTCTGCGCATTGGACCTTAAATAATCATTCTATCAAATCATATCAAAACTTGTACTGCACTAAGGTGCGCAGATATTAATTGTGTACACGTTTAAAATTAACTAGTTAGTAGAAGTTCTGCACTATAGAGGTTAATATTACTTCCTGGTTTATATGGTTCCTATGAGAAGATGATAGCTATGTTACTAATTTATTTTCAATACAACAGCAAAACACTAGGAAGTTTGCACAATCTTTATCAAAGAATTGTCAAAAACGAAACTCACAAAATGTACATGTTTAATTAAAAGTTAAAAACACAAAATACAAATGTACAGGTTAACAATACAACTACAAACAAAACAAAGAACAGTCTGAAACATAAACAATAAAAACTCCTTAATATAGTGAAACAAGATGCTCCGGAAGGGTAAGCATTTTATTGCTTCACACACGTCTTTGTGTTAGTCATATGTTGTAGAGTGTATAGTAAACATTGGCACAGGAAGTACAAATCACCCGAAACTGTTTTTTGGGGAATATCTTAATATAAAAATATTAATAAATAACTCGGTAGAAAGGACAACATTTGAATTTCAATTACATTCAAATAATTTGTGAAATTTAAAGTTATATTATAAAAATACCATTAAGCTTGTTGGGGTCAAATTGCCACTACATAAGGATACACGATAGGATCAAAATGTAAAATATTTATTGTGACTATTGCAATTAATTAGTATACTTAAACAGCTGAGTTGATTGATTTAAATACCACTCTAGTGTATACTGCCATTATTCAAGTGCTATCCAGATGTTGTGTTTTATGTTGCACAAAAACGTGATAAATCTGTATATCTATAATGTTATATTGATAAAATTCCTCTATGATTTAAACAAGAAAATGCATATGTTTATATGTTTAATGTAAAAAACATCAATGAGGAAACGTTACGTGTAGTCTATTTATGCTACAGTTTAAAACTTTGATTCATAAATTATTAACGTCTACATGCAATATATATTTATGATAGATACTAACGAAGCAAAGCTGAAATGAAACGGAACAAGATTGGTAAATTTGTATTGGCCGTACAAGTTTTCTCGATCCTGTCGTGTGGAAACTTTAGCATGCATTAGGGGGCTTTCTGTGACTGAGTGGTTAAGGTAGTTAGTCGTCTAATATTTCTCACGTGGTCTGTCAACACTTGGTTTGCGGGTTCGAGTCTCACTGTGAGCACGGTGTTCTTGACTCCAATCTTAATGGACTAGCATTGCCAGTTTTCCTGCCGAAGGTCGGGTTTTTTTTCAGGCATGTGGTCTTCCTCTCCCAATACCGCCATTTGATGACAATTTTCTGAATATAGGAGTTGCTTCTTTCTCTAGTATTGTTCATAATGAATAACTTAGATTAAACTGTGTTAAATTTTAACTAGCAAATTGCAGACCTCATTGCAGAACGACAGGCCTACATCTACATTTTCACATATTTAACTGGCCTCACATCTGCTGCACTAAAATCGTCTTTCAAATAGTAAATGTGTTTAAAATGACAAAAACTTTGTAAAGAATGTGTAATAAAAAAGGAGAAATAGGCCAAATTAATTAAAATGATACAAATTTTCTCCTCCTTATGCAGATTGTACAGGTTTGTAGCAGACTGGTGAGATCAAGAAAAATAAAAACGGAACAGGAAGTTTTGCTGTACTAAAATACATTGCTACTAAGAAAAAACACTAAACAGTCACTAAATAAACGTGTTCAGTGAATGATTGTTCAGTATTGCTGAAGATGTTTACGTTCAACTGAGAGTAGTATAACTAACTTGATAAAAATACGACAGTCATTACGACCGTTGTAACAGTTACGTGTACCTTCATATATTAAAACACAGTGAGAAGTCACTGAAGGATTATCTCCTGTACTGTAGGATTACAGATCTCCTATAGACTCCTCGTTAATATCCGGCGTCCAATCAGAGCACCAGAAACAAGGTTAGTATAACAATTTTCTTGTGATAAGAAATAGGATGTTGCAACGAGTAGAAATAAGTGCGTGTCAATCATCTTAAATAGGTGATCTCTACCTGAAAGCGGCAATTTATGAAAGAACTGATACATTTATATGAATTTTCGCTTGCTCCACTAGCAATTTAAGACACAAAAATTAAAACACGATCAGAAACATACCACAGAAATTACCTATATTAAACTTAAACCAACAACGTTTATAACGTGATGCCATCTAGACTCTTCATATTTGTGTTTGTTTCGTATTTATGGCTATTTTACTTTAATGAAGTAATACATTTAAAATGATACAGATATACCATGTGTCAATAAAATTATCTATTAAATTTGTTTTCTTTTTTATTTAACACGTGTATTTAGATAAAGTAAGAAATTATGATGATCAGATTCCGATATTTTGTGATTCCACCACCCCTCTGATCACCTGTTGATTTTGCAGAGTAAGATATCTGTACCAAATGTTATAATATTTATTTTAGCATGTAATTGTTTAGATAGATAAGCATTATAAAAATAACTTTATACTTATGCTGCGAATTTGACCGTAAAATATGAAGTCTGTACATTAATATTTTACCACCGACTGTGTATATAATGTTGATAGTGATAATGCCACGCACTTTTTTTTACGGAACACTTCCATTACCTAAAAGACTGTTCACTGTACTGACTATAGCCCTGACTACTCACTTTACAGACTGTACCTTTAACTGTTTTCTGACTGTTCACAGTCCTGACTATTGTCCATAATACACACTTGATACCCTCAACTGCTGTCTGACTGTTCACTGTACTGACTATAGCCATAACTACTCTCTTTACAGACTGTACCCCTAACTGTTTTCTGACTGTTCACTGTACTGACTATAGCCCTGACTACTCTCTTTACAGACTGTACCCCTAACTGTTTTCTGACTGTTCACTGTACTGACTATAGCCATAACTACTCTCTTTACAGACTGTACCCCTAACTGTTTTCTGACTGTTCACTGTACTGACTATAGCCCTGGCTACTCTCTTCACAGACTGTACCCCTAACTGTTTTCTGACTGTTCACTTTACTGACTATAACCCTGACTACTCACTTTACAGACTGTACCCCTAACTGTTTTCTGACTGTTCACTGTACTGACTATAGCCCTGACTACTCTCTTTACAGAATGTACCCTTAAATTCTCTCTGACTATTCACTGTACTGACTATAGCCATAACTACTCTCTTTACAGACTGTACCCCTAACTGTTTTCTGACTGTTCACTGTACTGACTATAGCCATAACTACTCTCTTTACAGACTGTACCCCTTACTGTTTTCTGACTGTTCACTGTACTGACTATAGCCCTGACTACTCTTTTTACAGACTGTACCCCTAACTGTTTTCTGACTGTTCACTGTACTGACTATAGCCCTGACTACTCTCTTTACAGACTGTACCCCTAACTGTTTTCTGACTGTTCACTGTACTTACTATAGCCCTGCCTACTCTCTTTACAGACTGTACCCCTAACTGTTTTCTGACTGTTCACTGTACTGACTATAGCCATAACTACTCTCTTTACAGACTGTACCCCTAACTGTTTTCTGACTGTTCACTGTACTGACTATAGCCCTGACTACTCTCTTTACAGACTGTACCCCTAACTGTTTTCTGACTGTTCACTGTACTGACTATAACCCTAACTATACTCTCTTTACAGACTGTACCCCTAACTGTTTTCTGACTGTTCACTGTACTGACTATAGCCATAACTACTCTCTTTACAGACTGTACCCCTAACTGTTTTCTGACTGCTCACTGTACTGACTATAGCCCTGACTACTCTCTTTACAGACTGTACCCTTAACTGTTTTCTGACTGTTCACTGTACTGACTATAGCCCTGACTACTCCCTTTACAGAATGTACCCTTAAATTCTCTCTGACTTTTCACTGTACTGACTATAGCCCTGACTACTCTCTTTACAGACTGTACCCCTAACTGTTTTCTGACTGTTCACTGTACTGACTATAGCCATAACTACTCTCTTTACAGACTGTACCCCTAACTGTTTTCTGACTGTTCACTGTACTGACTATAGCCCTGGCTACTCTCTTCACAGACTGTACCCCTAACTGTTTTCTGACTGTTCACTGTACTGACTATAGCCCTGACTACTCTCTTTACAGACTGTACCCCTAACTGTTTTCTGACTGTTCACTGTACTGACTATAGCCCTGACTACTCTCTTTACAGACTGTACCCCTAACTGTTTTCTGACTGTTCATTGTACTGACTATAGCCATAACTACTCTCTTTACAGACTGTACCCCTAACTGTTTTCTGACTGTTCACTGTACTGACTATAGCCCTGACTACTCTCTTTACAGACTGTACCCCTAACTGTTTTCTGACTGTTCACTGTACTGACTATAACCCTAACTATACTCTCTTTACAGACTGTACCCCTAACTGTTTTCTGACTGTTCACTGTACTGACTATAACCCTAACTATACTCTCTTTACAGACTGTACCCCTAACTGTTTTCTGACTGTTCACTGTACTGACTATAACCCTAACTATACTCTCTTTACAGACTGTACCCCTAACTGTTTTCTGACTGTTCACTGTACTGACTATAGCCCTGACTACTCTCTTTACAGACTGTACCCCTAACTGTTTTCTGACTGTTCACTGTACTGACTATAGCCATAACTACTCTCTTTACAGACTGTACCCCTAACTGTTTTCTGACTGTTCACTGTACTGACTATAGCCCTGACTACTCTCTTTACAGACTGTACCCCTAATTGTTTTCTGACTATTCATTGTACTGACTATAGCCATAACTACTCTCTTTACAGACTGTACCCCAAACTGTTTTCTGACTGTTCACTGTACTGACTATAGCCTTTACAGACTGTACCCCTAACTGTTTTCTGACTGTTCACGGTACTGACTATAACCCTAACTATACTCTCTTTACAGACTGTACCCCTAACTGTTTTCTGACTGTTCACTGTACTGACTATAGCCATAACTACTCTCTTTACAGACTGTACCCCTAACTGTTTTCTGACTGTTCACTGTACTGACTATAGCCCTGACTACTCTCTTTACAGACTGTACCCCTAACTGTTTTCTGACTGTTCACTGTACTGACTATAGCCCTGACTACTCTCTTTACAGACTGTACCCCTAACTGTTTTCTGACTGTTCACTGTACTGACTATAGCCATAACTACTCTCTTTACAGACTGTACCCCTAACTGTTTTCTGACTGTTCACTGTACTGACTATAGCCCTGACTACTCTCTTTACAGACTGTACCCCTAACTGTTTTCTGACTGTTCACTGTACTGACTATAGCCCTGACTACTCTCTTTACAGACTGTACCCCTAACTGTTTTCTGACCTTTCACTGTACTGACTATAGCCCTGACTACTCTCTTTACAGACTGTACCCCTAACTGTTTTCTGACTGTTCACTGTACTGACTATAGCCCTGACTACTCTCTTTACAGACTGTACCCTTAACTGTTTCTGACTGTTCACTGTACTGACTATAGCCCTGACTACTCTCTTTACAGACTGTACCCCTAACTGTTTTCTGACTGTTCACTGTACTGACTATAGCCCTGACTACTCTCTTTACAGACTGTACCCCTAACTGTTTTCTGACTGTTCACTGTACTGACTATAGCCCTGACTACTCTCTTTACAGACTGTACCCCTAACTGTTTTCTGACTGTTCACTGTACTGACTATAGCCATAACTACTCTCTATACAGACTGTACCCCTTACTGTTTTCTGATTGTTCACTGTACTGACTATAGCCCTGACTACTCATTTTACAGACTGTACCCCTAACTGTTTTCTGACTGTTCACTGTACTGACTATAGCCCTGACTACTCTCTTTACAGACTGTACCCCTAACTGTTTTCTGACTGTTCACTGTACTGACTATAGCCCTGACTACTCTCTTTACAGACTGTACCCCTAACTGTTTTCTGACTGTTCACTGTACTGACTATAGCCATAACTACTCTCTTTACAGACTGTACCCCTAACTGTTTTCTGACTGTTCACTGTACTGACTATAACCCTGACTACTCATTTTACAGACTGTACCCCTAACTGTTTTCTGACTGTTCACTGTACTGACTATAGCCCTGACTACTCTCTATACAGACTGTACCCCTAACTGTTTTCTGACTGCTCACTGTACTGATTATAGCCCTGACTACTCTCTTTACAGACTGTACCCCTGACTGTTTTCTGACTGCTCACTGTACTGACTATAGCCCTGACTACTCTCTTTACAGACTGTACCCCTAACTGTTTTCTGACTGTTCACTGTACTGAGTATAGCCCTGACTACTCTCTTTACAGACTGTACCCCTAACTGTTTTCTGACTGCTCACTGTACTGACTATAGCCATAACTACTCTCTTTACAGACTGTACCCCTAACTGTTTTCTGGCTGTTCACTGTACTGACTATTGCCCTGACTACTCTCTTTACAGACTGTAACCCTAACTGTTTTCTGACTGCTCACTGTACTGACTATAGCCCTGACTACTCTCTTTACAGACTGTACCCCTAACTGTTTTCTGACTGTTCACTGTACTGACTATAGCCATAACTACTCTCTATACAGACTGTACCCCTTACTGTTTTCTGATTGTTCACTGTACTGACTATAGCCCTGACTACTCATTTTACAGACTGTACCCCTAACTGTTTTCTGACTGTTCACTGTACTGACTATAGCCCTGACTACTCTCTTTACAGACTGTACCCCTAACTGTTTTCTGACTGTTCACTGTACTGACTATAGCCCTGACTACTCTCTTTACAGACTGTACCCCTAACTGTTTTCTGACTGTTCACTGTACTGACTATAGCCATAACTACTCTCTTTACAGACTGTACCCCTAACTGTTTTCTGACTGTTCACTGTACTGACTATAACCCTGACTACTCATTTTACAGACTGTACCCCTAACTGTTTTCTGACTGTTCACTGTACTGACTATAGCCCTGACTACTCTCTATACAGACTGTACCCCTAACTGTTTTCTGACTGCTCACTGTACTGATTATAGCCCTGACTACTCTCTTTACAGACTGTACCCCTGACTGTTTTCTGACTGCTCACTGTACTGACTATAGCCCTGACTACTCTCTTTACAGACTGTACCCCTAACTGTTTTCTGACTGTTCACTGTACTGAGTATAGCCCTGACTACTCTCTTTACAGACTGTACCCCTAACTGTTTTCTGACTGCTCACTGTACTGACTATAGCCATAACTACTCTCTTTACAGACTGTACCCCTAACTGTTTTCTGGCTGTTCACTGTACTGACTATTGCCCTGACTACTCTCTTTACAGACTGTAACCCTAACTGTTTTCTGACTGCTCACTGTACTGACTATAGCCATAACTACTCTCTTTACAGACTGTACCCCTAACTGTTTTCTGACTGTTCACTGTACTGACTATAGCCATGACTACTCTCTTTACAGACTGTAACCCTAACTGTTTTCTGACTGCTCACTGTACTGACTATAGCCATAACTACTCTCTTTACAGACTGTACCCCTAACTGTTTTCTGGCTGTTCACTGTACTGACTATTGCCCTGACTACTCTCTTTACAGACTGTACCCCTAACTGTTTTCTGGCTGTTCACTGTACTGACTATAGCCATGACTACTCTCTTTACAGACTGTAACCCTAACTGTTTTCTGACTGCTCACTGTACTGACTATAGCCATAACTACTCTCTTTACAGACTGTACCCCTAACTGTTTTCTGGCTGTTCACTGTACTGACTATTGCCCTGACTACTCTCTTTACAGACTGTACCCCTAACTGTTTTCTGGCTGTTCACTGTACTGACTATTGCCCTGACTACTCTCTTTACAGACTGTACCCCTAACTGTTTTCTGACTGTTCACTGTACTGACTATAGCCCTGACTACTCTCTTTACAGACTGTACCCCTAACTGTTTTCTGACTGTTCACTGTACTGACTATAGCCCTGACTACTCTCTTTACAGACTGTACCCCTAACTGTTTTCTGGCTGTTCACTGTACTGACTATTGCCCTGACTACTCTCTTTACAGACTGTAACCCTAACTGTTTTCTGACTGTTTACTGTAATGACTTTAGCCCTGCCTACTCACTCTACAGAATGTACACTTTACTGCCCCTGAATGCTCACTGTTTTGACTATAGTCGTCCTGACTACTCACTTTACAGACTGTATACTTAACTGCTCTCTAAGTGCTCACTGTACTGACTACAGCCCTGACTACTCACTCTACAGAATGTACCCCTTACTGCCTTCTGAATGCTCACTGTTCTGACAATAGTCGTCCTGACTACTCACTTTACAGACTGTATACTTAACTGCTCTCTAAGTGCTCACTGTACTGACTACAGCCCTGACTACACACTCTACAGAATGTACCCCTTACTACCCCCTGAATGCTCACTGTTCTGACAATAGTCGTCCTGACTACTCACTTTACAGACTGTACCTCTAATTGCTCTCTGAGTACTGACTAAAGTATAACTGGTTACTTTACAGACGGTTTCCTGTGACCATGCTGCGAGGGTTTCCAGTGCTCTACCTACAGAGCATCCCTATATTTAAATATGCAATAAAATATCGTCATGCATGCGTATTACCTCGTATTATTTTCAATACAAAACACGTCAAAACACCAATTGTTTTTGTCAGTTTTAACCTGCAAAACTGCAAACAAGTTTTGTTACAGGTGTAATGGTGTGTTTTCGTTTATTTTTTACCGTTTCCTGCGTCCATAACGTCATATAAGAAAAACTACAGTTTTTGTCGTTAATTTTTGTTAAACATTTTCTTTGAATAAATATGACCTTTGGTTTCTCATTTGCACATTTCTGATATTTGCATCAATTTTAGAAAGTATTTAAGATTTAATAAATTTCCATTAATACAGGATTTTCCACTACAGCGGTAAAATTACAACTTTCTAAATGTTCATATTAGAATCGAAATAATTACGTCTGCTCATTTTTTATTAAAGTACATTATATATTCCTGATAATTTTACAACTTGTTAACGCTGATGGCAAAATATTTTGGAATACAATGCCCCCGCCTTGGAATACAATGCCCCCGCCACTAGTTATTTAAAAATCAATTGGTGGCGGGGGCATTATATTCAGGAATATGCATCATACCTGGCTGCGAAATCTTGAGAAATTTCATAATCCTTTACTATGGTTTATAATCAAATAAGTAAACGCTTAAAATAAATAAAATATAGGCAGCCACGAATCATTTCTATTTATTTTAAGCGTTTACTTATATGATTATAAACCATAGTAAAGGATTATGAAATTTCTCAAGATTTCGCAGCCAGGTATGTTGCAACAGTAAAGCGTGCTATATATCTACTACCTGCTAGACTTCTGAATTAAATAGCTGGTCAAATACTATAACACTTTTACGTACCTTTATAGGTCAGATTAAGATTGAGGTCTCTTAGAAGATAATGATTGGAGGTGAATGTTATTTGCCAAAGCTAAAAATTATCAGTGGAAGGTTATGTTGTCTTGGACCTCAACTTAAAACAACGAAGTAGCTACATATATGTATTGAATTTGATGAATTACAAACGCGTTGTTGCCTTTCTTCAACAGACATGTCTATGCCTTGTAAAGAAAATAATTCTGTTACCAACATCATAAATATTCTAATTAAAATTACGAAACTGTATATCTAATTTAGAAATGCAAAAACTTTTAAATACTGTGTTTTAAATACTTGCTGATAACTTAGGAAAAATGTCATTAAAATAACATTTCCGGTTGTTATATGTTGAGGTAAAAATTATCCTGCAAAAATTATCAGAGCAAATGGTCGGAACCGGAAGTAAATTGGTAGTTACAAAGTATATATGAATTAATACAACATAGGGAGCAAAATGCAGAAGTGGAAAAAGGGGGGGGGGTAGAAAATTACCCTACAACAATGTAGAAAACACTACCGGAAGTTGAGCGAGTTTTATTGAACTTACCATGTAAAGTTCAGATTGTTATTGAAACATTCAACGGTTCTTATACTAACGACACAAACCGAGTTTTCATCTAGTTTTTCAAATGTTAATTAAAAATACAACCCATTTAAAATTTAGGAATAAAAGGTAATAATAGGTGTTTCAGATCACCGTATGTTTTTATATATACACTTGGCCAAAGTTAGGGACCACAAGGCTTTGCTTCAAATAAAAAAAATTAGTTCTTTGTACATATGTTATCAACAAAAGCTAGGTTTGTTGTATCTATTGTTAAAATTTTTTAATGGCTCGATTTACGATACAATAACCATAGAGATTTAAAAAATACTATTCTCAGTTTTTGAAAACCCAAGTTTGGCGCCCGTTTTCATTTCATCATGCGCACGTGCGTAACAGGTAAAATTTATTCTGTTTTGAAATCATTTCAACATGGTACGTCGAAAACAAGCAGATGCAGATAGATGGCAAGCAGTTGGTATGATAAGGCCCGAAATGACACAGCGACAGGTTTCAGATAGGTTCAATGTTAGCCATTCTGTCATCAGTAGGCTAATGAGACAATATAATGAAACTGGCATTGTTAGGGAAAGGCCAAGATCAGGGCGACCGAAGAAGACAAGAGAGAGAGAGAGAAGATAGACTACTTCGAAGACTTGCTAGACAATAACCTTTTACAACTGCAAACAGGTTGCGTAGTTGATGAAATGTCCATGTTAAAATCAGTAGACGGACAGTAAACAGAAGGCTAAACTGCGGAAGACTTCGAGCACGGAGACCAATAAAGCGACCATCACATACACAAAGACATAAGGATGCCCGGCTGCAGTGGGCTCGTGACCATATCGGGTGGAATATTCGCTCTTGGAAAAGAATTCATTGGTCCGGCGAATGTCGTTTTCTTTTGAAACAAGGTAATGATAGGTTGCGGGTATGGCGTCAACGCCACACAGCTTTTGATCCTGCACATGTTCTGTGAACTACAGCTTTTGGTGGTGGCGCAGTGACAGTATGGGTCTGCGTCTCATATGATTGCAAGTTAGAATTGTATCCATTAGATGGCACACTAACTGTTTTAAAATACAGAGATCAGATTCTGGACCCCCTTATTGTGCCCCATTTTGATGAGCATCCACTTAGAAACGGACCCGTGTTCATGGACGACAACGCAAGACCTCATAAACACGCATCGTCAAAGATTATCTTGCAAATGAGGCAATTGCCATATCTCCGTATATGAATACGATAGAGCATGTTTGGGACTATCTCGGGCGGAAAGTGATCGAATGAACGTGACTTTCCATGTCAGAACATTCAAGAATTGCGTGATACATTAATTCAGGAGTGGCGGGAATTCCGTCAACGTAGACTTCAGAGACTTGTCAAGAAAATGCGGAGACGAGTTCAAGAATTGCACCGGAAGCGTGGTGGATGCACACGTGACTGACTCTTTGTTTAAAAATGATTTCTTCTTAAATCTTAATAAGCCTCAACCTGCCAACTCTTTGTATGTAACATTACCAGCGGTTCAAACTGATACTTTTTTGAGTTATGATTATGCAGTTTTATGGCATATTTTTACAAACGACATCTTGTTGGTCTTTTCTATACAGTTTGAATAGTAAAATCATAAACTTCTTTAAAATAAAAGAATAGTCGACTATTTTAAACAAAACGTGAAATGAACAATGGATGGTTATATATTGATACAAATTGTGGTTTTAAAAAATCACCTCCGCTAAAATCCTGGTGGTCCCTAACTTATGGCCAAGTATATACATTGTTAATATTTCAAACAAACAAGTCAATATTGCACTTTAAATATGAGTATTTTGGAAATATAAATGGGTTAATTTCATTTCATTTAACTTTCGTCAATAAATAAAACATTAAATTCCATTACAGTCGGAAAGCATTTCCCTGATTTGACCGTTAAAACCGCAATTTTCTTGACAGAGAAACAAGTGGAGATAATAAAAAATTTAACGGCCGCTAGATGGCGCAAAACAAATGTTTTTTCTATCGTTTTCATGACCTTGCGGAAAATGCATGAAATTATAATAAATATTGAAAAGAAAAATATAGAAACATGTGAAATATAATTTTAAAACTATTTTAGCTATATTTGTTATGTTATGATATGCTTTAATGCAAATTAAATATATAAAAATCGAGGTTAACTTTGGTTGTGCGTAGTGACCGGAAGATGGCGGCGACTACTGTTTACAATTTTAAAGCTCGGAATAATCTGACACAATTGCGTATTAGGTACTGAATATTCATTATGACTGGTTACTTTTAAACTAGATGATATGAAGAACCGACGATAAAGGTAAGAAACAGCTTCTTATTGTCGTTACTGCGCAGTCGTCATTTATTTCGGGGGTCCCCAAAAGCACATGGTAGCTTGAAAAATTCTCGTTATTTGTAGCATTTTTGCCGATTAGTAGTCAAAATAGCCACCTATACTATGATAAAGAAATCTGATTTTGTTAAATTATTTAATTTTCTCATAAAATATTATTATTCTATTCATGAAAAAATAAAATTTGATCCAAACCAGTAGTATTTATAGTACAGTACTGCCTTACATTACAAAGGAACATCAATAACATATCACTATAACATGAGGAAAATTTCAGAATTTTTTGCAATATAAAATTATTTGAAGATTTGTCAACTTACACACTGATCTGATATGATGTTAACAGAGACAACTGTAATTATGTCTCTGATGTTAATTACAATTTTGAAGTATGTGCATATTTGCAATATATTTTCTGTTGCAGCTGAAATGAAATTCTTATAAACAAAAATTTTCTAAAAAGAACAACATAATGTTCTGAAAAACTGTCGCGCATGCTCGAAAAGACAAGACGTGTATTAAAACCAGAGTATAAAACTTGAGTTAATTATGTGAAAATGACATTTTTCATGAACTAGTTTTGCCACAAATCAAACCACAGGGATGTAAGTTTCAAAAACGGATGAGGCTACGGATAAAATCGTCGATTATTATACGTTGGAACATTGAAAACTGAAAACTGAAAATGGAATATGTAAGTAGTGAGTAGTGAGTTCATCTCATCAGTATATGTAAACTTTAAAACTAAATACGTCATCTGTAGCCGCCATTTTTTTCCTTCTGTTTACAAACAACACTGACTACTATCTGAAACGTTAAAATGGATCCCAATGGTTCCTATGTCGAAAACATTGATCCCATACGATTTAGAAGGGACAGCAAGCCATCTCCCTCCGAAAGACCAGATTGTAAAAGACGAAACACCATGTCGTCCCCTTCTGACTACAATATTCACAGTCATGATCGTGGTGATGACTTCCATACCCACCAACAAACATATATCTCACCCAGTACGAGCCATTCACAGCTGCAACCATCTACATTTATGCTACACCCAGCAGATATAGCAGCCATATCACACCAAATTAAATTAGCCATCAAAGATGAACTTGCTCAATATATAAGATCTTTAGTTAATGAGGAAATTCAAGAATGCCTTAAAGAAACAATCCAACCCCTCCAACACCAACTTGAAATATTCCGCTCTGAAAATACCCAACTCAAAGCGGACATAGACTCATTAGAGCAGTACGGAAGGCGTGAGCTCATACGTGTTAATGGTGTCGTTGAGTCAACAGGCGAAAATACCACCGACATAGTAAAAAATATCGTTAAGTCGATTGTTCCTGATCTAAACGAGGGAGAGATAATAAGATCTCATCGAGTCGGAAACCCAAATAAGAAAACTCAAAATCCAAGACAAATAATTGTCCGTCTAAAAGACAAAACTGTAAAACAGAAAATCTTGAAAGCGAGTAAAGATCTCAAAGATGGTGAACTTTATAAGCATATCCTTATTAATGAAGACCTAACTAAGACACGCAATAGTATTGCGTACAGAGCTCGTCAACTAAAAAACAAAAAGTTTATCTCACAAACTTGGACCATAGATGGTAAAATATTCATTAAGTTCCATAGCGGAAGAATTGTTACTGTTACAACTGATAACGCTTTGAAAAAATTGATCAAGGAAAACTTTCCAGAAGCATCTGTCATAGCCTATCCGCCACCCAAACCACAGACTGACAGACAGGACACTGAAGCAGTGCAACAATACACACAGTCATTTGCTGGTGCGGTACGTGGGTAGATTACCCTCGAAATGCTCAAAAAAACTTTTTGAGTAAGGGTTTAAACTGAATTATTAAATGTAAATTCAATAAATTGTTTATTCGTTTTTTGTTATTTCACTGTTTATTGTTATCATTTAAACTGTCATTGTTTACAGGTACGCCGTCCTGGTAAAATCAGTTAATCAAGCGTAACCAAACCGTAATAAAACTGGTCACATGACCATTACTTAATCTCGTGCAAGGGACATAAAAGTACATTTTTGTCATGTTTTCAAAATTGTCAAATCGTTCTTTGCAGAGTTTTCAAATGAATTCAAAACAGTATTAAGTATATTCATTTTGTTACTACTTATAGGACGTATAATTCTCAACATTTGAGTAGTGCAAAGTCTTTTTTGTCATGTTCTCAAAATTGTCAAATCGCTCTTTGTAGAGTTTTCAAATGAATTCAAAACAGTATTAAGTATATTCATTTTGTTACTAATTATAGGACGTATAATTCTCAACATTTGAGTAGTGCTAAGTCTTTTTTGGTAAAAGTTTTTGTTTCCATTGCAAAAATCAACTTTCGCTCATCCCTGTGGTGTCGATTCATCCCAGGTTATGAATATTCTCTTACTTTGTTTTATCATATTTTGTTTATTATTTCCTCTTTTTAGAAACATTCCTACATACAGCTATATCTTGCACCTTTTAAATCCATATTTATTCTTCACAACTCCTCCACTTGAAATGCAGTTCTTATTGTATATCGTTCCGACAATGAATGTATTATTTTTGAACTTGTACGATCTAATGTATTATATAAAAAACGTGCGTAACACCCACTCTCCATTATTCTTTTCACACCTTTCTGGTGTGACATAATTAATCATGGGTGTTTGTATAGAGCAATACCGTACTCGAGTGGGTAATTTTGTGATGACCCATAAACTTGGTCCGAAAGTTTTATTGAACATAAATGAAGTGTTGCTTGTGTATATAATATATTTTAGTGTAGATAAAAAACGTGCATTGAGATTGTTACTTTTGTTATATTGCAATGTATTGGTATACAGCGAGAAGAAAACAAATTGCACTTCGAAAAATAGTTTCTGTATTGATTATGGGAACATGTTCAATACTGTAAATATTTCTTTTGTGATTTTCATTATTCAAATGTTACTTATCATTTCGGGATTAGAAACTAATCCAGGTCCTTTAAATGATGGTAGTGAGACAAGCTCACAATGTGATATTTCTGAAAATTCAGATATTCCAAGCTTATTCGAGACATTTTCTACGTCCTTATCTTTTTTACATTTAAATATCCAAAGTATTGTACCGAAGTTAGATGTGATAACTGCAGAATATTCTGATTTTGATATTTTATCATTTTCTGAAACTTGGTTAAACATATCTGTTACCGATGAAGAGTTATTTCTCTTAAATTACCACAGGCCATTCAGGAGGGATAGGGGCATCGATAAGAATGGGGGTGGAATTATTGTTTATGTTAAAGAAAATATTCATGCTATTAGACGTTTAGATCTAGAGCCAGCAGACTTAGAGGTCATTTGGCATGAAGTTAGTATACACCAGAAAAAATTTCTATACGGGACATACTATATTCCTCCTGGTGGTCCTGTTGATATTTGGAGAAAGGTAGAGGACTCGGTGGAGTCTGCCAGAAATGTTATAAATTGTGATCATATTATTATTACTGGTGATTTTAATGATAATCATTTTTTAGCGAATCCCAAAATGAAAAGTATATGTACTAGGTTTAGTTTGCAGCAACTTATTGAAGAGCCTTCAAATTTTACGGAACATTCGTCTTCATTGATTGATCTCATAATTACAGATGATCAGTTTTTTGTACCATATGTTACTGTTGGTCCACCACTTCTTGATCAAATTCGATATCATTGCCCTGTTATTGGCTTTGTTAATTCCCCTAAACCCTCTAATAAGTCATTTAAACGTAAAATTTGGCTTTATAACCAGGGCAACTACGATCTGTATAGGCAGATGTTGGCTAACGTCGATTGGGAAAATATCCTGAACACTAATGATATAGATAAAATTGTGAGCGATGTAACCGGTTGTATTTTACATGCAGCGGATTCTTGCATTCCGAATCGTTTTGTAACTATTCGGAAAAATAATCCTGTATGGCTCACAAGCGAGATAAAAAAACTTATCAGGTCGAAAAACCGTCTACATACTAAAGCAAAACGTTCTGGTAGACCGACTGATTGGGACAAATTTAAGAAAGTAAGAAATAATGTGACGTCACATGTGAGACTCGCTCGTGAAAAACACCGCATAGAATTGATTAATCGATTGTCCACCGAGAAATGTTCATCAAAATCTTGGTGGACAATTTGTAATAAGATATCAGGAATTAAACCAGCACGTTTAGACGTACCAACACTTCTTATTGGTGATAGATTAGTTTTTGATGATGTCGACAGAGCAAACTGTCTTAATGACTTCTTTGCTTTGCAGACCGAATTAGATGAGACTAATGCTACACTCCCTGACATCACAACTAATCGAGAACATAAATTAGAAAATATTGTATTAGATGAACATGATGTAGAAGATGTTCTTTCTATTTTAAATATTAACAAAGCCTCCGGGCCTGACGCAATAAATCCTCGAATTTTGAAGGAAGCATCGTCTATTTTAAAATACCCTTTATGTAAACTTTTTAACATGTCGTTATCTTCGTCTTACTTCCCAACCGAATGGAAGAGGGCGAACGTAACACCAGTTTTCAAAAATGGATCACCGAGCGAAGTCAAATCTATAGACCTATTTCATTACTAAGCGTCATTTCAAAATGTATGGAGAGATGTGTATACAAACATGTACATAATTTCTTATTACAAAATGAGATAATAACTCCTAGTCAGTCGGGGTTTACCAGAGGCGATTCTGCTATAAATCAGCTAATGTGCATGTCCAATGATATCGGGAAAGCATTAGATAGCGGGAAAGAAATAAGGGTTGTCTTTTGTGACATAAGCAAGGCATTTGACCGCGTATGGCACAGAGGCCTCTTATTCAAACTGCAAAACTACGGTGTTAGTGGGAATCTGTTAAACTGGTTCAAAAATTATCTTTCTGGGAGGGAGCAAAGGGTGGTATTCAGTGGTGGAAATTCTAGTTGGAGATCTATTAAAGCAGGCGTTCCCCAGGGTTCTATACTGGGGCCCTTGCTATTTTTGCTATTCATTAATGATATAGTATGTGTCAAACTGTTTGCATGTGTCAAACTGTTTGCAGACGACACTAGCATTTATATAACTGTAGACAATCTCATATCTGCTGCCGACATACTAAATAAAGATCTAGATAAGATTCACAACTGGTCAAAACAGTGGTTAGTAAAATTTAACCCAACTAAGACCGAAACAATAACTATATCCCGTAAAACCGTTAAGCCAATACATCCGTCTATCTCTATGGACGGCCATAATATTCAAGAGGTTGCTTCTCACAAACACCTAGGCATTTATTTTTCTAGTAATGGTTCTTGGCATGACCACATCGAATATATTGTTAAAAAGGCATATACTAGAGTAAATATTTTGCGTAAGATGCGTTTCGTCCTTGATAGGTATGTTTTGGAAAAACTGTACTTTTCCTATATAAGACCTATTCTTGAGTATGGTGACGTCATATGGCATAATCAAACCCAACATCTTATCAATAAGTTAGAGAGCGTTCAAGTGGAAGCTATGCGGATTATAACGGGAGGGACAAGATTAACATCATTGGAAAAACTATATCAAGATACAGGGTGGGAGACACTTTCGGCCAGAAGGGATAAACATCGTCTTATTTTGTTATATAAGATTATCAACAAGGAATCCCTTTGCTACTTATGGGACCTTGTACCTAACTCAGTTGGAGATAGACACGGTCATTTTACTCGTCAAGTAAACAACATTGTTAACGTCCGCACACGCACAAACCTATACTCCGATTACTTTCTACCTTATACTATCCGTCTGTGGAACAGTTTGCCTCTGGAGATACGAACGTCTGGTTCGTTGAGTATTTTTAGGCGCAGACTAGAGACACAGAAAAAGCCATGTCCAAAATATTATTATACAGGGACAAGAAAGGGACAAGTTCTACATGCAAGGCTTCGCATGAACAGCAGCTCACTAAACGAACATCTGTTCCTGCGAAACCTTGTTAACTCTCCAAACTGTTCATGTGGTCATGTGGAATCAACTTACCATTTCCTTTTTAAATGTCAAAAGTACGATCAGCTACGTACTTTAACCTTACATACACTTAATCCTCCTATCGATATAAACTTATTATTGTATGGGTCAGATTCTTTATCCTTAGATGAAAATACTCATGTATTTAAACTTGTTCAAAAATACATTGTTCAGAGCAAACGCTTCTGATAAACTGCATTTCAACAATTATTTCATTTTTCTTCAATATCTTGTATCTTTTTCGATCTTATTGTTAATTTAATACTATATACTTTACGAACTTAGTTTTATTTATATTATTCACATATATATATTTTGATGGTTGAATGGATGTTATTTAATAAGCATGCATTATGTATGTTTAATGTTAAATTGTTTGTATTATAACGGAGACGGATTAATATAAGCTAATTGCTTGTTTCCGAATCCCATTGTTATATTTTGTTCTAATTATTTGTAAACATGTATGATACTATCAATAAAATATGTTTAAACTAAAAACTGTTGTCTAGTTAGATAATATGGAATTAAAAACTTTAGAAGTGCAATGCAGATTTGTGTTTCAGTTCTAATTGAAATACAAGATTTTATAACACCCAATAAATATTACTCATGCATCTTAAGTGAGTATTGTATACTTGTAAGTAATGAACTTTCAAATTTTACTACATTTTGTTAAATTAGTTATCCATAATTTCTGTTTTATTTTAAAATTAATATTTGATGAAACTTTTCTTTAACAAAGTGTGACATGATATATTTCTACATTTTGTGGACTTGTTTATAAATAAAAAACAACCTTTTTACATTCTGCCAATTGCTTTTGGTTCGTTCCTGGTTCTAGTTGACATGTATGATGATATATATTTTTATTGAGGTATTAAAAAAAGTTCATCAACAAATATATACAGACCTATAGACTTGCCACAAGTCCCTTTGATCTTTTTATAGTAAAAAGATAATTTATTATCAACAATTTCTATGCTATCCACTTGTGTACAAACATTGATAATAAAAATGTAATTCTCCAACAGCAAAAAAATATTTAAAAAATCAAAGGGACATGTGGAAAGTCTAACTGATATATGATGAATCATAATAATTTTGTGGTTAACAAGCCTATCCATTTCTTGTCTATTTATATTACAAACAGGGAATTAAAGGAATCTATGATCAATTTTATAGACAATTTTTTTTCTATTATGAAAACTAACCCACCTTATTAGAATTTAGCCATACATGTAGCTAACCCTTTTATATAAGACAGTTTAGTGTGATATAAATTTACTATATGACTATTTCAAATTGTTTTAAATTTACAAATAATTCCAACCAAAGCCTCATACATTCAATTTTAAAGGTGTCAGTAAACAGTTATAATAATTTTTATTTCAAAATTTAATTAAGTTACTTAAAATTTCTGTAAATAAAGCTAAATGGAGAGTAAAACATGACAGAATGAAAAAAAAATTATGTATTTCCGATTAAAAAATCGTTTCCAATCCGTCATTTCGAATTATCTCCCTTTAAAAACGCCAACTTTTGAGCGAACAATCTGACACAATTGCGTATTAGAACTGCAAAAAATCAAATGATGGGTGCAAAATGTAGTGTATGTTTAATTCTAATATTCTTTTCATTATCTAGGCGCTTCCACATCGTTTCGATTTGTGGTGCAATTTTTTAAATCGACGAATTTCACTTCCGCCATTTCTTCGTCGTCATTTTTCAGTGAAATTCTTCAAAATTTTACACAGTATGTCATATTTGATTTAAAAAATATGAAAATCAGATATCAGAGGATCAAAATATTGTCAGAATATGTCAATACCACAATTTTTATATGCGTACGAGTCCGTTTTGCAAGCTAACCTATCGTGAAATAAAAACGTCAAATTTTCAAATCGAAAATCACGTGACCTTGTCAAGAAAGTGGAAGCCATTATGAGAAATGCTTTCCGACTGATTATGGTATCATGTATGTTATAACTACTGTTTCCCCATAGGATAAAAGACAATGCGATTCGTCACTATGATTATATCGACTTTTTGCATTATAACTTGCAGCATTTGAAATGATATGAAATTGAACAACTAAATAGTGCAAGCATTCCATTATACAACTTAAAGACTTAATAATCGTGCCAAAGGGTTCTTTTAAGAAAAATGGATATATTCTATATGGAATATAGGACATTTTGTTAGTGATACAGACTTTATCACGGCCAGTATCAGGTGAGCCCGTAGGGCGAACCTTATAAGTTATAATAAAGTCTGTATCACAAACAAAATGTCCTATATTCCTTTTATCGGTAATTTTCAAAAAGAGTATTTTTTGTCACTTTAGGCCATATTTTTTAAGGAACTTCTTTTTTGGTCGAAGTGATCTGTGAAAAACGTTTTGCTACGTCATTTAGCGTCAACGTCATTCAATCGGAATGTGGCGTGGTGAATGGACGTGTTTTTTCTTTGATCCTCCTGTAAGGCAAGTCTTTCTTTCATCGTTTATGTAATAGTTTGTGAATGAGAATCTTTTAAATGGGGTGTCACATTTTGTGTTTTTTTTTTAAATTTTGCTCTTTGACGAACCGTATTTCAAATTTATGTTGCCAATAACCAACGTTTCTGACCGATTTTCCAATTGAGTGTCAGTTTCCCCTTTTAATGTTTTCTATATTTTGTATTTTATATCGTTATCATTTCTGGTAACTGTTTGGTGCTGTGTTATTTTTAATTTTCAGTACTTTGCAGTGGCCAGGGGAGATACGATTTACACATCGTCATCATTTATTTATAAATTCCAATTGTACTTCCAAATAGGTTCTTGTGTATGCCGAATTTTCCTGCCGTAATAATCCTATTACAGTTTTGTGATTTGTCGGATTAACCCCCAAAAATGGCGAGGTCATTCGCAAGTTCTTGTGGTGAATGAACAGGAATTCGGGATTGTCACTTGATGTTGATGTTTGTGCAATTTGAAGAGTTTTGTTCAGATTATTTAAACTGTATTATTGTTAACGGAAGGTAGCTGCGAAAACGGAGCTCTGGTGGTCGCGTTGTGTTCGTTTTCTTTTCTTTTTTTTTTTGGGGGGGGGGGGGGGGTAGATTGTTTGTTTATTTTACCTTGCTTTCACGTTTGTTAATTTTTGAACATTCTGTTAGTTATTGTGACGTAATCATAGTTATAGTCAACTTAACCGTGTCCATACGACGGGTTTTTGCTTGACAAAATTTGAAAACTGCTACCGCGTTTGGTCGAGTTTATGGTCCTTTTGTATATCTCATATTACACTATTTGAAGGTAACAATTATTTTCCACAGTTAATCGGCTTTTTGAAATGCGGCCTTTTTTTCATTTTGTTAGATCGATTTTCCATAGGAAGTCAGCCATTTTTGAATCTTAAGGGGTCTAATGTTGTTTACAAACGTTCGTCTATTTTCGTAACGTGCGAGACTTTTCCCGCCTCAACTGCAGACGACAACAACCGAAGGATTTCGAATAGACAACAATGGAATTTTCCTAACGTACAGTTCCGTTCAAAACAAGGTCAAAATTTAGTATGGAAAATCGATCTGGCGAAATGAAAAAACGGCCGCATTTCAAAAAGACGCTGCCGATCTATCATTATATGCTGTTGATCTGTCATTATATGCCACTGATCTATCATTATGTACTGCTGATCTATCATTATATGCTCCTGTACACATTACAGTACAGTATAGTCCTGTAGGCTGTACACATTACAGTACAGTATAGTCCTGTACACATTTCAGTTCAGTATAGTCCTGTACACATTACAGTACAGTATAGCTGATGATCTATCATTATATGCTGCCGATCTATCATTATGTACTGCTGATCTATCATTATATGCTGCTGATCCAAGATTATATGCTGCTGATCTATCATTATATGCTGATCTATCATTATATGCTGTCGATCTATCATGTGCTGCTGATCAATCATTATATGCTGCTGATCCAAGATTATATGCTGCTGATCCAAGATTATATGCTGCTGATCTATCATTATATGCTGTCGATCTATCATGTGCTGCTGATCTATAATTGTATGCTGCTGATCTATCATTATGTATTGCTGATGTATCATTGTGTGCTGCTGATCTATCATTATATGCTGCTGATCCAAGATTATATGCTGCTGATCCAAGATTATATGCTGCTGATCTATCATTATATGCTGTCGATCTATCATGTGCTGCTGATCTATAATTGTATGCTGCTGATCTATCATTATATGCTGTTGATCTATCATTCTGTGTTGCTGACCCAGCATTATGTGCTGCCGATCTATCATTATGTTTGTTTGTTTGTTTGTTTGTTTGTTTAATGGTGTTCAACGCCACTTTCAGCAATTTTTCAGCTATATCATGGCGTCCAGTTTTATTGGTAGAGAAAGGCGGAGTACCAGCAGAAAACCCCGACCTGCGGAGAAAAACTGGCAATCCTTGTCAAATAAGACTGGGGTCGCCTTCACCCCTCCTTCAGTGAGAATCGAACCCGCAATCTCAGTGTTTACAGACCACGTGATCAATAGTAAACGAACTACCTTAACCACTCGGCCACCGATACCCCTATGCTACTGATCTGTCATTATATGCTGTCGATCTATCATTATATTCTGCTGATCTATCATTATATGCTGTCGATCTATCATTATATGCTGTTGATCTATCATTATAAGCTGTTGATCTATCATTATATGCTGCTGATCGATCTATCATTATATGCCACTGGTCTATCATTATGTACTGCTGATCTATCATTATTTGCTGCTGATCTATCATTATATGCTGTCGATCTATCATTATATGCTGCTAATTTATCATTATATGCTGCTGATCTATCCTTACATGCCGCTGATCTATCATTATATGCTGCTGATCTATCATTATATGATGCTGTTCTATCATTATATGCTGTCGATCTATCATTATATGCTGCTGATCTATCATTATATGCTGTCGATCTATCAATATATGCTGCTGATCTATCATTATATGCTGTCGGCCGATCATTATGTGCTTCTGATCCATCACTTTATGCTGTTGATCTATCATTATGTGCTGTTGATCTCTCATTATATGCTGCTCATCCATCATAATATGCTGTCGACCGATCATTATGTGCTGCTGATCTATCATTATATGTTGCTGAACTATCATTATATGCTGTTGATCATCATTATATGCTGCTGATCTATCATTATATGATCTATCATATGCTGTCGATCTATCATTATATGCTGTTGATCTATCATTATATGCTGTTGATCTATCATGATATGCTGTCGATGTATCATTATATGCTGCTGATCTATCATTATATGCTGCTGATCTATCATTATATGCTGCTAATCTATCATTATATGCTGTTGATCTATCATTATATGCTGTTAATCTATCATGATATGCTGTCGATGTATCATTATATGCTGTCGATCTATCATTATATGCTGTCAATCTATCATTATATGCTGCTGATCTATCATTATATGCTGCTGATCTATCATTATATGCTGCTGATCTATCATTATATGCTGTCGTTTTATCATTATATGCTGTTGATCTATCATTATATGCTGCTGATCTATCATTATCTGCTGCTGATCTATCATTATATGCTGATCTATCCTTATATGCTGTCGATCTATCATTATATGCTGTCGACCGATCATTATATGCTGCTGATCTATCATTATATGCTGCTGATCTATCATTATATGCTGTCGTTTTATCATTATATGCTGTCGGTCTATCATAATATGCTGCTGATCTATCATTATATGCTGCTGATCTATTATTATATGCTGTCGATCTATCATTATATGCTGTCGTTTTATCATTATATGCTGTCGGTCTATCATTATATGCTGCTGATCTATCATTATATGCTGCTGATCTATTATTATATGCTGTCGATCTATCATTTTATGCTGCTGATCTATCATTATATGCTGTCGACCGATCATTATGTGCTTCTGATCCATCATTATATGCTGTTGATCTATCATTATGTGCTGTTGATCTATCATTATATGCTGTCGTTTTATCATTATATGCTGTTGATCTATCATTATATGCTGCTGATCTATCATTATATGCTGTCGTTTTATCATTATATGCTGTTGATCTATCATTATATGCTGTCGATCTATCATTATATGCTGCTAATCTATCATTATATGCTGTCGACCGATCATTATATGCTGCTGGTCTATCATTATATGCTGTTGATCTATCATTATATGCTGCTGATCTATCATTATCTGCTGCTGATCTATCATTATATGCTGATCTATCCTTATATGCTGTCGATCTATCATTATATGCTGCTAATCTATCATTATATGCTGTCGACCGATCATTATATGCTGCTGATCTATCATTATATGCTGCTGATCTATCATTATATGCTGCTGATCTATCATTATATGCTGTCGTTTTATCATTATATGCTGTCGGTCTATCATAATATGCTGCTGATCTATCATTATATGCTGCTGATCTATTATTATATGCTGTCGATCTATCATTATATGCTGTCGTTTTATCATTATATGCTGTCGGTCTATCATAATATGCTGCTGATCTATCATTATATGCTGCTGATCTATTATTATATGCTGTCGATCTATCATTTTATGCTGCTGATCTATCATTATATGCTGTCGACCGATCATTATGTGCTTCTGATCCATCATTATATGCTGTTGATCTATCATTATGTGCTGTTGATCTATCATTATAAGCTGCTGATCCATTATTATATGCTGTCGACCGAGATCATTATGTGCTGCATGCTGATCTATCATTATGTGCCGTTGATCTATCATTATATGCTGCTGATCTATTATTATGTGATGTTGATCAACCATTATATGCTGCTGATCTATCATTTTATTGTCATAGACGGGCGAGTGGTCCTCTATTTTGTGTACAATGTAAGTTCTCTTCATTGTACAAGTAATAAGATACACCTTGGCCGTAATATTTGTATTATTATCTCATCCTTATATATTCATATTCATAAGTATATATATAACTATAATAGCATGTAAGTACTTTGTGTCGTCATCCCGTTCATATAAACAGTATATATAATAATAAACTATTTAAGACGATGGCCTTCCAAATTTCCAAAAATACTTTTGCAAGAAGGGGGGTGTCGGTGTGGTGGGATATCGCATCCTAATAAAATAGACTGTCGGAATTTGTTTTATAATAGTAATACGTTGCATTTTTGCTCCAACGATTCCTCAATATAGTGGATTAATTTAAAATCTTTATGAAAAATTTATGGAAATCTAATCGGAAGGGAACGTTCGCCATTGCTGCCTTTACTCTGATTCGGAACTTTATTATCATTTTCAGTTCTTTCATTGATATAATAATAATAGTATGTTAACTTAGTATAGAATTTCGTTTGCATCTGGAAAAATCCTATATTTTGTTAAAATATTGATGACTGGTAAATTAATTACAAATTCAGCTCAAAAAATTAAAACAGTATCTGGGATTCGAGTTGTTGTTCACTGGCTAGTCCGATGTTCTCGCTTCGACAGTCTGATGCGATATGCCATTTTGCCTCAGCCTCCCGCCTTATATACCCTCTGAGACCGACCGGCAAATTAATACTCGGCCGGCAACTCAGAACTTTTGGCCATAACTTTAATACAACAATAAGTTAGCTTGCCGGTCGGACTTAATTATTAATTTATTATTAGACGAAAACCAAATTTTAAATTTCCCCGCTAAAAAACTCTTTATAAGGAAGTGTGACGTATCAAGCATGACCTTATCACAAGTCTCCAAGGACGATACAATCATGATAACGACTGGAAAACAGTCCCAATGAATTTTACAGATTACTTAAACATACTTATCAAAAGTATTTACAAAATAATAAAATTTAACTATTTTGCATGAAAATAGGACATTTAACCGTTTAATCACTTATTAAATAGGATAACTTTGTGATAAATACGAAGCTATCATAAAATTCCGACGACGAGGGAAAAATGAAATGGCAAGCTGAAAATGCGAGTTTAAGAGAATTACATAAAAAAATACCAATCATTTCTAGATGAAACCTGAGGATTCAGTAGCCTGTTCCCCAACTTAGGTAAATTTGTATGGGATATCTTATAAAATTTCACAAGACAAGAACAGTTTTCCTGGGAGCAAACTTTGACAAAGTAAAAAATATTTTAAAAACTTAACTGGAACTTTAAAAAAAATCATAACTTGATAATAAGTTTATGCTAAATAACATTCATAATACGAGCTAAATAACCGTTATCATTAATGTGAGGAAATGACAAATGTTAAATATAGATATATTTTAAAGGTAGGCTAATATATATATACTATTACACCCTCCCCACCTAAGTTCAAAATACTCCTGCTAAACACAAAAATGGTAAAAAAAAATACTAGCAGAGAGGATTTGAACTGATAAAAATTTTACATGCAACAACAATTTAAAAGTCGAAATAAAATGTTAATGTTCATGTCTTCCGGAGGTTTGAATAGTTTATAGTTTCACATTTAAAGGTTAGGTTCTGTTTCTGCTGTCAGTCTTAATGGGACGTGGCCTATTTTCCGTAGAATGACATCGGTAGTATGATCTGCTCCTGCTACTGCTGCTCGGAATACACGGACGCATCTCTGGGAGTCGCCCCGCATTTTCCCAAGGTGAATGTCTTTCAGAAGATTGTAGTTTGTCAATCTGATAGCAGCTGCTGGGTTGCTGTCTGTGGTTGGTACTTGAGTGCCAGGCAGTGCCAGAAAAGCATATCTGTCTAGGAGTTCTCCTTGATCCTTTATTAGAATCACTCCTCGGGTTACTTCTATGGCCATCGCGGCGTATGTCCACAGTCAGTTTCTCCTCTGCTGACAACTCTGTCCAGTTGTTAGGTGGCCACATGATGGGACCCGGACCTGCCTTCACCAACTCCATTGGCTCTACCCTTTGCCACTCTCGTCTGGCTGGTGGAACTAGAGGCATAACACCACTCCTCAATATATCTCCTGCTTGTTCTTCTATCGTCTTTTCTTCTGTCCCTAGACATTCTTCCACTTCATGTCGGGTAAGTGTTGGTAGCATTAGTGTTGGCATCTCTACAGTGTGTATTGTTTCACCTTGTTCCTCTAGTGTCTTCTGTCTGATACAATAATCGTCCTCTGTCAGCGTCATTGTCGTTGGTTCTGTTAATTCTGGTTGTCTGCTTTCTTGTGTGTCTGTTGCAGCCTCAGTTGTTGTTGTAATCAGTTGTACTTTCGATGTTTCCATCGTCTGTTCGGATGTTAAAACAGGCGCCTCAGTTGCCACCCTAGGGGATTCTGATGGTCTCTGCTTTGTCAATGCTGGTTTCTTTGTTGTTGACTCCTTGGTGTTTTCAGTACCCTTCCTTAGTTTTAGGTTCTTCCTTTCTTGTAGTTTCAACTGGTTCTATGATCTCGATGTCATCTGCCATTCCTAACTCTTTCTCTAAACTATCATCAGATAGCTTCCTTTTCTTTGTATGGGCGGCGAATGTCAAAATTGTCCTTCTTATTTCCCCAATGTATCTCTCTTCATCCCCTAAAGTCTTGGCTGCAGCCCTACTGATACTAGGTCTGTCTCCAACCATGCAGTTAAACGTGGTAGGTACACTTCTTGTCGACTTTTTCTGCAGTCTTCTCATCAACCCCTCCGACGACTTCCTATCATTAAATACAATTGGGTAGAATTTCTATTCTATACGAAACATCCCCTATGGTGGCCTCCTCGTCTAACATCACAGCTATATGTCCTGTTGATGATAATTCCAGGTTTACTAGATGGAGTCTGGCTTCTGGTACCAGCGGTCTTGATGGACTGTAAGACACCACATTACATGTCCTGGCCTGGTCCCAACCATCTTTCCATTGGTGTGCTGTCCTAGAACCTTTTTTTCAGCTTGTCCATCCATCGGCCCACAATGGATCTAGTATGTATAGCTATGGTGCTTTCATGGTCTGTCGGCTTTACAAGTTTCCTGTTATCCTCTTAAGGAAAAGCCAATACCCATTGCTTTCCGAGAAGAAGTCACCTTTCTTCGTTTCTTCGGTCACGTACTGATGTCGTTTTTCTACATGTTTTAACAGCTCCGCTCTTGTACGATATGTCTTCTCATCATCAAAACACCATGGACATACCACTCTCATAACCGAATGCTTGGATGAAGCCACATGGTTTTTCAGTTCTTTGTTGGTATTCTTTCATGGCTGGCCAATAAAAGTTTTCTTTAACCCTGGCAACTGTTTTTTCTAAATGACCGGCAGTTGGAATGTCATTATAATAGTTAAGTACTTCGTCCCTTCTGTTTGCTGGAAGTATGAGTTGTAATTTATAGTCTTTGCTGTTGTCTTTCTCCCATTTTCTGTATAAAACCCCATTGTGCAATATCAATCGGTCCCATTGAGCCCATATAGTTTTAATGTGTAGTCCGTTTGCTGAGATGCTTTCCCATACCGGTCTGTCTTTACTTGTTTCCTTGGCAACCATTATTGGTCCAATATTCTCGTCTGACAGTTGACTTTGTCGAATAGAGCATGAGTCCCATCTAATTAACAGCATACTACAGTGAAACTTCTCTAAACCGGACCCTCGGAAAACCGGTTTCCCCTTCAAATCGGCCTTTTTAAAAAGTCCCGGCCATTTCTCATTAAAGTTAATGTAAATTATCTTCACAAAACCGGCAACCTCTACAAACCGGACACCGGCCACCTTTTTCAAGTTTTGGGTTAATTAACCAAGTAAATTTCACCCCACTTTACCGGCCGGTTATAAAACTTACCTGTCATAAATTACTAAAGAAACAAGGAAATCATTACATAATAGTTCACCTTTGGAGGCCTTAATTAGTGTTAAGTGTTGTGTACACAAACAAGCATTATCCGTACATTATTTTGATGACCATTTAAGAGTAATTTATGACATTTTAGTGTAATCTTTGTCCAAGCTAATAAATTATGGTTTGAAAATAAAAAAAATGATTAACATCAATTAAATATCATTGAATATACGATGCCGTCCGGTAAATTTGTCCACATATTAAGCAGAAATTTTGCGGTTTGCGGTAACATCAAAATAATTTTAATAAATCTTTAAAATAGATATAATTTGAACTGTATGCCTTTGAACTAATTTTAACGAAAAACAACGCTAAACACCACGCAAATAAACAAAGCATGTGGCTTACGTATGTTTACATCCGGTAAATCAGCTCATGAATATTAATGAGATGATTGTAAAAGTTGAATCATGTGGTTGCTTTTGTTTGGAATATTTCTTACAAAAGGACATAATTTTTCTTCAATTATACTAGTTGTATGATCATTATTTGATATTTAGCTAAAATTTGCAATGAAATTCGCAGATGTTCAATCTTTTAACAAACTGAAGACCACGGGTAATGTTCAGTTGGAAGATACGGAGAATAACGTAATTGAAAGTGGGCTGGTTTACTGTACAAGCGGAATCACCAAACTCGAGTGATCTATCGTTTTTTGTTAGAAGTGAACATTTCTCAGAAGCATTGCAATTGAATTTTTTTAACTTCTCTCAAATGAAACATGCTATGATAACTTAACAATAAAATGAAATTGATTAAGGACCCAAACTCTGTACCCAATAGGGCGGTAACTGAAAATCACGGTAGATTTCACTAAACTTCATTAAACCGGCCACCTCTGTAAACCGGCCATTTTTCTCTGTCCCAGTGGCGGCCGGTTTAGAGAAGTTTCACTGTATTTGCTGGCTCATCTTGCATACTCCTCGTGACAGCTCTCACACTTTGTCGCTCGGTCGTTATATGACTCATACTAGGTTTTCCTACACTTTCATTCCCTATGTCGCTACGGCAATTGGTCTGCTTGCTGTTTCGAACAGCCTTCTTTTCAAAATCATTACCCTTCATTGACTCTACAATTACTTTTGAGTGTGCGCCTGGCTCGACACACTCAATCTTGGGACTCTCTCCATTCTCTTGGTTTAGTTGTTCTTGTCTTTCAAGACCTGCAGGGTGCTCTACTTAATGCGTCAGCATTACCATGCTTTTGACCGCTTCGATGTGAAACTCTTATATTGTAATTTCCCAGTAACTCTAGCCATCTTGCTACCTGTCCCGATGGATTTTTTAGACTTCTAAGCCAACTGACGGCAGCGTTGTCTGTTCTTAGATGTATTATTTGACCATAAACATAAGAGTAAGTTCGAAATCTGCATTTCCTAATTGGACGTTATATAGCAATACCCCATAAAGCCGTAATTCTTTGCCATTTACATCATAAAGTCGATATTCCGAGTCATTTAAGTGTAGAGTTTTATCAGCTGTTTTTAACAGCTCTTGGTACAATCTGTAACTTAAAAGTGTTGAAGTTGATCCATTGACAATCAAAATATTGATGGGCAAAGTGTCAATATAACCTTTTGTATAAAGACCGTTATCGTAAATTCCGCCATTATTGCCTATTTGTCCTACTTTAAATTGTTCTGACCGTAATGTACTGTAGCCCACTGGTTCCCGGTCTAATGAGCCAGTGAGGCATTGAAGTTTCCCTGGTTCCCATTGTCAGATGTCTGGTTGGTTCTGTTTTCATTGTGTCTAACAGTCCTCTGTGTCTGCTGTTTTGCATGAAATTCCTGCTTGCACTTCGCAAAGGCTATACAGTTCTTGATCAAATGGTCTGTCTTTCCACAAAAATGACAGGAAAGCGGCTTTCTAGCATTCCTGCTGCTGCCATAGTTCTGTCGGTTTTACCTTCTGGTTGTCTGTGAACTTTTGTCGTCGAGCGTGTCAACTAATCCTGTCAGTTTGTGCAAGGTATCAGCCATGTTGGTATTACCTTCATCGTCATTAAACGTCTGTTTTGGTATACCTGTTTCTGTCACCATTCGTACATTTGGTCTTTTCCTGTCAGTGCAGTCGCCGATTATAGCTTCAAACCTCTCAATCACTTCGACTGCTTCGGTCACTGATGTGCATTCTTGATTGGTACATTGGTACTTTATTTCAGGTGTGACGCTCTTATATAACTGGTTCAAAGCTAATACTTCCTGTGCCCTGGCGTCCAAATCAGAATATGCTCGCTGTGCCATCTGTCTCAAATCGTCTGCAAGAGCAGCAATAGACTCCCCTTGTCCCCTCTTCCTTGACTCAAGTCGTGATAGCCATCTGTTCTTTTGTCTCGTGCTACCAAACCTCTGACCAAGTCTTTGTACCAAAACGTCGTATGTCTGTCTCTCAGTAACTGTCAGGCTGATATAGAATGTCCTTGCCTGTCCCTTCAGCGCCATTCCCAAAGCTAAAACCTTCTCGTGCTCAGTCCATCGGCCCAGTTCTGCGCATATCTCGAAATGTGAAATATACTCTTCCCAGTCATCTCCTCCGTCGTACGTCTCTGGCTTGATGGATAGCTTGTACGGTGTCGTTTGGTTTACATCTCCACGCCCCTGTCGTCTGTTTAACCCATCTCGGTAAATTAGATTACTGTAACCGCTCCCTCGTCCACATGCTCCAGACCTTGGATCATCTAGCGTCTCGTTTGCATCGTCGAATTCGTTGTCTCGTCCGTCTCGTGGATCTGTGTGTCTAGGAAAGGTTATTTCTCTGTCTGGCGTTTCTTTCATTTTTCAAATCGTTGTTCCTTCATTACAAACATCATGAATACATGTATGGACCATTCAAACCTTCAAATTACATCACACCAAGGTTCCATTATTAAAATACGTAAGTTCATTCAAAATGAGTTCGTATACAAAACTGTGTATAATATGAAATCCCACACTTCTGACACCAGTGTGTCATAGACGGGCGAGTGGTCCTCTGTTTTGTGTAAAATGTTAGTTCTCTTCATTGTATAAGTAATAAGATACACCTTGGCCGTAATATTTGTATTATTATCTCACCCTTATATATTCATATTCATAAGTATATATAAAATTATAATAGCATGTAAGTACTTTGTGTCGTCATCCCGTTCATTTAAACAGTATGTATAATAATAAACTATTTAAGACGATGGCCTTCCAAATTTCCAAAAATACTTATGCAAGAAGGGGGGCGTCGGTGTGGTGGGATATCGCATCCTAATAAAATAGACTGTCGGAATTTGTTTTATAATAGTAATGCGTTGCATTTTTGTTCCAACGATTCCTCAATATAGTGGATTAATTTAAAATCTTTATGAACAATTTATGGAAATCTAATCGGAAGTGAACGTTCGCCATTGCTGCCTTCACTCTGATTCGGAACTATATTATCATTTTCAGTTCTTTCATTGATATAATAACAATAGTATGTTAACTTAGTATAGAATTTCGTTTGCATCTGGAAAAATCCTATATTTTGTTAAAATATTCATGACTGGTACCTTAATTACAAATTCAGCTAAAAATATTAAAACAGTATCTGGAATTCGAGTTGTTGTTCACTGGCTAGTCTGATGTTCTCGCTTCGTCAGTCTGATGCGATATGCCATTTTGCCTCAGCCTCCCGCCTTATATACCCTCTGAGACCGACCGGCAAATTAATACTCGGCCGGCAACTCAGAACTTTTGGCCATAACTTTAATACAGCAATAAGTTAGCTTGCCGGTCGGACTTAATTATTAATTTATTATTAGATGAAAACCAAATTTTAAATTTCCCCGCTAAAAAAACTCTTTATAAGGAAGTGTGACGTATCAAGCATGACCTTATCACAAGTCTCCAAGGACGCTACAATCATGATTATGATTGGAAAACATAGTCCCAATGAATTTTACAGATTACTTAAACATACTTATCAAAAGTATTTACAAAATAATAAAATTTAACTATTTTGCATGAAAATAGGACATTTAACCGTTTAATCACTTATTAAATAGGATAACTTTGTGATAAATACGAAACTATCATAAAATGTCCGACGACGAGGGAAAAATGAAATAGCAAGCTGAAAACGCGAGTATAAGAGAATTACATAAAAAAAATACCAATCATTTCTAGATGAAACCTGAGGATTCAGTAGCCTGTTCCCCAACTTAGGTAAATTTGTATGGGATATCTTATAAAATTTCACAAGACAAGAACAGTTTTCCTGGGAGCAAAACTTTGACAAAGTAAAAAATATTTTAAAAACTTAACTGGAACTTTAAAAAAAATCATAACTTGATAATAAGTTTATGCTAAATAACATTCATAATACGAGCTAAATAACCGTTATCATTAATGTGAGGAAATGTTAAATATAGATATATTTTAAAGGTAGGCTTCTATATATACTATTACAATATGCGCGATCTATCATTATGTGCTGCTGATCGATCATTATATGCTGTCGACCGATCATTATGTGCTGCTGATTTTATCGCTATTTTGCAGTATTTTCCTTTGATCTTTGTGTGCGATATTATTCCATCTCACTCTACTAGCGTGAGATAGGCCCATCTCAGCTCGCTGTCAAGACGTCGTTAAGTAAACACTGTGACGTCACAATGTTACAAAACAGCGATAAACAGATTATTTACGTTTTATGAAACTCGATGCATTTTCTCGTCATCTCATCTCAAGGCTGATCTAACATTATGTGCTGCTGATCTATCATTATATGCCGTTGATCTATCATTGTGTGCTGTTGATCTATCATATGCTGTCGACCGATTATTATGTGCTGCTGATCTATCATTATATGCTGTCGATCTATCATTATATGCTGCTGATCTATCATTATGTGCTGCTGATCTATCATTATATGCTGTCGATCTATCATTATATGCTGTCCATCTATCATTATGTGCTGCTGATCGATCAATCATTATGTGCTGCTGATCTATCATTATATGCTGCTGATCTATCATTATATGCTGCTGATCTATCATTATATTCTGCTGATCTATCATTATATGCTGTCTATCTATCATTATATGCTGCTGATCTATCATTATATGCTGTCGATCTATCATTATATGCTGCTGATCTATCATTATATGCTGTTGATCTATCATTATATGCTGCTGATCTATCATTATATTCTGTTGATTTATCAAATATGCTGTTGATCTTTTGCCTATCTCTTATCCAGGTACTCCGGCTTCCTCCCCCAATAAAAACTGGACGCCATGATATAGCTGAAAAAATTGCTGAAATTGGCGTTAAAACACCATTCAAACAAACAAAACAAAAAACTTATCCGCAACTCCACATTACTAAATGAAATCCGATGAAACTAACAGATTATTTGTCACATTATACTTTTAATTTTAAATGATATTTAAATGCTCACAGTTTTAACTTTATGATTAGGTGAAGGTTGTTAGAGTAGTAAAAAGTCAAAATAAGAGGAGCGGTATGATATATAGTGAATAGATTGATTAACGCTACAAAAAGAATAGATTAACAGTAGTAAAGGGGCGGGGATGCGGTAGTAAAGGAAAAGAACAGAGGCACTTCAAGAATGGACTATATAGGGGAAGTGAAGATATATAGGAAAGCCAGTAAAGGGATGGTGGTGGTATTGCTTGAAAGAATGAATCGGAACAGAAACCATGACTCACAAGCATACCAAGCGCTGGCTGCTAAAACTCGGCATCCTCCTCCTAGCGCTCATTAATGGGCAACAATGGGAGCATACCAGAAAAAGACATACACACAGCGATCTGTAAAGTCGACCATATATTAAACTGTGCTATATACTCGGCTAGTTCCTGCGACTACTGAGTGAATACAGTCGTCTTAGTTTATCCTTGACACTTTATAGGCACTGATGAAAAGGGAGGACAGTTTTAACAACATTCCATAGCTATACAAATACTATCAGTAGCTTTTCCTGAATGATAAAATATCGAACCAAGAAATCCACATACTGAATGGACGTCTCCCTGTATAAAAAGGTCCAAAACATTTATCTTATCTTAACTTTGCAACATATAACAAAAAACAATTTTAGATAGAAAAGTCTCCTAAATCCGGATTTAATATGCTTAGGTGATGAAGATATACACTCTGAAATTAGAAAAGCTGGTAGGGTGAAGGTCATGTAGTAATATCTCCATAGCATCATACGAACAGCTTGAAACAACGCGGAAGCTCCTCAGAACTGAAAAAATATTCAACGTGTGACCCTGGTAAAAAAAAGGTGAGAAAATAGCGGCAATTACAGATGTATTGATCATATTTCTATCCATACCTAAATGTTGTTATACATACTCTTTAGACATGCAGGATTCCTACCTGAAGCACAGCGTGGATTCCAGTCAGGCTAGTCACGGCACTGTTGACATGAAATTCTGTTCGAAACGGGTCCAGAAAAAGTGCATGAGGCGAAATATGCCTCTCTGAATGATTTTGGTGCCTAAATTTTGTTGCATTGATTTGTTTGTTAAACTACGTGGTTAAAGGTGAACTCTCGAATTTATGCTCATGAATGGAGTCGATCAAGGCTGTGTCCTAGCTCCTACACTGTTCTCTATTTCCACGGGTTCCTCAAACAACAAACTTGATGACTATTTCATAAGGATACCTTTTGCGTCTCAATAAAGACCAGATGGGCTGTGCATCGGCCATACCATTGTTAACACTGTTGTATAACTCAGAAGTCTGGAACCATGTACAAGATCATCCGCTAGCAAGTAACGTGCTCGTGCTATCATGATGCGCCATCTACGCAAAATTACTATGGTTCTGAGGCCACATTTGAGTTTTACAATGTTGAGGTTCTTAATTTTTTTTCGAGTAATTATAAACTCCCAATAAAATTGGACGACATAAACCAATGACGAAAATTGCGTAAAATTAAATGGCAACAACAAACACATTTACTACAAATGCATTCTGATTTCTGTCATTAAGAAAACATATACTAAACAGATTCTCAAAAATAAAAATTAAACATATCCTTTTATTTGATAAAGGCTTTTTACAATATCAAAATGTAAATAAAGTTAGCCAGCAATAGAAGACCTGAACTTTTGCAATGAACAGTAACAAACAAGAGGATCTGAAAATGTAAGGTGCACCTTTTCGTTTAACAGATTCACTGAGTTGCATACTTTTGAAGTTTTTACGATCTGATTTGGCATAATACTTATTTTGCTAAGGGTGGGCACAGAAAAACTTATTTCCAAGTATCCTTAGTTACCGCGAATTAAAGTAAAGTCAATCGATTAACATCTTGCAGATTTAGATATTTACAATATTTATTGGGTTTGAGCGCCACTGATGAGTCTTGATTAGACAACACGGGCGTATGGCTTAGTTAATTTGATAGCTTTGTTATCTTTTATGACATTTAATTTACAACCACTGGTTCGATGCGTTTGCTGGTGGGCAAATCAGTGGTTCACAAGAGTATCGATAATTATTTTAGTGTTTAAAATTACATGTACTGCCCTGAAAATCATTTAATTTCTAAGGTTTTTCTTATCGTAAGGTATAGCTGGCTTTAGCTGGTATAACTTTTAGATTGTCTATGATACAAACTTTACAACATCTTATATTTTGTTTGCTTTATTAATCCTTTTTGGGTTTCAGCGCCACTGATAGTCTTGATTAAACCTAACGGGCGAATGGCGTAGTTAATTGTATAGGCTTTTTTTAAATCTTAAATAGCATTTTATTTGCTACTACGTGTGAAATGAGAAATGTCGTGCTGTAGATAGAACATTTTTACCTCCGAACCTGTTTATATTCTTTGGTTAAGTGCAAGAAATTGATTCAATTTAGAAATCATTGAAATAACACAAACCCACTAAAAAAAATAGATGAGTCCCGGTACTTCGGAAGGTACATTTACACTGCATGGTATCACTCAGGTTAAAATCAGGTTATTAGGCATATCCTTGGGTAGCCCTTATCCAGTAAGAAGGGAAATGGATGAAGTAACGGTCCAACAAAGTCATGATGGCGACCGTAAAATTTGATAAATGTTGACTTCAATATTGAGCACGTAAGGAAATTAAGGCTTTAGAGTACCTGATTGATTGGGAGATGTATTTTCCAGATGCATGTCCTGCTGAATTGTCGCAGCACAAAACAGGTTATATTTTGTAAAAGTTGATTCTCAAATTACCTTTATTGCCAATTTCTAGAAAGAAATCAAGTTAAAGGAAATCCTTTTCGATTGAACATAAATTTAGTGTTAACCATTTTGTTTTAGAAAAATAAACTTGAATTTTTATCTTATTCGGTTTATCAAGAAATATTTGGTTGGACTTAATAAGGTCAATGTTTACAATATAAAATTTTTATAGTTGTTTACTGTATCAATTCCATTGGACTTAGAACATGACTCATTGTGATGTTATGTGCTGGGGATTTTTTTGTTTCTAATGCAGCTTTAAACATGTATTTTTTTTACTGTGGGATAAAATAAAACTTCAAAAGGAAAACCATACCAATAAAGGCTGCCCCACATGTCTCCGAGTTTCAGATAACGGAACTCTCTTAGTGAGGTAAAACCAATAAGGCTGGACTACGGACCATAATGTGTTTGGAGATTGTCACGCTTCTCATAGAGGTTACAGTGGGTGGCTATTAGGTAATAGCCAGATGTGACAGATGTCTGGACTACGGACCATAAATATATGTTGTTTGGAGATTGTCACGCTCCTCCGATAGGTTGATAAGGGAAACCCTCTTATAGAGGGATGGGCGTAAGATAATAACCAGATGTCTGGACTACGGACCATTGATATAATGTGTTTGGAGATTATCACGTCCTCCGATAGGCTGATAAGGGAAACACTCTTATAGAGGGATAGGTGTAAGATAATAACCAGATGTCTGGACTACGGACCATTGATATAATGTGTTTGGAGATTATCACGTCCTCCGATAGGCTGATAAGGGAAATCCTCTTATAGAGGGATGGGAGTAAGATAATAACCAGATGTCTGGACTACGGACCATAGATATAATATGTTTGGAGATTATCACGTCCTCCGATAGGCTGATAAGGGAAACCCTCTTATAGAGGGATGGGTGTCAGATAATAACCAGATGTCTGGACTACGGACCATTGATATAATGTGTTGGAGATTATCACGTCCTCCAATAGGTTGATAAGGGAAATCCTCTTATAGAGGAATGGGTGTCAGATAATAACCAGATGTCTGGACTACGGACCATTGATATAATGTGTTTTGAGATTATCACGTCCTCCAATAGGTTGATAAGGGAAATCCTCTTATAGAGGGATGGGTGTCAGATAATAACCAGATGTCTGGACTACGGACCATTGATATAATGTGTTTTGAGATTGTCACGCTCCTCCAATAGGTTGATAAGGGAAACCTTCTTATGGAGTGATGGGAGTCAGCTAATGATCAGATGTCTAGACTACGGACCATTGATATAATGTGTTTGGAGATTATCACGTCCTCCAATAGGTTGATAAGGGAAATCCTCTTATAGAGAGATGGGTGTCAGATAATAACCAGATGTCTGGACTACGGACCATTGATATAATGTGTTTGGAGATTATCACGTCCTCCAATAGGTTGATAAGGGAAATCCTCTTATAGAGTGATGGGTGTCAGATAATAACCAGATGTCTGGACTACGGACCATTGATATAATGTGTTTTGAGATTGTCACGCTCCTCCAATAGGTTGATAAAGGAAACCCTCTTATGGAGTGATGGGAGTCAGGTAATGATCAGCTGTCTGGACTACGGACCATTGATATAATGTGTTTTGAGATTGTCACGCTCCTCCAATAGGTTGATAAGGGAAACCCTCTTATAGAGGGATGGGTGTAAGATAATAACCAGATGTCTGGACTACGGACCATTGATATAATGTGTTTTGAGATTGTCACGCCCCTCCAATAGGTTGATAAGGGAAACCCTCTTATGGAGGGATGGGTGTCAGATAATAACCAGATGTCTGGACTACGGACCATTGATATAATGTGTTTGGAGATTATCACGTCCTCCAATAGGTTGATAAGGGAAACCCTCTTATGGAGGGATGGGTGTCAGATAATAACCAGATGTCTGGACTACGGACCATAGATATAATGTGTTTGGAGATTGTAACGCTTCTCCTAGAGGTTGATAGGGGAAACCCTCTTCCAGGTGGGTGGCTTTTAGGTAATAACTAGATGTCTAGACTACGGACCGTTGTTGTAATGCGTGGTTGTTACGCTCTATGCAAGAAAAAGAGCACTATTGTACATTTCAAAATAGAGTATAGTCCTAGTATCCTCTGCGTGAGGCTTAGTTTTTCTTGTCAGTCCTTACCATTTAAATGTATAACTTGTTATCGTCTTGAATATAGCGGATATACTGCAGGCTGAACGTTAAGCAACCATTGTATCAAACTGACCAGACCCTTACGCGAAATTAACTATATTGGCCTGGGATCATCACAAATAATAATATCGTATTCATTTATTTCTAAAACGACAGCAAAACAATAGAAAGCTAAATTCTGCTTAGCAAATATTTTTGTCAGAATCTTTAACACATAGGGGTCATCATCAAAATTCACGATATGACATTTTGAATTAAAAGAAAGAAAAATTAAAAATAATGTGTTGGGATGTCAACTCAGATGTCTCCCCAAATCCCCATTGATAGTATTGCTTACCACTTAGGACATTAAAATGTACCTACACATCAAATTTCATTAAAATCGGACAACGTTTAAATTTGACGCTTTTTTGTCGGCCATTTTGAAACACACGGTCGAAAATAAATTCGGAATATGGATTTCCACTCGGGACATTCAAATCCATCTCCACACCAAATTTTGTTGCAATCAGAGTACATTAAATTTCATCGAGATCGGATAACGTTGAAAATTATAAACGTTGGAAATAAATTTCAAAGGTAGCGTTGCACTCGAAATACAAAATCTACCTTCATACAAAATTTCGTTGACATCGGACCACGGTAAATTTTATCCATTTTTGGGTGTGTGTTGTCAAGTGGCGGGCGTTATCAAAACTGATTTTTACTGTACCCCTCCATATGTCGATCTACAACTGTGCCAATTTTAATTTGATTCTATTAAGGCGTCTCAGAGAAATGTGTCGGACAAGTTCACGGTCTGTAAAAAGTGGAAACCAAAACATGTGCAAAACAATGTGCCAAATTGGTTAACCTGTTACATATAGATTCATAATCCTATGCAAAGCAAGACAAAGAAAAGACAAACTGGAAACAGACATCTATTACATTCAGTTGTAAAACTAGATGCTTCGGAAGGGTCCAGTTGTAAAACTAGATGTGTCCTGCATCATGTCTTTCGTTAGTGAGATGTAGGGTTAAAGTAAGGCGTAAAAATCTCTTCATACAGTTAATATCGTAAATCTAGAACGAATATAAAACAAATTCTGTCAGGAAAAATGCTCCAATCGTTTCAAAAGGACAACATTGTAACTTCAATTACATCCAATAAATGTTATTGCTTTTGTGTTAAATTTAAAGTTTTTAAATATATAGGAAATGCATTATTTATAGCATGTCTATTATGGTCATACATTTATTGTCAAGCAATAATATAAGTTATATACGTTCATATCTGTAGATATGGAGATTTTAACACCTGAAGTGCCCCAAGTACGGATATGAACGTGTATAACGAATTTATCCCCGGTATTAGTTTGAAATAATGCATTTTTAAGTACTTTGTCAACGACGTTAAAGTGTCGTTTTCATCATTATCAAAGGAAGTTTGATTGAAATTTGATAAAAATGAGGCTTTTACCAGGTGTAGGGTACTACCTTTGAAGGGTGTACAGGGGTCCTGAAGGTGTTCAAATCTCCATATCTACGGATATGAACGTATATAACTTATATTATTGCTTGACAATAAATGTATGACCATAATTTATCCCCGGTATTAATTTGAAATAATGCATTTTTAGGTACTTTGTGAACGTAATGGCGGACGTTAAACTGACGTTTTCATCATTATTAATTGAAGTTTGATTGAAATTTGATAAAAATGAGGTCTTTTTATAAGGTGTTTCTGAAAAAGAACAGTTTTTTGTTGGATTCAAACAGATGTTTAAGAAATAAATTTTGGCGCTGAATGTCTTGCAGAGACGTCATAATAGTGTGACGTCGTTGTTTGTCAAACTTTTGTTTCTTTTTCTATTAAAAATAAAGCAAATTTGAATCTTTTGTTAAAGATTTGATCATCCTGTAAATGACACAAACCGTTTACCATTTATCATATAAACGCATCTTAAGTACTTTTGTGTGACTTAGCAACGAGCCGACCGTATATTCCAGGAATAATACCGATACGGGGATAAGTATAGTTCAACATATACCAAATATTTATTTGTCTTTTTTCGATAACTGAATATTTAAATGTTAAAGTATATTTTAAGTACAGTAAATACTGCATGTGCATAACTACATTCGCATTATTTAAACGCTATCAGATGTTTTATGTTGCACAAGAACGTGGTACATCTGTATATCTAAAATATGATAATTATATTCCAAAAACAACATCAAAGAGGAAAACAACGCGAGCCGAAAGTCATTGAACGATTACAAATCTGAATTTAGACAAGCAACAAAACATAAAAACTGAGTAAACTATGGGTGTACTCAGGTGCACCGGACGAGTAAGCAGTAACTATGGGTGTACTCAGGTGCACCGGACGAGTAAGCAGTGCCTACCGCTAATTAAATTCCGGACTAGTTATTCATTGTAGTGTCTGGGAAAAAATCAAAGCATGTTATATATAAGAAACACTATCTATGACAAGGCGAAATATCTGATGGTATTTGAGAGATTGATTTCCTATAACGGTTAGTTAAGTCATGGTAAAAGCCATATAACTTCTAAAACGGTAACATTATCAGTTACCTACGTTATTACCCGGGTGTATGGAAATTGTACCACCTGAAAGTACTTCTGTTCAGCCTGAGGCGAAGCCGAAGGCTGTCCAGAAGTACTTTCAGGTGGTACAATTTCCATACACCCGGGTTATAACGTTGGTAACGGATTTATCCCCGGCTAACAAGTGTAAAAGGCTGAAAATAGGTTCTTTTGTCGTCAGAAAATGCTAAATGGACAACGTCATCACAGTTGCTCACAAAAAATTATACGTTTTTTATGAAGAAAATGCCCATTTTACCAAGTCGAGGATGTTACCTTTGGTAACAACCTCAGACTTAGCGAGTTTAAAGAGTTTTTATTTGTTTTACATTGTTTTTCCTACTTTCGGTATTTTGGCGCCTCAAGTCACGCTATCATAACGTCAACAGACAATGACGTCAAATTCCGATTAAATTCATATTTATGTGCGTCAGTGTGAATATAGGGCATCTACAGTGTTTAAAAGGAAGAACAAATACAAATATAAAAAGACAGAAATGTTCATTTGTGGAATAACATACACAGGTACTCTAGAACATACATTAGCAACGCACAAACAATACACCCTGCGACGTTAGCAACGAAGACGGGGGCATGGGATTTGTACCGACGTGTAACCAACCAATCAAAAGTCCGCATTTGTTGCAAGCCGGGGATAACAACATAGGTACAACCGACCCTTGTTTGAGTAGTTTAGTAGTCGACAGCGGTGACCGGTTTGGAAACAAAGAATAGCGATCGGAGGATCTTGCATAAGTTATACGTTATGAAAAACTCGCATAAACACGTTTTTCGTAGAGCCTAGTTTGTAGGTTTTCAGAGTCTATTTCTAGAAATAGATCTTAGTAATAAACCAACCTTAGTGTATTTAATTTTAAACTTGCTAGGTCCACCGAATTCGCCATTGATCAGAAACAGAAAATCATCAGTATAGAGGAATGTGAAAGTTAAGGTTTTGACTAGTGTTTTTCTTTCTACTTCAGTAGATCTTCTATAAATTCAGCATCAAAAGAGTACAAAAACAAAAACAGATTGGCGAGGATATGAACACCATTAGTACCCACTGGAATACCAAGTCTGTTGAAAAACGTGTATTACAAACAATGACAAATACCGATAGTTGTCAATCAGAATATCATACATTTGACAGATTTTTTTTCAGTGTATTTATTATCCGATTTAGAGTCAGTAATGACAACGTAAGTGCTGTCGTGGTTAATTACCAGGTATAACTATCGTCTTATTCTGTTTTTTCTTTAAAAAGCCGTGTTTAATAAGATCTAATGTGCATATGGGAGATGGTGGTGTAGAGTGTCTAAAAGTAAAAGGTTTTAATGCTGTAAAATATACACACCTTCAAATGTCTATCCGGTCTGTTGAATTTCAGTATCCACGTTTCTTTTATGGGACTATTGGAATAGCAAGTGTCACTGTATATTTGGGGGCCTGTTTTTCATTGCTGTTCAAATAGTGGTCAGTAGTTTGGATAAAGGTTTGGTGGTACAGATCCTGCTATAAAATGCTGTTGGAGGGGTTTTAAGGGTATTTGTGAAGTTTTGGTATCCAATACAAAGAGGGGAGATCACAATGTCGACTTTGATATGAAGACCAAAGGATGCCAACACCGATTTATGATTTTCAATTTCCTTATTTGAAAGCACAGTAGATGTGTAGGCAGAATTGCTTGATTCAGTTATTAAACACTCTTTATAACGTTTCTTGGAAATACTAAACAGATGGCATTGGAATATTTTCCCTTTGAGCCGATGTTAACCATTTTCTCTCGTGGTGCTAAGTTGATTTTAAGTGTGTATGAGACCATCAAATGAATATTACCGGTAAGGTTTGTTTTTCATTGGTTCGCTGGTTTCGGGAAAAAGCATTCTCCTCATATGGTTCTATTCGAAGCTGACGCCAACGGTGGGGCAAATTTGCATTACCGATTCAGCAATTATGTCTGAATGTTTTCAATACATGGATGCTTTCTGCATTTTAATTGCTTTTAAATTAAACAAATAGATAGGTTATAATATCTTTTTCATATATTATATTATAAATATACGTAAGTTAAAACTTGTTTTCACGGGGTTCAAGTAATTAAAATATTGGGATTAATAATGGCATTTTAACAAAGTCAGCATACTTTGGAATTTTATAGGATTCTGGTTTTGGATTTTGCAAACTACGCTGAACCCCGTAAAAATATTTACTGTTATATTGCTTATATATACGTGAAACCTAAATACAATGAAGTTACATTGGTAAATGTCTGTTATATGACGATGCCTTACTACACCTCATCAGGACTGACTCTATAATACATAAATATGCAAATTGATAACAAAGGAGATTTCGTTTGGTAATGGTTACATACGGGTTTTGGAGATAAAAGTCAACCGAATCGAAATCTTGCCCACAAAAAGCGTGGACTTGTCAGGAACAATAACTGCTACAAGACTGTTTTAAACTTTTGGGTACTTGAAGGTCCCTTCATAAAGAACACGAATGATCTTGAAATGAAGGCATATATGTCATAAGTACTGACAGATTTTATTTTAATGTATTTTGTTAGTAGATGTTTCAGTAAACAAATTCAAAGTCAATCAAAATATCATTCTTTAATTAAAATTAAAAACGTTAATATATCAAAATACAGACATCAAACAACATAAAACGTCAAATTAAATATAGAACTTAAACACCAATCAAACCATAACACCGTAATAACTTTTTATATAATTGTCTCCCTTTAACGAAGAAGGAAATTATGTTACTGGCATGATTTTGTATGACGACATGCAATGCTATAAATGAATTTCTAACAATATCAAATCCATTCCACGAAATCTGTACAAAGCTTCAACAGTTAAAAGAAGGTCTATTTTATTACAATAAACTAGTGTTTTACAATAGCACTAATAGCTGTGAGTAATGTAGTTTCTCCCATTTTGTGGGACATTCCCATACCTACACACTCTCGATAGTTAACATCAAAAACATGCTCGCTAAAGCACGCATGCTAAAAGTCTTGATTTTAAATATCGAGAGTGTAGAAATATTGTAATCCAATCAAATTGAAGACGAATCTATGTACAGTTTCTTAATATGTTGTGCCTTGATTATTTAAGTATTAAGCTTGTTACAGTTGACCAGAGACTAATGGCACTAAACTATAACCTCAACTAACTGCTTACGGAGTAAAGGGAGACTTTAAAACAAGTCTCTCCATGGGTAATTCCTTTGTCTATCTCATTCTTTGGTGTGCTTAATTTTATCTAAATCAAACATTTTATATCCTTTCCTTAAAACAAAAATTGTAATTCAAAGTTACTACATCACTGACATTATTGTCAATACACAATGAAGGGCCTGACTAAGCTTCATTATTACAGAGATTTACACATAGCCAAGAACGTCCATGGTCAGACGTGTGGACTTCAAATTGCCTGACTAAGCTTCATTATTACAGAAATTAACAAATAGCCAAGAACGTCCATGGTCAGACGTGTGGACTTCAGATGGCCTGACTAAGCTTCATTATTACAGAAATTAACACACGGCCAAGAACGTCCATGGTCAGACGTGTGGACTACAGAAAACTACGTTCCCTGGGATCAACTTATACATAATAGTTATATGTAGGAAAAAAAACCTGCCCTTTTGTTGATAAAACAATGTATGTATACAAAACCACGTAATATTAAATCATTGGTCAATACAAATGAGCACAACATAACTAGTATTTACATAAACCAGCTTACATTATAATACTAACTACTCCAACAAGTAATGAAACAGTAACTATAATGAACTGAGGTACGATACTATCACTGATGCTGGACTGACATTCTGGGATTTTATGTTGACATTTTATCTGAGGTAGAAAGGAATTCCAAAACGCCATTTTTCTTGGTTTAAAGTTTTTAAAATCTTTAATGGTTACATTATTGCTTTTTGAAAACAATCGGTTAAATACTTTAGTATCTCTTCTGTAAGGAGGGTGGTGACTAACTCCATCAATTGTTAATTTCCTGAAAAGTACATTATATATATGAGAAATATTGCTGTGTAAACTATTTCAATGGTGATTTTTGTCTTTTATCATTGTTATAATAGCTTATGTTATTTTCTCCATCTACGACCAGACTGGGAGGGTTCCCAGTGTTCGACCCTCAGAGTTGCCTTGCCCAGTTTGCGGATAGCGGGGGCTCTGTCGTTGTTGGGTTGCCATGTTATAATATGGGAAGCCTGGCCGCGGAAAGTAGTGGGTGACGTGTATGAAGAATGCCACATTCCTTGCACGTTAAGGACCCCTTTTCTAGATTTCGAAAAAGAGTAGGCTCATTTTAGACGATGCAAAAGGCTAATTTGTAGGTCCTATCCAAATACTCATACATTTTTAGTGGCAGTCAAAATTTTGTTTCCGTTGCCTTATCCCTTTTCCCCATTGATTTTTTGTACGTCTAACATTGAATTATTCAAGCACCTTAATTTTAAGCCTTTGTTCAGTATATTTAAGGAGTTAGTGAGTACATTGTTTTATCCAAAATTAATTATGTATTTTGTTAAAATCTGAAAATTTAGCGATTGATAAAAAACTGGGTATACAAAACCTTGTATCATCTATATAGGTGATACAATATGTACATTCGTCGGACCTACTTTTTGACGTCATAATGAATGTTTTAACCTATGATTCGCTTTGGCGACTCTCATTTTGTGAATAAAATGTGACGTTAGGGACGATATTTAAAATGCTTCGTTTTAATATTAATTTTTTTAGTTTTCAACATTTAGCTTTTGTTATACCTTTTTTTAAATTCATAATTTTAGATACACTTATAACATACATTTAAGTACAGGTACAATTACATGTATCCAGTCTCTACAGTTTCATACATTCCGCATCACAACTTCACGCTACGCGTGTAGTAGTAATACAAATGTACACAATTGTCTCGACGTGATACAGGTAGTTGTATCCTACACAGAACGTATGAAATGTGTATGTACATGCATCTGAACTGTTCAGTCACTTGAATAAAAATTATGAAATTGAAACATACAGATTAAGTTGGTTTTGATTTTTCGAGATAAAAATCATCCACTTGCGACATGATAGATAATGAGATCGAGAAAATAAAATCAAAATAGCCATAATTATTGGTCTCAAAATTGTGTTATTTGACATTTTTTGCGCAAATACGCGATCATTTTGCATTAAACTGGACAATGAAAAATATAAGCATGTGTAACCACGTGTTAACCATATTCTTACCCATATTTTACGTAATTTCCCCAGACGGTCATCATCAGTCGACTGGCAGCTTTGTCATGTTCGGAATACTGGAAGAGTTCGTGACCAACTAGTGGCGCTCCAAACTGATAAAACATATCCCGACCATGTGGTACACCTAATATTAAAAGAATTGAATGAATTTCACATAGTTTCGATCTGCATAGCAAGACGAATATTATATCGGAAAACAAATTGGATACATACAGTGTTATTCATTGATTCATTATACAAAGCAGTTTTAAACAATATAATCTGAAACGAGGAGTATACTTGTATTGGCATATTAGTTTGTCTTGTAAATCTCCGTGATAAGCCGTATTGTTTTAAATTTATTGTATACATATTAACTTTTAGCTTCTTTAAATGAAACAAGAAAACTTTTGATGCAAAGCATCAGTTCGCCGCCGATTTATTCTACCTTCTGCACGCGTTTGTTAAACTGATTTCTAAAAACAAAGCATTTGGACTGATTCCCCATAAGAATCTATGTAACGCTAAGCCCTGCTGTTGTGGCCAGTTTCAATTGCCAATTTCTAAATTTGTGCACATGTAATCTTTTGCCATATATTAAATCATAAATATACTTGAATTAAAACTAATATTCACGTGGTTCAATTAAATTATTGACACAAAATTTATTTATTGAATCTTACAAATATCGGCATACTCCGGAATTGTCTACACAAAATAGCCTTCTATTCTGGTTTCCGATTTTTTAAAGCTACGCTCGTAGATAGAGCTATCAACTAAAGACTTAGTACCAGGATAAAAAATGGTCTCCCTCTATTATTAACTTCCGTAAATAGAATACTAACAAAAGTTATTTTTACATGAAACTTTGATATCACAAAAGCATTTTTGAAGTCGAATCTCATACACAATCTTTATTTTACACTCAAGTTAAATGATTAACATTCTTGTTGCAAAATTCTGTTCATTTATGGTAACTAAGTGTACTTAAAAATATGTTCTCCTTTATCCATCGCTAGCAACGAAAGTGAATACAAATATATCGCCGCCCTCGCGATAATAATCGATGTATTGACCTTATAACTCTTGTACCGAAACATGATCAAAAGGAGAAAAATGAGCGCTATTACGTAACCATGCTGGTACCGGTGGTAGGACAAAAACATGATCGAAAGGAGGAAATATTGTGCATTAACCTTACCATACTGGTCGCGGTGTTTGGTAAAAAACATGATCAAAAGGAGGAAATATTGTGTACTTACGTGTACTTACCTTACTTTGTTGGTACCGGTATTAGGTCAAAAACATAATCAAAAGGAGGAAATATAGTGTACTTACCTAACCATGCTGGTCCTGGTGCTAGGTCTGAAACATGGTCAAAGCTAAATAAGAACAAATTCTCTGTAAAATTGGAAATAATATCTGCCAGGTTGATCATCGGTGCAACAAAGACAAAGTCAGTCTCCATCTACAAACGAAACAGAATTACAGAATTAGATACGGGGCTTCGGAGGACGAGTGGTTAATGTAGTTCATCTACTATTGATTACGTGGTCTGTTAACACTGAGGTTGCGGGTTCGAGTCTCACTGCGGGCACGGTGTACTCAACTCCAATCTTAATTGAGAAGGATTGCCAGTTTTTCTACCGTCGGTCGGGGGTTTTCACCGGGTGCTCCGGCTTCCTCCCCCAATAAAATCTGGACGCCATGATATAGCTTAAAAAATTGCGGAAAGTGGCGTAGAAACACCATAGAAATAATCAAACATACTTAGATATTTATGCACAATTAGTGCGACCTTATACTGAATGCAAAACTAATCATGTAATAATATGTACTATACTACAAGAACCGCATGTATGTGACGATGGAATTTTAATATGACAGTAATCGAATTCATTTTTAGTTATATTATATGTCCATCTCTAAATTTAATGCTTAATTTGTAAATGTATCAAAATATTTGTTTTACTTTGTATTTTTAATGCTTTAGAAGTCCGCTGGATAAATATATTATATATACAAAATTGCTGAATTAGATATGTCAGATTAATACGTATTGGTTACGAAAATTCAATCGTCACACGCTAGTACACATGTACAACGTCTATGTCTACGATTCATACCGGTTAATGAAGCTATAGTTTTTATAGCGGATTTGGCCGAGGGGTCTAGACCGCTGGACATAGTGCAGGCGATTTGGTGCCACAGTGTCACAACGGGGTGAGTTCGAATCCCGCTTAGGGTAAGCAAAAATTTGACTTAGTTTAGGTTATAGGGGAGGTAATTAGACGTACAGACGAACAGTTGTAAATATCTAATTCTAACAGTGTTGGGTTTAATTTGTACACGTATATATATATATATATATATATATATAGATAGATTATATATATATATAACAGCATGGCTACAGAAGTTTCTAATAAAACATGGACCAGAACTAAGTCGTGCTAAGTATACCCCCACTCGAACATCTGTCGGCTCGGAAAACAGGAAGTAGTAACTGACTGACCTGGGAGGCACGGTACAACTCATCATGCTAAAGCTGTGCACCAAATCAGTTCTTTTAGTAGAGGCCGAGAAATCTGTTACGAAAAATTTTCTTATTTGACCCTTAAAACAGTCCAGGTGGGCTCGGAAAACAGGAAGTAGATAACTGACTGACCTGGAAATGGGAGCCACGGTACAACTCATCATGGTAAAGCCGAGAAATCTGTTACAAAAGTTGCATCGGACGGACAGACGAGCAGACGGACGGACAAGGTGATTGCAATATATTCCCCTCTCTTACGAGTCTGGGTCTTATAAAGCATTTGAACCTTAATCGTATGTTAAACTTGTTCTGAATTAGCGGTCATTTTTAATATCTGATCAGAATTTAAAAAAACACAAAACAAAAAAGAAAAAAAAAAAACAAATCAAAAACAAAAATAAGTGATTAAATGAATAATATTGCCAAGTTAACTTTGCTCGACCTGTTGTCACAGACAAGTCCCTTGTGCTAACCATACTGGTTATCTAATCAGAACAACAAATAGTAAGTACTGTTTTCAGTTTAGTACTTTCTAAACAGAAGAGGTTTGAAGATTTACCTTATACTAGTATCCGATGTTATAGTCCTACAATGGCTTCCTTTATGAATCATCGGTTAGAATAAAAGAATGGAAGATGATTGAAATACAAGATTTCAGTGATGACGAAAACAAAGTGATGACATTAGCTCACCTGCAGTCAGGTGAGATAAAAACTACAAAGTGATGACATTTGCTAACCTTCATGTCGGGTGAGATAAAAACTACAAAGTAATGACATTATAGGTCACCTTCAGGTCATGTGAGATAAAAAACACTAGACCCAATAAAAAACAACGTTACATATCTTCGTTAAATCAAATACAAAAATCATTATCAAATAAGAAATAACTATAGTCAGGCGACAACAAGTGCAGCATTAAGCTGTTCATTTCGTTAAATTACATTCTGAACATGCAGATACACATTTTGCATGCTGAGACAGTAATGGCATCGGTAAATGGTTAATGTAGGTAATTAGACGTTATAGATCAACAGTTTGTGTTAAAGGGTAGGTAATTAGACGTACAGACCTACAGTTTGGTTATAGTGTAGGCAATTAGACGTAACAGACCTACGGTTTATGTTATAGGGGAGGTAATTAGACGTACAGACCTACAGTTTGGTTATAGGGGGAGGTAATTAGACGTAACAGACCTACATTTTAGGTTATAGGGGAGGTAATAAGACGTAATAGACCTACAGTTTAGGTTATAGGGGAGGTAATAAGACGTAACAGACTTACAGTTTAGGTTATAGGGGACGTAATTAGACGTAACAGACTTACAGTTTAGGTTATAGGGGAGGTAATTAGACGTAACAGACGTACAGTTTATGTTATAGGAGAGGTAATTAGACGTAACAGACCTACAGTTTAGGTTATAGGGGAGGTAATAAGACGTAATAGACCTACAGTTTAGGTTATAGGGAAGGTAATTAGACGTAACAGACTTACAGTTTAGGTTATAGGAGAGGTAATTAGACGTAACAGACTTACAGTTTAGGTTATAGGAGAGGTAATTAGACGTAACAGACTTACAGTTTAGGTTATAGGAGAGGTAATTACACGTAACAGACCTACAGTTTAGGTTATAGGGAAGGTAATTAGACGTAATAGACCTACAGTTTAGGTTATAGGGGAGGTAATTAGACGTAACAGACTTACAGTTTAGGTTATAGGAGAGGTAATTACACGTAACAGACCTACAGTTTAGGTTATAGGGAAGGTAATTAGACGTAATAGACCTACAGTTTAGGTTATAGGAGAGGTAATTAGACGTAACAGACTTACAGTTTAGGTTATAGGGGAGGTAATAAGACGTAATAGACCTACAGTTTAGGTTATAGGGAAGGTAATTAGACGTAACAGACTTACCGTTTAGGTTATAGGGGAGGTAATAAGACGTAACAGACCTACAGTTTAGGTTATAGGGGAGGTAATTAGACGTAACAGACTTACAGTTTAGGTTATAGGAGAGGTAATTAGACGTAACAGACTTACAGTTTAGGTTATAGGGAAGGTAATTAGACGTAACAGACCTACAGTTTAGGTTATAGGGAAGGTAATTAGACGTAATAGACCTACAGTTTAGGTTATAGGGGAGGTAATTAGACGTAATAGACCTACAGTTTAGGTTATAGGGGAGGTAATAAGACGTAACAGACTTACAGTTTGGGTTATAGGAGAGGTAATTAGACGTAACAGACTTACAGTTTAGGTTATAGGAGAGGTAATTAGACGTAACAGACTTACAGTTTAGGTTATAGGAGAGGTAATTAGACGTAACAGACGTACAGTTTAGGTTATAGGGAAGGTAATTAGACGTAACAGACTTACAGTTTAGGTTATAGGAGAGGTAATTAGACGTAACAGACCTACAGTTTAGGTTATAGGGAAGGTAATTAGACGTAATAGACCTACAGTTTAGGTTATAGGAGAGGTAATTAGACGTAACAGACTTACAGTTTAGGTTATAGGGGAGGTAATAAGACGTAATAGACCTACAGTTTAGGTTATAGGGAAGGTAATTAGACGTAACAGACTTACCGTTTAGGTTATAGGGGAGGTAATAAGACGTAACAGACCTACAGTTTAGGTTATAGGGGAGGTAATTAGACGTAACAGACTTACAGTTTAGGTTATAGGAGAGGTAATTAGACGTAACAGACTTACAGTTTAGGTTATAGGGAAGGTAATTAGACGTAACAGACCTACAGTTTAGGTTATAGGGAAGGTAATTAGACGTAACAGACTTACAGTTTAGGTTATAGGGGAGGTAATTAGACGTAATAGACCTACAGTTTAGGTTATAGGAGAGGTAATTAGACGTAACAGACTTACAGTTTAGGTTATAGGGAAGGTAATTAGACGTAATAGACCTACAGTTTAGGTTATAGGAGAGGTAATTAGACGTAACAGACTTACAGTTTAGGTTATAGGAGAGGTAATTAGACGTAATAGACCTACAGTTTAGGTTATAGGGAAGGTAATTAGACGTAATAGACCTACAGTTTAGGTTATAGGAGAGGTAATTAGACGTAACAGACTTACAGTTTAGGTTATAGGAGAGGTAATTAGACGTAATAGACCTACAGTTTAGGTTATAGGGGAGGTAATAAGACGTAACAGACTTACAGTTTAGGTTATAGGGGACGTAATTAGACGTAACAGACTTACAGTTTAGGTTATAGGGGAGGTAATTAGACGTAACAGACGTACAGTTTATGTTATAGGAGAGGTAATTAGACGTAACAGACCTACAGTTTAGGTTATAGGGGAGGTAATAAGACGTAATAGACCTACAGTTTAGGTTATAGGGAAGGTAATTAGACGTAACAGACTTACAGTTTAGGTTATAGGAGAGGTAATTAGACGTAACAGACTTACAGTTTAGGTTATAGGGGAGGTAATAAGACGTAATAGACCTACAGTTTAGGTTATAGGGAAGGTAATTAGACGTAACAGACTTACCGTTTAGGTTATAGGGGAGGTAATAAGACGTAACAGACCTACAGTTTAGGTTATAGGGGAGGTAATTAGACGTAACAGACTTACAGTTTAGGTTATAGGAGAGGTAATTAGACGTAACAGACTTACAGTTTAGGTTATAGGGAAGGTAATTAGACGTAACAGACCTACAGTTTAGGTTATAGGGAAGGTAATTAGACGTAACAGACTTACAGTTTAGGTTATAGGGGAGATAATTAGACGTAATAGACCTACAGTTTAGGTTATAGGGGAGATAATTAGACGTAACAGACCTACAGTTTAGGTTATAGGAGAGGTAATTAGACGTAACAGACCTACAGTTTAGGTTATAGGGAAGGTAATTAGACGTAACAGACTTACAGTTTAGGTTATAGGGGAGGTAATTAGACGTAATAGACCTACAGTTTAGGTTATAGGAGAGGTAATTAGACGTAACAGACTTACAGTTTAGGTTATAGGGAAGGTAATTAGACGTAATAGACCTACAGTTTAGGTTAAAGGAGAGGTAATTAGACGTAACAGACTTACAGTTTAGGTTATAGGAGAGGTAATTAGACGTAATAGACCTACAGTTTAGGTTATAGGGGAGATAATTAGACGTAACAGACCTACAGTTTAGGTTATAGGAGAGGTAATTAGACGTAATAGACCTACAGTTTAGGTTATAGGGAAGGTAATTAGACGTAACAGACTTACAGTTTAGGTTATAGGGGAGGTAATAAGACGTAATAGACCTACAGTTTAGGTTATAGGAGAGGTAATTAGACGTAACAGACTTACCGTTTAGGTTATAGGGGAGGTAATAAGACGTAATAGACCTACAGTTTAGGTTATAGGGAGGTAATTAGACGTAACAGACTTAGTTTAGGTTATAGGGGAGGTAATAAGACGTAATAGACCTACAGTTTAGGTTATAGGGAAGGTAATTAGACGTAACAGACTTACAGTTTAGGTTATAGGGGAGGTAATAAGACGTAATAGACTTACAGTTTAGGTTATAGGGGAGGTAATAAGACGTAATAGACTTACAGTTTAGGTTATAGGAGAGGTAATTAGACGTAATAGACCTACAGTTTAGGTTATAGGGGAGGTAATTAGACGTTATAGACCTACAGTTTAGGTTATAGGAGAGGTAATTAGACGTAACAGACTTACAGTTTAGGTTATAGGAGAGGTAATTAGACGTAATATACCTACAGTTTAGGTTATAAGGAAGGTAATTAGACGTAACAGATTTACAGTTTAGGTTATAGGAGAGGTAATTAGACGTAACAGACCTACAGTTTGGTTATAGGAGGGTTAATTAGACGTAACAGACCTACAGTTTAGGTTATAGGGGAGGTAATAAGACGTAATAGACCTACAGTTTAGGTTATAGGGAAGGTAATTAGACGTAACAGACTTACAGTTTAGGTTATAGGGGAGGTAATTAGACGTAACAGACTTACTGTTTAGGTTATAGGGGAGTTAATAAGACGTAACAGACCTACAGTTTAGGTTATAGGAGAGGTAATTAGACGTAACAGACTTACAGTTTAGGTTATAGGGGAGGTAATAAGACGTAATCGACCTACAGTTTAGGTTATAGGGGAGGTAATAAGACGTAATAGACCTACAGTTTAGGTTATAGGAGAGGTAATTAGACGTAACAGACTTACAGTTTAGGTTATAGGGGAGGTAATTAGACGTAACAGACGTACAGTTTAGGTTATAGGGGAGGTAATTAGACGTAACAAACCTACGGTTTATGTTATAGGGGAGGTAATTAGACGTACAGACCTACAGTTTGGTTATAGGAGAGGTAATTACACGTAACAGACCTACAGTTTAGGTTATAGGGGAGGTAATAAGACGTAATAGACCTACAGTTTAGGTTATAGGGGAGGTAATTAGACGTAACAGACCTACAGTTTAGGTTATAGGGAAGGTAATTAGACGTAACAGACTTACAGTTTAGGTTATAGGGGAGGTAATTAGACGTAACAGACGTACAGTTTAGGTTATAGGGGAGGTAATTAGACGTAACAGACTTACAGTTTAGGTTATAGGGGAGGTAATAAGGCGTAATAGACCTACAGTTTAGGTTATAGGGCAATGTATTAAAGGAAACAGACTTACAGTTTAGGTTATAGGGGAGGTAATTAGACGTAACAGACTTACAGTTTAGGTTATAGGGGAGGTAATTAGACGTAACAGACCTACAGTTTGGTTATAGTGTAGGTAATTAGACGTAACAGACCTACAGTTTAGGTTATAGGGGAGGTAATTAGACGTACAGACCAACAGTTTGGTTATAGTGTAGGTAATTAGACGTAACAGACCTACAGTTTAGGTTATAGGGGAGGTAATTAGACGTAACAGACTTACAGTTTGGTTATAGGGGGATGTATTAAAGGAAACAGACTTACAGTTTAGGTTATAGGGGAGGTAATTAGACGTAATAGACCTACAGTTTAGGTTATAGGTGAGGTAGTGGGACGTAACAGACCTACAGCGTCGGTTATTGGGGAGGTAATTAGACGTACAGACCGACAGTTTAGATTATAGGGAATGTAATTAGACGTAACAGACTTACAGTTTCGGTCATAGGGGAGGTAATTAGGCGTAATAGATATGCAGTTTAGGTTATATGGGAGGTAATTAGACGTAACAGACCTACAGTTTCGGTCATAGGGGAGGTAATTAGGCGTAACAGAACTACAGTTTATGGTATAGGGAAGGTAATTAGACGTAACGGACCTACAGTTTCGGTTATAGGAGAGGTAAATAAACGTAACAGACCTACCGTTTAGGTTATAGGGGAGGTAATTAGACGTAACGGACCTAGAGTTTGGTTATAGGGGAGGTAAATAGACGTAACAGACTTACAGTTTATGATATAGGGAAGGTAATTAGACGTAACGGACCTACAGTTTAGGTTATAGGGGAGGTAATTAGACGTAACAGGCCTACCGTTTATGGTATAGGGGAGGTAATTAGACGTAACAGAACTACAGTTTCGGTTATAGTAGAGGTAAATAGACGTAACAGACCTTACAGTTTATGTTATAGGGAAGGTAATTAGACGTAACAGAACTACAGTTTAGGTTATAGGGGAGGTAATTAGACGTAACAGGCCTACCGTTTATGGTATAGGGGAGGTAATTAGACGTAACAGAACTACAGTTTCGGTTATAGTAGAGGTAAATAGACGTAACAGACCTTACAGTTTATGTTATAGGGGAAGTAATTAGACATAATAGACCTACATTGTAGGTTATAAGGGAGGTAATCAGACTTAATAGACCTACAGTTCGGGTTATAGGGGAATAATTAGACGTACAGACCGATAGTTTGGTTATAGAGGAGGTAATTAGACATAACAGACCTACAGTTTACGTTATAGGGGAAGGTAGTTAGACGTAATAGACCTACAGTTAAGGCTATAGGGGAGGTAATTAGATGTAATATACCTACAGTTTAGGTTACAGGGGAGGTAATTAATAAGACGTAACAGACCTACAGTTTAGGTTATAGGGGAGGTAATTAGACGTAACAGACCTACAGTTTAGGTTATAGGGGAGGTAATTAGACGTAACAGACCTACAGTTTCGGTTATAGGGGAGGAATAAAGAGTAACCGACCTACAGTTTAGGTTATGGAGGGAGGTAATTAGACGTAACAGACCTACAGTTTAGGTTATAGGGGAGGTAATTAGACGTAACAGACCTACAGTTTAGGTTATAGGGGAGGTAATTAGACGTAACAGACCTACAGTTTAGGTTATAGGGGAGGAATAAAGAGTAACCGACCTACAGTTTAGGTTATGGAGGGAGGTAATTAGACGTAACAGACCTACAGTTTAGGTTATAGGGGAGGTAATTAGACGTAACAGACCTACAGTTTAGGTTATAGGGGAGGTAATTAGACGTAACAGACCTACAGTTTCGGTTATAGGGGAGGAATAAAGAGTAACCGACCTACAGTTTAGGTTATGGAGGGAGGTAATTAGACGTAACAGACCTACAGTTTAGGTTATAGGGGAGGTAATTAGACGTAACAGACCTACAGTTTAGGTTATAGGGGAGGTAATTAGACGTAACAGACCTACAGTTTCGGTTATAGGGGAGGAATAAAGAGTAACCGACGTACAGTTTAGGTTATGGAGGGAGGTAATTAGACGTAACAGACCTACAGTTTAGGTTATAGAGGGGGGTAATTAGACGTAACAGACCTACAATTTATGTTAAAGAGGAGGGAATAAGACGTAACAGAACTACAGTTTCGGTTATAGTAGAGGTAAATAGACGTAACAGACCTTACAGTTTATGTTATAGGGAAGGTAATTAGACGTAACAGAACTACAGTTTAGGTTATAGGGGAGGTAATTAGACGTAACAGGCCTACCGTTTATGGTATAGGGGAGGTAATTAGACGTAACAGAACTACAGTTTCGGTTATAGTAGAGGTAAATAGACGTAACAGACCTTACAGTTTATGTTATAGGGGAAGTAATTAGACATAATAGACCTACATTGTAGGTTATAAGGGAGGTAATCAGACTTAATAGACCTACAGTTCGGGTTATAGGGGAATAATTAGACGTACAGACCGATAGTTTGGTTATAGAGGAGGTAATTAGACATAACAGACCTACAGTTTACGTTATAGGGGAAGGTAGTTAGACGTAATAGACCTACAGTTAAGGCTATAGGGGAGGTAATTAGATGTAATATACCTACAGTTTAGGTTACAGGGGAGGTAATTAATAAGACGTAACAGACCTACAGTTTAGGTTATAGGGGAGGTAATTAGACGTAACAGACCTACAGTTTAGGTTATAGGGGAGGTAATTAGACGTAACAGACCTACAGTTTCGGTTATAGGGGAGGAATAAAGAGTAACCGACCTACAGTTTAGGTTATGGAGGGAGGTAATTAGACGTAACAGACCTACAGTTTAGGTTATAGGGGAGGTAATTAGACGTAATAGACCTACAGTTTAGGTTATAGGGGAGGTAATTAGACGTAATAGACCTACAGTTTCGGTTATAGGGGAGGAATAAAGAGTAACCGACCTACAGTTTAGGTTATGGAGGGAGGTAATTAGACGTAACAGACCTACAGTTTAGGTTATAGGGGAGGTAATTAGACGTAACAGACCTACAGTTTAGGTTATAGGGGAGGTAATTAGACGTAACAGACCTACAGTTTCGGTTATAGGGGAGGAATAAAGAGTAACCGACCTACAGTTTAGGTTATGGAGGGAGGTAATTAGACGTAACAGACCTACAGTTTAGGTTATAGGGGAGGTAATTAGACGTAACAGACCTACAGTTTAGATTATAGGGGAGGTAATTAGACGTAACAGACCTACCGTTTAGTTTATAGTGGAGGGAATAAGACGAAACAGACCTACAGTTTAAGTTATAGGGGAGGTAACTAGACCTACATACCTCTATATATCGTTTAATAGTCTTGTGATTATCCAAAGCGTCATGCTCCCAATGTCCGTATTCATGTAATATGATTTCTACAATAAACGATTATTTTCTTTTGAAATTGTATACACACGTGTAAATATGTTTGTTCTATTCTATTGTATATAATTCGTTATAATATTGATATCAACGCAAGTGAGCTTTTAGTAAGAAATGACATGTTATGGGATAATATATACTTTATATGTGGTCTATATTCAAATTTCCTTTAAGATATTTCTTTGCTTAATGCTACAATTCTGATACAGAAGAAAAAAGTTAAAATTTTTACTAGATTCATCCACTTCAGGTGGTCATATACCAAATTACCTTGTTAACACTACAGCACTTACTATTGGAAAACAACTTTAGGTATACAGTAACATCTGTGACCTTTCCCCTCCTACCTGCAAACCAAACTGTGGTTTGTTTAAGGTTTGCTCAACCCCAAAGAGGAATAGATAAAAAATTGCCGAAAGCAGCTTTAAACAGCAAACAGACAACCAAAATACGAGAGTATATATTTGCTTAATTTCCTTATGATCCGACTATAACTAAATTTAAAGAGTAAGGTGTTATTTTTAAACGAAATATATGACGATAACTGTTTTAACCAGATAGATGGATACCGATGGGAGAAAAGGTTCGTTAGTTTACATTCTGAATAGAACTAGGTATCTGACCTCAAGGAAATATATCAGGGTAAATAAAATTTCTGCCCAAAACTGACATATTGGTTACATTCAAACCCGCAAATAGTAGATTTACCGAAAATTGTCTTATACCTGAAGTATCATAGAGGATAGAAAAGCTTTAGTTAGTTCTACCTTCAAAACCGCAAATATTCTGCAACAGCGGCCTAAATAGGTCTTTCATCAGTAGCTTAGGAAAAAAACGAGCTAACCACTCTTCAGATGTTTCTGTTTCTAAGAAGTTGTCTAAACCATTGGGTATCTGCCAAGTATCTAACCTCTCCAATTCCTGAAGCCCTCTAACTGTAATGATTACATCATTTTTATAAATACCTATAATTCCACATATTGTTGGAAACAACGTTGGACCAAATTCCTTTAACACATCACGTAAATGGCGTTCTTCAAATTTGTCGACTTTGTAATGTTCCATTAGTAGTTTAGCTGTAAGTAAAGAGTTATGCCCCTTGTACAAAACTGATAATTTCGTTTTTTAGAAGCGAAACTCAAGTAAGCGTTTTTCGATGATACTATTAGGTACATTTTCATTTGAGGATAAGAATACGCCTTTAAGGTGATCAAAGTAAAGTCCTGTGACAACTTCCGGTGAAGTATATGAGGTGCGGTACGGTTTTGTTTTTCATTCCCATAAAAATGACATTCCACAGAGTATTTTAGTTGTTTGATTGCACGTATAAGTGATTTCTTTCTATAACAACATCAACCAACATAAAACAATTTAAGTGCTTATGGAAAAGACGTCATTTGTTTGTTGTAAACAATAGTACTATGCAAATGTATCCAAAGCGCAGAGAAAACAATATGTAAACAAACCTCCTGGGTATCAATTACACCCATGAGCGCAACTACGAAGAAACTTCTGTATAGATAAAGATAAAAAATTGTTACAGAAGCTATATCCGCATATCGCTTACGACAATGGGAATAATAATAATAATAATAATAATAATAATAATAATAATAATAATAATAATAATAATAATAATAATAATAATAATAATAATAATAATAATAAAGGAAAAGCAATACTGAAGTCATACATTGTAAATTGTTTTACTATACATTATACGAAGCATTCACAGCCTGTCTTGCTTGCTGAGTAACTGTGGTAAAAAATGATTTATCTATGAGCAACACGCGATGAGGATGAGATGTTTAAAATGGCTGTTCAAATTACAAATTGTTAACTCCCACCGGAAAGCTATTGCGTATGAGGTATAAATCTTATATATAGCGACACGCGCTATCACACGCCATAATTATCCGTTGCAATATATTGTGTGTTACATTGACGGAACAGTCAGTTCATGGCGGAAATTATGTTTTCTATAGGTACGAAAATATTATAAAAGTATCGTAATTGTCTTATTAGAATAGAACTAATTCGTGAATTATTTCTTAATTTTACCTTGCACAGACCATTGCGTTACATACAACATTCATGAAATATCAAACCAATTAAAGTCTTTCACTTGCCCCCTTACACCCTGTTTTTTTTTGTCGCTGGGCGGGAGAAACATATCCGGTTATACTGAACTATTTTTCGTTCTTTTCATTTATAAAATCTCGTCTAAATTTATTTTTATTTAAATTTAGTTTTATAATGCATGTCTTGCTTTTCATATTAATGCTAAAGCTCGTGGCAAATATTTATAAATATATAATACCCATATTTAAATTATCAATAATATTTCTTAAATATTTATTCACGATTTCAGTTTCTGCATATGAACAAAACTCTCACTTCTGATCTTGTTGTGTTTTACATGTACAAATGGGAATTTTTACATTGCATGTTCTCCTACTGACTTGGAACAGTCAAATACATTTTATGGGGTGGGATTACATCCGATTAATCCCTTTATTATTCTTGGGCATTTAAATATACAGTAACGCTTAAATGTATAATTCAAACACAAAAACACGATGCTCTGGATTGTTTCAATAATTATTTTGGATATATATATATTTGTCACCCAAAATATTTCTTAATGACATTTTGGTACGAACTCCGACACCATTACAGAGCTGAAGAAGGAATAACTACACATTTTTCACTTTAAAGACTCTCAAATACGACGAAGGTTGAACTCAATGCAATAACTGATATCAAATGTCATGGGTAGTGGTAATTGTGTCAGACAGTTCAACCATTGTTGAATTCAATTTCCTTCACTTAATTTAATATTTTAATGTTAGACAGTCACACCACTACCAATGTCATGTCAGACAGTCACATACCACTACCAATGTTATGTCAGACAGTCACATATCACTACCAGTGTCATGTCAGACAGTCACATACCACTACCAGTGCCATGTCTGACAATCACATACCACTACCAGTACCATGTCAGACAGTCACATACCACTACCAGTGCCATGTCAGACAGTCACATACCACTACCAGTACCATATCAGACAGTCACATACCACTACCAGTACCATGTCAGACAGTCACAAACCACTACCAGTACCATGTCAGACAGTCACATACCACTACCAATGCCATGTCGGACAGTCACATACCACTACCAGTACCATGTCAGACAGTCATATACCACTAACAATGCCATGTCAGACAGTCACATACCACTACCAGTGCAATGTCAGACAGTCAAATACCACTACCACTACCAATGTCCACTACCAGTACCGTGTCAGACAGTCACAAACCACTACCAGTGTCATGTCAGACAGTCACATACCACTACCAATGTTATGTCAGACAGTCACATACCACTACCAGTACCATGTCGGACAGTCACATACCACTACCAGTACCATGTCGGACAGTCACATACCACTACCAGTACTATGTCAGACAGTCACATATCACTACCAGTGCCATGTCAGACAGTCACATAACACTACCAGTACCATGTAAGACAGTCACATACCACTACCAGTACCATGTCAGACAGTCACATACCACTACCAGTGTCATGTCAGACAGTCACATACCACTACCAGTACCATGTCAGACAGTCACATACCACTACCAGTACCATGTCAGACAGTCACATACCACTACCAGTACCATGTCAGACAGTCACATACCACTACCAGTACCATGTCAGACAGTCACATACCACTACCAGTGCCATGTCAGACAGTCACATATCACTACCAGTACCATCTCATACAGTCACATACCACTACCAGTACCATGTCAGACAGTCACATATCACTACCAGTGCTATGTCAGACAGTCACATTACCACTACCAATGTCATGTCAGACAGTCACATACCACTACCAGTGCCATGTCAGAAAGTCACATACCACTACCAGTACCATGTCAGACAGTCACATACCACTACCAGTGCCATGTCAGACAGTCACATACCACTACCAGTGCCATGTCAGACAGTCAAATACCACTACCAGTGTCATGCCAGACAGTCACATACCACTACCAGTGCCATGTCAGACAGTCACATACCACTACCAGTGTCATGTCAGACAGTCACATACCACTACCAGTGCCATGTCAGACAGTCACATACCACTACCAGTACCATGTCAGACAGTAACAAACCACTACCAGTACCATGTCAGACAGTCACATACCACTACCAGTGTCATGTCAGACAGTCACATACCACTACCAGTGTCATGTCAGACAGTCACATACCACTACCAGTGTCATGTCAGACAGTCACATACCACTACCAGTGTCATGTCAGACAGTCACATACCACTACCAGTGCCATGTCAGACAGTCACATTACCACTACCAATGTCATGTCAGACAGTCACATACCACTACCAGTGTCATGTCAGACAGTCACATACCACTACCAGTACCATGTCGGAGAGTCACATACCACTACCAATACTATGTCAGACAGTCACATACCACTACCAGTGCCATGTCAGACAGTCACATACCACTACCAGTGCCATGTCAGACAGTCACATACCACTACTATTACCATGTCAGACAGTCACATACCACTACTAGTACCATGTCAGACAGTCACATACCACTACTAGTAACATGTCAGACAGTCACATTACCACTACCAATGCCATGTCAAACAGTCACATACCACTACCAGTGCCATGTCAGACAGTCACATACCACTACCAGTACTATGTCAGACAGTCACATACCACTACCAGTGTCATGTCAGACTGTCACATACCACTACCAGTGCCATGTCAGACAGTCACATTACCACTACCAATGTCATGTCATACAGTCACATACCACTACCAGTACCATGTCAGACAGTCATATATCACTATCAGTACCATGTCAGACAGTCACATATCACTACCAGTGTCATGTCAGACAGTCACATACCACTACCAGTGGTATGTCAGACAGTCACATATCACTACCAGTGCCATGTCAGACAGTCACATATCACTACCAGAGCCATGTCAGACAGGCACATACCACTACCAGTACTATGTCAGACAGTCACATAACACTACCAGTGCCATGTCAGACAGTCACATTACCACTACCAATGCCATGTCAAACAGACACATACCACTACCAGTGCCATGTCAGACAGTCACATACCACAACCAGTATTAAATCAGACAGTCACATACCACTACCAGTGTCATGTCAGACAGTCACATACCACTACCAGTGCCATGTCAGACAGTCACATTACTACTATCAATGTCATGTCATACAGTCACATACCACTACCAGTACCATGTCAGACAGTCATATATCACTACCTGTACCATGTCAGACAGTCACATATCACTACCAGTGTCATGTCAGACAGTCACATACCACTACCAGTACCATGTAACACAGTCACATACCACTACCAGTGTCATGTCAGACAGTCACATACCACTACCAGTACCATGTCAGACAGTAACAAACCAGTACCAATGCCATGTCATACAGTCACATACCATTAGCAGTGTTATGTCAGACAGTCACATATCACTACCAGTGCCATGTCAGACAGTCACATACCACTACCAATGCCATGTCACTCAGTCAGATGCCACTACCAATGCCATGTCAGAGAGTCACATACCACTACCAGTACCATGTCAGACAGTCACATATCACTACCAGTGCCATGTCAGACAGTCACAAACCACTACCAATGCCATGTCAGACAGTCACATACGACTACCAGTGCCATGTCATACAGTCACATACCACTACCACTACCAGTGTTATGTCAGACAGTCACATACCACTGCCAGTGTCATGTCAGACAGTCACAAACCAATACCAGTTCCATGTAAGACAGTCACATACCACTACCAGTACTATGTCAGACAGTCACATATCACCACCAGTACTATGTCAGACAGTTACATACCACTACCACTGCCAGTGTCATGTCAGACAGTCACAAACCACTACCAGTACCATGTCAGACAGTCACATACCACTACCAGTACCATGTCAGACAGTCACATACCACTACCAGTACCATGTCAGACAGTCACATACCACTACTAGTTCCATGTCATACAGTCACAAACCACTACCAGTACCATGTCAGACAGTCACATATCACTACCAGTGTCATGTCAGACAGTCACATTACCACTACCAATGCCATGTCAGACAGTCACAAACCACTACCAGTACCATGTCAGACAATCACATATCACTACCAGTACCATGTCAGACAGTCACATATCACTACCAGTACCATGTCATACAGTCACATACCACTACCAGTACCATGTCAGACAGTCACATATCACTACCAGTGCTATGTCAGACAGTCACATTACCACTACCAATGTCATGTCAGACAGTCACATACCACTACCAGTGCCATGTCAGAAAGTCACATACCACTACCAGAACCATGTCAGACAGTCACATACCACTACCAGTGCCATGTCAGACAGTCACATACCACTACCAGTGCCATGTCAGACAGTCAAATACCACTACCAGTGTCATGTCAGACAGTCACATACCACTACCAGTGCCATGTCAGACAGTCACATACCACAACCAGTATTAAATCAGACAGTCACATACCACTACCAGTGTCATGTCAGACAGTCACATACCACTACCAGTGCCATGTCAGACAGTCACATTACTACTACCAATGTCATGTCATACAGTCACATACCACTACCAGTACCATGTCAGACAGTCATATATCACTACCTGTACCATGTCAGACAGTCACATATCACTACCAGTGTCATGTCAGACAGTCACATACCACTACCAGTACCATGTAACACAGTCACATACCACTACCAGTGTCATGTCAGACAGTCACATACCACTACCAGTACCATGTCAGACAGTAACAAACCAGTACCAATGCCATGTCATACAGTCACATACCATTAGCAGTGTTATGTCAGACAGTCACATATCACTACCAGTGCCATGTCAGACAGTCACATACCACTACCAATGCCATGTCACTCAGTCAGATGCCACTACCAATGCCATGTCAGAGAGTCACATACCACTACCAGTACCATGTCAGACAGTCACATATCACTACCAGTGCCATGTCAGACAGTCACAAACCACTACCAATGCCATGTCAGACAGTCACATACGACTACCAGTGCCATGTCATACAGTCACATACCACTACCACTACCAGTGTTATGTCAGACAGTCACATACCACTGCCAGTGTCATGTCAGACAGTCACAAACCAATACCAGTTCCATGTAAGACAGTCACATACCACTACCAGTACTATGTCAGACAGTCACATATCACCACCAGTACTATGTCAGACAGTTACATACCACTACCACTGCCAGTGTCATGTCAGACAGTCACAAACCACTACCAGTACCATGTCAGACAGTCACATACCACTACCAGTACCATGTCAGACAGTCACATACCACTACCAGTACCATGTCAGACAGTCACATACCACTACTAGTTCCATGTCATACAGTCACAAACCACTACCAGTACCATGTCAGACAGTCACATATCACTACCAGTGCCATGTCAGACAGTCACATTACCACTACCAATGCCATGTCAGACAGTCACAAACCACTACCAGTACCATGTCAGACAATCACATATCACTACCAGTACCATGTCAGACAGTCACATATCACTACCAGTACCATGTCATACAGTCACATACCACTACCAGTACCATGTCAGACAGTCACATATCACTACCAGTGCTATGTCAGACAGTCACATTACCACTACCAATGTCATGTCAGACAGTCACATACCACTACCAGTGCCATGTCAGAAAGTCACATACCACTACCAGAACCATGTCAGACAGTCACATACCACTACCAGTGCCATGTCAGACAGTCACATACCACTACCAGTGCCATGTCAGACAGTCACATACCACTACCAGTGTCATGTCAGACAGTCACATACCACTACCAGTGCCATGTCAGACAGTCACATACCACAACCAGTATTAAATCAGACAGTCACATACCACTACCAGTGTCATGTCAGACAGTCACATACCACTACCAGTGCCATGTCAGACAGTCACATTACTACTACCAATGTCATGTCATACAGTCACATACCACTACCAGTACCATGTCAGACAGTCATATATCACTACCTGTACCATGTCAGACAGTCACATATCACTACCAGTGTCATGTCAGACAGTCACATACCACTACCAGTACCATGTAACACAGTCACATACCACTACCAGTGTCATGTCAGACAGTCACATACCACTACCAGTACCATGTCAGACAGTAACAAACCAGTACCAATGCCATGTCATACAGTCACATACCATTAGCAGTGTTATGTCAGACAGTCACATATCACTACCAGTGCCATGTCAGACAGTCACATACCACTACCAATGCCATGTCACTCAGTCAGATGCCACTACCAATGCCATGTCAGAGAGTCACATACCACTACCAGTACCATGTCAGACAGTCACATATCACTACCAGTGCCATGTCAGACAGTCACAAACCACTACCAATGCCATGTCAGACAGTCACATACGACTACCAGTGCCATGTCATACAGTCACATACCACTACCACTACCAGTGTTATGTCAGACAGTCACATACCACTGCCAGTGTCATGTCAGACAGTCACAAACCAATACCAGTTCCATGTAAGACAATCACATACCACTACCAGTACTATGTCAGACAGTCACATATCACCACCAGTACTATGTCAGACAGTTACATACCACTACCACTGCCAGTGTCATGTCAGACAGTCACAAACCACTACCAGTACCATGTCAGACAGTCACATACCACTACCAGTACCATGTCAGACAGTCACATACCACTACCAGTACCATGTCAGACAGTCACATACCACTACTAGTTCCATGTCATACAGTCACAAACCACTACCAGTACCATGTCAGACAGTCACATATCACTACCAGTGTCATGTCAGACAGTCACATTACCACTACCAATGCCATGTCAGACAGTCACAAACCACTACCAGTACCATGTCAGACAATCACATATCACTACCAGTACCATGTCAGACAGTCACATATCACTACCAGTACCATGTCATACAGTCACATACCACTACCAGTACCATGTCAGACAGTCACATATCACTACCAGTGCTATGTCAGACAGTCACATTACCACTACCAATGTCATGTCAGACAGTCACATACCACTACCAGTGCCATGTCAGAAAGTCACATACCACTACCAGAACCATGTCAGACAGTCACATACCACTACCAGTGCCATGTCAGACAGTCACATACCACTACCAGTGCCATGTCAGACAGTCAAATACCACTACTAGTGTCATGTCAGACAGTCACATACCACTACCAGTGCCATGTCAAACAGTCACATACCACTACCAGTGTCATGTCAGACAGTCACATACCACTACCAGTGCCATGTCAGACAGTCACATACTACTACCAGTACCATGTCAGACAGTAACAAACCACTACCAGTACCATGTCAGACAGTCACATACCACTACCAGTGTCATGTCAGACAGTCACATACCACTACCAGTGTCATGTCAGACAGTCATATACCACTACCAGTGTCATGTCAGACAGTCACATACCACTACCAGTGTCATGTCAGACAGTCACATACCACTACCAGTGCCATGTCAGACAGTCACATACCACTACCAGTACCATGTCAGACAGTAACAAACCAGCACCAGTACCATGTCAGACAGTCACATACCACTACCAGAACCATGTCAAACAGTCACATACCACTACCAGTGCCATGTCAGACAGTCACATACCACTACCAATGCCATGTCAGACAGTCATATACCACTACCAGTGCAGACACATTACCACTACCAATGTCATGTCAGACAGTCACATACCACTACCAATACGATGTCAGACAGTCACATACCACTACCAGTACCATGTAAGACGGTCACAAACGACTACCAGTGTCATGTCAGACAGTCACATACCACTACCATTACCATGTCAGACAGTCACATACCACTACCATTACCATGTCAGACAGTCACATACCACTACCATTACCATGTCAGACAGTCATATACCACTACCATTACCATGTCAGTCACATACCACTACCAGTACCATGTCAGACAGTCACAAACCACTACCAGTATCATGTCAGACAGTCACAAACCACTACCAGTGCCATGTCAGACAGTCACATAACACTAAGAGTGCAAGGTCAGACAGTCAAATACCACTACTAGTACCATGTCAGACAGTCACATATCACTACGAGTGCCTTGTCAGACAGTCACATTACCACTACCAACGTCATGTCAGACAGTCACATACCACTACAAGTGTCATGTCAGACAGTCACATACCACTACAAGTGTCATGTCAGACAGTCACATACCACTACCAACGTCAAGTCATACAGTCACATACCACTACCAGTACCATGTCAGACAGTCACATATCACTACCAGTACCATGTCAGACAGTCACATATCACTACCAGTGTCATGTCAGACAGTCACATACCACTACCAGAACCATGTCAGACAGTCACATACCACTACCAGTGTCATGTCAGACAGTCACATACCACTACCAGTACCATGTCAGACAGTCACAAACCATTACCAATGCCATGTCATACAGTCACATACCACAACCAGTGGTATGTCAGACAGTCACATATCACTACCAGTGCCATGTCAGACAGTCACATATCACTACCAGAGCCATGTCAGACAGGCACATACCACTACCAGTACTATGTCAGACAGTCACATAACACTACCAGTGCCATGTCAGACAGTCACATTACCACTACCAATGCCATGTCAAACAGACACATACCACTACCAGTGCCATGTCAGACAGTCACATACCACAACCAGTATTAAATCAGACAGTCACATACCACTACCAGTGTCATGTCAGACAGTCACATACCACTACCAGTGCCATGTCAGACAGTCACATTACTACTACCAATGTCATGTCATACAGTCACATACCACTACCAGTACCATGTCAGACAGTCATATATCACTACCTGTACCATGTCAGACAGTCACATATCACTACCAGTGTCATGTCAGACAGTCACATACCACTACCAGTACCATGTAACACAGTCACATACCACTACCAGTGTCATGTCAGACAGTCACATACCACTACCAGTACCATGTCAGACAGTAACAAACCAGTACCAATGCCATGTCATACAGTCACATACCATTAGCAGTGTTATGTCAGACAGTCACATATCACTACCAGTGCCATGTCAGACAGTCACATACCACTACCAATGCCATGTCACTCAGTCAGATGCCACTACCAATGCCATGTCAGAGAGTCACATACCACTACCAGTACCATGTCAGACAGTCACATATCACTACCAGTGCCATGTCAGACAGTCACAAACCACTACCAATGCCATGTCAGACAGTCACATACGACTACCAGTGCCATGTCATACAGTCACATACCACTACCACTACCAGTGTTATGTCAGACAGTCACATACCACTGCCAGTGTCATGTCAGACAGTCACAAACCAATACCAGTTCCATGTAAGACAGTCACATACCACTACCAGTACTATGTCAGACAGTCACATATCACCACCAGTACTATGTCAGACAGTTACATACCACTACCACTGCCAGTGTCATGTCAGACAGTCACAAACCACTACCAGTACCATGTCAGACAGTCACATACCACTACCAGTACCATGTCAGACAGTCACATACCACTACCAGTACCATGTCAGACAGTCACATACCACTACTAGTTCCATGTCATACAGTCACAAACCACTACCAGTACCATGTCAGACAGTCACATATCACTACCAGTGTCATGTCAGACAGTCACATTACCACTACCAATGCCATGTCAGACAGTCACAAACCACTACCAGTACCATCTCAGACAATCACATATCACTACCAGTACCATGTCAGACAGTCACATATCACTACCAGTACCATGTCATACAGTCACATACCACTACCAGTACCATGTCAGACAGTCACATATCACTACCAGTGCTATGTCAGACAGTCACATTACCACTACCAATGTCATGTCAGACAGTCACATACCACTACCAGTGCCATGTCAGAAAGTCACATACCACTACCAGAACCATGTCAGACAGTCACATACCACTACCAGTGCCATGTCAGACAGTCACATACCACTACCAGTGCCATGTCAGACAGTCAAATACCACTACCAGTGTCATGTCAGACAGTCACATACCACTACCAGTGCCATGTCAGACAGTCACATACCACAACCAGTATTAAATCAGACAGTCACATACCACTACCAGTGTCATGTCAGACAGTCACATACCACTACCAGTGCCATGTCAGACAGTCACATTACTACTACCAATGTCATGTCATACAGTCACATACCACTACCAGTACCATGTCAGACAGTCATATATCACTACCTGTACCATGTCAGACAGTCACATATCACTACCAGTGTCATGTCAGACAGTCACATACCACTACCAGTACCATGTAACACAGTCACATACCACTACCAGTGTCATGTCAGACAGTCACATACCACTACCAGTACCATGTCAGACAGTAACAAACCAGTACCAATGCCATGTCATACAGTCACATACCATTAGCAGTGTTATGTCAGACAGTCACATATCACTACCAGTGCCATGTCAGACAGTCACATACCACTACCAATGCCATGTCACTCAGTCAGATGCCACTACCAATGCCATGTCAGAGAGTCACATACCACTACCAGTACCATGTCAGACAGTCACATATCACTACCAGTGCCATGTCAGACAGTCACAAACCACTACCAATGCCATGTCAGACAGTCACATACGACTACCAGTGCCATGTCATACAGTCACATACCACTACCACTACCAGTGTTATGTCAGACAGTCACATACCACTGCCAGTGTCATGTCAGACAGTCACAAACCAATACCAGTTCCATGTAAGACAGTCACATACCACTACCAGTACTATGTCAGACAGTCACATATCACCACCAGTACTATGTCAGACAGTTACATACCACTACCACTGCCAGTGTCATGTCAGACAGTCACAAACCACTACCAGTACCATGTCAGACAGTCACATACCACTACCAGTACCATGTCAGACAGTCACATACCACTACCAGTACCATGTCAGACAGTCACATACCACTACTAGTTCCATGTCATACAGTCACAAACCACTACCAGTACCATGTCAGACAGTCACATATCACTACCAGTGTCATGTCAGACAGTCACATTACCACTACCAATGCCATGTCAGACAGTCACAAACCACTACCAGTACCATGTCAGACAATCACATATCACTACCAGTACCATGTCAGACAGTCACATATCACTACCAGTACCATGTCATACAGTCACATACCACTACCAGTACCATGTCAGACAGTCACATATCACTACCAGTGCTATGTCAGACAGTCACATTACCACTACCAATGTCATGTCAGACAGTCACATACCACTACCAGTGCCATGTCAGAAAGTCACATACCACTACCAGAACCATGTCAGACAGTCACATACCACTACCAGTGCCATGTCAGACAGTCACATACCACTACCAGTGCCATGTCAGACAGTCAAATACCACTACCAGTGTCATGTCAGACAGTCACATACCACTACCAGTGCCATGTCAGACAGTCACATACCACAACCAGTATTAAATCAGACAGTCACATACCACTACCAGTGTCATGTCAGACAGTCACATACCACTACCAGTGCCATGTCAGACAGTCACATTACTACTACCAATGTCATGTCATACAGTCACATACCACTACCAGTACCATGTCAGACAGTCATATATCACTACCTGTACCATGTCAGACAGTCACATATCACTACCAGTGTCATGTCAGACAGTCACATACCACTACCAGTACCATGTAACACAGTCACATACCACTACCAGTGTCATGTCAGACAGTCACATACCACTACCAGTACCATGTCAGACAGTAACAAACCAGTACCAATGCCATGTCATACAGTCACATACCATTAGCAGTGTTATGTCAGACAGTCACATATCACTACCAGTGCCATGTCAGACAGTCACATACCACTACCAATGCCATGTCACTCAGTCAGATGCCACTACCAATGCCATGTCAGAGAGTCACATACCACTACCAGTACCATGTCAGACAGTCACATATCACTACCAGTGCCATGTCAGACAGTCACAAACCACTACCAATGCCATGTCAGACAGTCACATACGACTACCAGTGCCATGTCAGACAGTCACATACCACTACCACTACCAGTGTTATGTCAGACAGTCACATACCACTGCCAGTGTCATGTCAGACAGTCACAAACCAATACCAGTTCCATGTAAGACAATCACATACCACTACCAGTACTATGTCAGACAGTCACATATCACCACCAGTACTATGTCAGACAGTTACATACCACTACCACTGCCAGTGTCATGTCAGACAGTCACAAACCACTACCAGTACCATGTCAGACAGTCACATACCACTACCAGTACCATGTCAGACAGTCACATACCACTACCAGTACCATGTCAGACAGTCACATACCACTACTAGTTCCATGTCATACAGTCACAAACCACTACCAGTACCATGTCAGACAGTCACATATCACTACCAGTGTCATGTCAGACAGTCACATTACCACTACCAATGCCATGTCAGACAGTCACAAACCACTACCAGTACCATGTCAGACAATCACATATCACTACCAGTACCATGTCAGACAGTCACATATCACTACCAGTACCATGTCATACAGTCACATACCACTACCAGTACCATGTCAGACAGTCACATATCACTACCAGTGCTATGTCAGACAGTCACATTACCACTACCAATGTCATGTCAGACAGTCACATACCACTACCAGTGCCATGTCAGAAAGTCACATACCACTACCAGAACCATGTCAGACAGTCACATACCACTACCAGTGCCATGTCAGACAGTCACATACCACTACCAGTGCCATGTCAGACAGTCAAATACCACTACCAGTGTCATGTCAGACAGTCACATACCACTACCAGTGCCATGTCAAACAGTCACATACCACTACCAGTGTCATGTCAGACAGTCACATACCACTACCAGTGCCATGTCAGACAGTCACATACTACTACCAGTACCATGTCAGACAGTAACAAACCACTACCAGTACCATGTCAGACAGTCACATACCACTACCAGTGTCATGTCAGACAGTCACATACCACTACCAGTGTCATGTCAGACAGTCATATACCACTACCAGTGTCATGTCAGACAGTCACATACCACTACCAGTGTCATGTCAGACAGTCACATACCACTACCAGTGCCATGTCAGACAGTCACATACCACTACCAGTACCATGTCAGACAGTAACAAACCAGCACCAGTACCATGTCAGACAGTCACATACCACTACCAGAACCATGTCAAACAGTCACATACCACTACCAGTGCCATGTCAGACAGTCACATACCACTACCAATGCCATGTCAGACAGTCATATACCACTACCAGTGCAGACACATTACCACTACCAATGTCATGTCAGACAGTCACATACCACTACCAATACGATGTCAGACAGTCACATACCACTACCAGTACCATGTAAGACGGTCACAAACGACTACCAGTGTCATGTCAGACAGTCACATACCACTACCATTACCATGTCAGACAGTCACATACCACTACCATTACCATGTCATACAGTCACATACCACTACCACTACCAGTGTTATGTCAGACAGTCACATACCACTGCCAGTGTCATGTCAGACAGTCACAAACCAATACCAGTTCCATGTAAGACAGTCACATACCACTACCAGTACTATGTCAGACAGTCACATATCACCACCAGTACTATGTCAGACAGTTACATACCACTACCACTGCCAGTGTCATGTCAGACAGTCACAAACCACTACCAGTACCATGTCAGACAGTCACATACCACTACCAGTACCATGTCAGACAGTCACATACCACTACCAGTACCATGTCAGACAGTCACATACCACTACTAGTTCCATGTCATACAGTCACAAACCACTACCAGTACCATGTCAGACAGTCACATATCACTACCAGTGTCATGTCAGACAGTCACATTACCACTACCAATGCCATGTCAGACAGTCACAAACCACTACCAGTACCATGTCAGACAATCACATATCACTACCAGTACCATGTCAGACAGTCACATATCACTACCAGTACCATGTCATACAGTCACATACCACTACCAGTACCATGTCAGACAGTCACATATCACTACCAGTGCTATGTCAGACAGTCACATTACCACTACCAATGTCATGTCAGACAGTCACATACCACTACCAGTGCCATGTCAGAAAGTCACATACCACTACCAGAACCATGTCAGACAGTCACATACCACTACCAGTGCCATGTCAGACAGTCACATACCACTACCAGTGCCATGTCAGACAGTCAAATACCACTACCAGTGTCATGTCAGACAGTCACATACCACTACCAGTGCCATGTCAGACAGTCACATACCACAACCAGTATTAAATCAGACAGTCACATACCACTACCAGTGTCATGTCAGACAGTCACATACCACTACCAGTGCCATGTCAGACAGTCACATTACTACTACCAATGTCATGTCATACAGTCACATACCACTACCAGTACCATGTCAGACAGTCATATATCACTACCTGTACCATGTCAGACAGTCACATATCACTACCAGTGTCATGTCAGACAGTCACATACCACTACCAGTACCATGTAACACAGTCACATACCACTACCAGTGTCATGTCAGACAGTCACATACCACTACCAGTACCATGTCAGACAGTAACAAACCAGTACCAATGCCATGTCATACAGTCACATACCATTAGCAGTGTTATGTCAGACAGTCACATATCACTACCAGTGCCATGTCAGACAGTCACATACCACTACCAATGCCATGTCACTCAGTCAGATGCCACTACCAATGCCATGTCAGAGAGTCACATACCACTACCAGTACCATGTCAGACAGTCACATATCACTACCAGTGCCATGTCAGACAGTCACAAACCACTACCAATGCCATGTCAGACAGTCACATACGACTACCAGTGCCATGTCATACAGTCACATACCACTACCACTACCAGTGTTATGTCAGACAGTCACATACCACTGCCAGTGTCATGTCAGACAGTCACAAACCAATACCAGTTCCATGTAAGACAATCACATACCACTACCAGTACTATGTCAGACAGTCACATATCACCACCAGTACTATGTCAGACAGTTACATACCACTACCACTGCCAGTGTCATGTCAGACAGTCACAAACCACTACCAGTACCATGTCAGACAGTCACATACCACTACCAGTACCATGTCAGACAGTCACATACCACTACCAGTACCATGTCAGACAGTCACATACCACTACTAGTTCCATGTCATACAGTCACAAACCACTACCAGTACCATGTCAGACAGTCACATATCACTACCAGTGTCATGTCAGACAGTCACATTACCACTACCAATGCCATGTCAGACAGTCACAAACCACTACCAGTACCATGTCAGACAATCACATATCACTACCAGTACCATGTCAGACAGTCACATATCACTACCAGTACCATGTAATACAGTCACATACCACTACCAGTACCATGTCAGACAGTCACATATCACTACCAGTGCTATGTCAGACAGTCACATTACCACTACCAATGTCATGTCAGACAGTCACATACCACTACCAGTGCCATGTCAGAAAGTCACATACCACTACCAGAACCATGTCAGACAGTCACATACCACTACCAGTGCCATGTCAGACAGTCACATACCACTACCAGTGCCATGTCAGACAGTCAAATACCACTACCAGTGTCATGTCAGACAGTCACATACCACTACCAGTGCCATGTCAAACAGTCACATACCACTACCAGTGTCATGTCAGACAGTCACATACCACTACCAGTGCCATGTCAGACAGTCACATACTACTACCAGTACCATGTCAGACAGTAACAAACCACTACCAGTACCATGTCAGACAGTCACATACCACTACCAGTGTCATGTCAGACAGTCACATACCACTACCAGTGTCATGTCAGACAGTCATATACCACTACCAGTGTCATGTCAGACAGTCACATACCACTACCAGTGTCATGTCAGACAGTCACATACCACTACCAGTGCCATGTCAGACAGTCACATACCACTACCAGTACCATGTCAGACAGTAACAAACCAGCACCAGTACCATGTCAGACAGTCACATACCACTACCAGAACCATGTCAAACAGTCACATACCACTACCAGTGCCATGTCAGACAGTCACATACCACTACCAATGCCATGTCAGACAGTCATATACCACTACCAGTGCAGACACATTACCACTACCAATGTCATGTCAGACAGTCACATACCACTACCAATACGATGTCAGACAGTCACATACCACTACCAGTACCATGTAAGACGGTCACAAACGACTACCAGTGTCATGTCAGACAGTCACATACCACTACCATTACCATGTCAGACAGTCACATACCACTACCATTACCATGTCAGACAGTCACATACCACTACCATTACCATGTCAGACAGTCATATACCACTACCATTACCATGTCAGTCACATACCACTACCAGTACCATGTCAGACAGTCACAAACCACTACCAGTATCATGTCAGACAGTCACAAACCACTACCAGTGCCATGTCAGACAGTCACATAACACTAAGAGTGCAAGGTCAGACAGTCAAATACCACTACTAGTACCATGTCAGACAGTCACATATCACTACGAGTGCCTTGTCAGACAGTCACATTACCACTACCAACGTCATGTCAGACAGTCACATACCACTACAAGTGTCATGTCAGACAGTCACATACCACTACAAGTGTCATGTCAGACAGTCACATACCACTACCAACGTCAAGTCATACAGTCACATACCACTACCAGTACCATATCAGACAGTCACATATCACTACCAGTACCATGTCAGACAGTCACATATCACTACCAGTGTCATGTCAGACAGTCACATACCACTACCAGAACCATGTCAGACAGTCACATACCACTACCAGTGTCATGTCAGACAGTCACATACCACTATCAGTACCATGTCAGACAGTCACAAACCACTACCAATGCCATGTCATACAGTCACATACCACTACCAGTGCCATGTCAGACAGTCACATACCACTACCAGTGTCATGTCAGACAGTCACATACCACTACCAGTGTCATGTCAGACAGTCACATATCACTACCAGTACTATGTCAGACAGTCACATATCACTACCAGTGCCATGTCAGACAGTCACATTACCACTACCAACGTCATGTCAGACAGTCACATACCACTTCAAGTGTCATGTCAGACAGTCGCATACCACTACCAGTACTATGTCAGACAGTCACATACCACTACCAGTGTCATGTCAGACAGTCACATACCACTACCAGTGCCATGTCAGACAGTCACATTACCACTACCAATGTCAAGTCATACAGTCACATACCACTACCAGTACCATGTCAGACAGTCACATATCACTACCAGTACCATGTCAGACAGTCACATATCACTACAAGTGTCATGTCAGACAGTCACATACCACAACCAGTACCATGTCAGACAGTCACATACCACTACCAGTGTGATGTCAGACAGTCACATACCACTACCAGTACCATGTCAGACAGTCACAAACAACTACCAATGCCATGTAATACAGTCACAAACCACTACCAGTGCCATGTCAGACAGTCACATACCACTACCAGTGTCATGTCAGACAGTCACATACCACTACTAGTGTCATGACAGACAGTCACATATCACTACCAGTACTATGTCAGACAGTCACATACCACTACCACTGCCAGTGTCATGTCAGACAGTCACAAACCACTACCAGTTCCATGTCAGACAGTCACATACCATTACCAGTGCGATGTCAGTCACAAACCACTACCAATGCCATGTCATACAGTCACATACCACTACCAGTACCATGTCAGACAGTCACATATCATTACCAGTACCATGTCAGACAGTCATATACCACTACCAGTTCCATGTCATACAGTCACATACCACTACCAGTACCATGTCAGACAGTCACATACCACTACCAGTACCATGTCAGACAGTCACATATTACTACCAGTACCATGTCATATAGTCACATACCACTACCAGTGCGATGTCAGACAGTCACAAACCACTACCAATGCCATGTCATACAGTCACATACCACTACAGGTACCATGTCAGACAGTCACATACCACTACCAGTTCCATGTCATACAGTCAAATACCACTACCAGTACCATGTCATACAGTCACATACCACTACCAGTGTCATGTCAGACAGTCACATACCACTACCAGTACCATGTTAGACAGTCACATATCCCTACCAGTACTATATCAGACGGTCACATACCACTACCAGTACCATGTCACACAGTCACATACCACTACCAGTGTCATGTCAGACAGTCACATACCACTACCAGAACCATGTCAAACAGTCACATACCACTACCAGTGCCATGTCAGACAGTCACATACCACTACCAATGACATGTCAGACAGTCATATACCACTACCAGTGCAGACACATTACCACTACCAATGTCATGTCAGACAGTCACATACCACTACCAATACGATGTCAGACAGTCACATACCACTACCAGTACCATGTAAGACAGTCACAAACGACTACCAGTGTCATGTCAGACAGTCACATACCACTACCATTACCATGTCAGACAGTCACATACCACTACCATTACCATGTCAGACAGTCACATACCACTACCATTACCATGTCAGACAGTCACATACCACTACCATTACCATGTCAGACAGTCACATACCACTACCATTACCATGTCAGACAGTCATATACCACTACCATTACCATGTCAGTCACATACCACTACCAGTACCATGTAAGACAGTCACAAACCACTACCAGTATCATGTCAGACAGTCACATTACCACTACCAACGTCATGTCAGACAGTCACATACCACTACAAGTGTCATGTCAGACAGTCGCATACCACTACCAGTACTATGTCAGACAGTCACATACCACTACCAGTGTCATGTCAGACAGTCACATACCACTACCAGTGCCATGTCAGACAGTCACATTACCACTACCAATGTCAAGTCATACAGTCACATACCACTACCAGTACCATGTCAGACAGTCACATATCACTACCAGTACCATGTCAGACAGTCACATATCACTACAAGTGTCATGTCAGACAGTCACATACCACAACCAGTACCATGTCAGACAGTCACATACCACTACCAGTGTGATGTCAGACAGTCACATACCACTACCAGTACCATGTCAGACAGTCACAAACAACTACCAATGCCATGTAATACAGTCACAAACCACTACCAGTGCCATGTCAGACAGTCACATACCACTACCAGTGTCATGTCAGACAGTCACATACCACTACTAGTGTCATGACAGACAGTCACATATCACTACCAGTACTATGTCAGACAGTCACATACCACTACCACTGCCAGTGTCATGTCAGACAGTCACAAACCACTACCAGTTCCATGTCAGACAGTCACATACCATTACCAGTGCGATGTCAGTCACAAACCACTACCAATGCCATGTCATACAGTCACATACCACTACCAGTACCATGTCAGACAGTCACATATCATTACCAGTACCATGTCAGACAGTCATATACCATTACCAGTTCCATGTCATACAGTCACATACCACTACCAGTACCATGTCAGACAGTCACATACCACTACCAGTACCATGTCAGACAGTCACATATTACTACCAATACCATGTCATACAGTCACATACCACTACCAGTGCGATGTCAGACAGTCACAAACCACTACCAATGCCATGTCATACAGTCACATACCACTACAGGTACCATGTCAGACAGTCACATACCACTACCAGTTCCATGTCATACAGTCAAATACCACTACCAGTACCATGTCATACAGTCACATACCACTACCAGTGTCATGTCAGACAGTCACATACCACTACCAGTACCATGTTAGACAGTCACATATCCCTACCAGTACTATATCAGACAGTCACATACCACTACCAGTACCATGTCACACAGTCACATACCACTACCAGTGTCATGTCAGACAGTCACATACCACTACCAGAACCATGTCAAACAGTCACATACCACTACCAGTGCCATGTCAGACAGTCACATACCACTACCAATGACATGTCAGACAGTCATATACCACTACCAGTGCAGACACATTACCACTACCAATGTCATGTCAGACAGTCACATACCACTACCAATACGATGTCAGACAGTCACATACCACTACCAGTACCATGTAAGACAGTCACAAACGACTACCAGTGTCATGTCAGACAGTCACATACCACTACCATTACCATGTCAGACAGTCACATACCACTACCATTACCATGTCAGACAGTCACATACCACTACCATTACCATGTCAGACAGTCATATACCACTACCATTACCATGTCAGTCACATACCACTACCAGTACCATGTAAGACAGTCACAAACCACTACCAGTATCATGTCAGACAGTCACAAACAACTACCAGTGCCATGTCAGACAGTCACATAACTCTAAGAGTGCAAGGTCAGACAGTCAAATACCACTACTAGTACCATGTCAGACAGTCACATATCATTACGAGTGCCTTGTCAGACAGTCACATTACCACTACCAACGTCATGTCAGACAGTCACATACCACTACAAGTGTCATGTCAGACAGTCACATACCACTACAAGTGTCATGTCAGACAGTCACATACCACTACCAACGTCAAGTCATACAGTCACATATCACTACCAGTACCATGTCAGACAGTCACATATCACTACCAGTACCATGTCAGACAGTCACATATCACTACCAGTGTCATGTCAGACAGTCACATACCACTACCAGAACCATGTCAGACAGTCACATACCACTACCAGTGTCATGTCAGACAGTCACATACCACTACCAGTACCATGTCAGACAGTCACAAACCACTACCAATGCCATGTCATACAGTCATATACCACTACCAGTGCCATGTCAGACAGTCACATACCACTACCAGTGTCATGTCAGACAGTCACATACCACTACCAGTGTCATGTCAGACAGTCACATATCACTACCAGTACTATGTCAGACAGTCACATATCACTACCAGTGCCATGTCAGACAGTCACATTACCACTACCAACGTCATGTCAGACAGTCACATACCACTACAAGTGTCATGTCAGACAGTCGCATACCACTACCAGTACTATGTCAGACAGTCACATACCACTACCAGTGTCATGTCAGACAGTCACATACCACTACCAGTGCCATGTCAGACAGTCACATTACCACTACCAATGTCAAGTCATACAGTCACATACCACTACCAGTACCATGTCAGACAGTCACATATCACTACCAGTACCATGTCAGACAGTCACATATCACTACCAGTGTCATGTCAGACAGTCACATACCACAACCAGTACCATGTCAGACAGTCACATACCACTACCAGTGTCATGTCAGACAGTCACATACCACTACCAGTACCATGTCAGACAGTCACAAACTACCAATGCCATGTAATACAGTCACATACCACTACCAGTGCCATGTCAGACAGTCACATACCACTACCAGTGTCATGTCAGACAGTCACATACCACTACTAGTGTCATGTCAGACAGTCACATATCACTACCAGTACTATGTCAGACAGTCACATACCACTACCACTGCCAGTGTCATGTCAGACAGTCACAAACCACTACCAGTTCCATGTCAGACAGTCACATACCATTACCAGTGCGATGTCAGTCACAAACCACTACCAATGCCATGTCATACAGTCACATACCACTATTAGTACCATGTCAGACAGTCACATATCATTACCAGTACCATGTAAGACAGTCATATACCACTACCAGTTCCATGTCATACAGTCACATACCACTACCAGTACCATGTCATACAGTCACATACCACTACCAGTGCGATGTCAGACAGTCACAAACCACTACCAATGCCATGTCATACAGTCACATACCACTACAGGTACCATGTCAGACAGTCACATACCACTACCAGTTCCATGTCATACAGTCACATACCACTACCAGTACCATGTCATACAGTCACATACCACTACCAGTACCATGTCAGACAGTCACATACCACTACCAGTGTCATGTCAGACAGTCACATACCACTACCAGTACCATGTTAGACAGTCACATATCCCTACCAGTACTATATCAGACAGTCACATACCACTACCAGTACCATGCCACACAGTCACAAACCACTACCAGTGTCATGTCAGACAGTCACATACCACTACCAGTACCATGTCAAACAGTCACAAACCACTACCAATGCCATGTCATACAGTCACATACCACTAGCAGTGTTATGTCAGACAGTCACATTTCACTACCAGTGCTATGTCAGACAGTCACATAACACTACCAATGCCATGTCAGTCAGTCAGATGCCACTACCAATGCCATGTCAGACAGTCACTTACCACTACCAGTACCATGTCAGACAGTCACATATCACTATCAATGCCATGTCAGACAGTCACATACCACTACCAGTACCATGTTAGACAGTCACATATCCCTACCAGTACTATGTCAGACAGTCACATACCACTACCAGTACCATGTCAGACAGTCACATATCACTACCAGAACTATGTCAGACAGTCACATACCACGACCAGTTCCATGTCAGACAGTCACATACCACTACCAGTTCCATGTCATACAGTCATAAACCACTACCAGTACCATGTAAGACAGTCACATATCACTACCAGTGTCATGTCAGACAGTCACATACCACTACCAGTACCATGTCAGACAGTCACATATCACTACCAGTACCATGTCATACTGTCACAAACCACTACCAGTACCATGTCAGACAGTCACATATCACTACCAGTGCTATGTCAGACAGTCACATTACCACTACCAATGTCATGTCAGACAGTCACATACCACTACCAGTGCCATGTCAGACAGTCACATACCACTACCAGTACCATGTGAGACAGTTACATACCACTACCAATGTCATGTCAGACAGTCACATACCACTACCAGTGCCATGTCTGACAGTCAAATACCACTACCAGTGTCATGTCAGACAGTCACATACCACTACCAGTGCCATGTCAGACAGTCACATACCACTACCAGTGTCATGTCAAACAGTCACATACCACTACCAGTTCTATGTCAGACAGTCACATACCACTACCAGTGTCATGTCAAACAGTCACATACCACTACCAGTGTCATGTCAGACAGTCACATACCACTACCAGTACCATGTCAGACAGGCACATACCACTACCAGAACCATGTCAGACAGTCACATACCACTACCAGTGCCATGTCAGACAGTCACATACCACTACCAATGCTATGTCAGACAGTCACATACCACTACCAGTGCTATGTCAGACAGTCACATACCACTACCAATGTCATGTCAGACAGTCACATACCACTACCAGTGCCATGTCAGACAGTCACATACCACTACCAGTACCATGTCAGACAGTCACATACCACTACCAGTGCCATGTCAAACAATCACATACCACTACCAGTGCCATGTCAGACAGTCAAATACCACTACCAGTGCCATGTCAGACAGTCACATACCACTACCAGTGCCATGTCAGACAGTCACATACCACTACCAGTGTCATGTTAGACAGTCACATACCACTACCAGTACCATGTCAAACAGTCACATACCACTACCAGTACCATGTCAGACAGTAACAAACCACTACCAGTACCATGTCAGACAGTCACATACCTCTACCAGTGTCATGTCAGACAGTCACATACCACTACCAGTGTCATGTCAGACAGTCACATGCCACTACCAGTGTCATGTCAGACAGTCACATACCACTACCAGTGTCATATCAGACAGTCACATACCACTACCAGTACCATGTGAGACAGTAACAAACCACTACCAGTACCATGTCAGACAGTCACATACCACTACCAGAACCATGTCAGACAGTCACATTCCACAACCAGTGCCATGTCAGACAGTCACATACCACTATCAATGCCATGTCAGACAGTCACATACCACTACCAGTGCTATGTCAGACAGTCACATTACCATTACCAATGTCATGTCAGACAGTCACATACCACTACCAGTACTATGTCAGACAGTCACATACCACTACCAGTACCATGTAAGACAGTCACAAACGACTACCAGTGTCATGTCAGACAGTCACATACCACTACCATTACCATGTCAGACAGTCTCATACCACTACCATTACCATGTCAGACAGTCACATACCACTACCATTACCATGTCAGACAGACACATACCACTACCATTACCATGTCAGTCACATACCACTACCAGTACCATGTCAGACAGTCACATATCACTACCAGTACCATGTCAGACAGTCACATATCACTACCAGTGTCATGTCAGACAGTCACATACCACAACCAGTACCATGTCAGACAGTCACATACCACTACCAGTGTCATGTCAGACAGTCACATACCACTACCAGTACCATGTCAGACAGTCACAAACAACTACCAATGCCATGTAATACAGTCACATACCACTACCAATGCCATGTCATACAGTCACATACCACTATCAGTACCATGTCAGACAGTCACATATCATTACCAGTACCATGTCAGACAGTCATACACCACTACCAGTTCCATGTCATACAGTCACATACCACTACAAGTACCATCTCAGACAGTCACATACCACTACCAGTACCATGTCAGACAGTCACATATCACTACCAGTACCATGTCATACAGTCACATACCACTACCAGTGCGATGTCAGACAGTCACAAACCACTACCAATGCCATGTCATACAGTCACATACCACTACAGGTACCATGTCAGACAGTCACATACCACTACCAGTTCCATGTCATACAGTCACATACCACTACCAGTACCATGTCATACAGTCACATACCACTACCAGTACCATGTCAGACAGTCACGTACCACTACCAGTGTCATGTCAGACAGTCACATACCACTACCAGTACCATGTTAGACAGTCACATATCCCTACCAGTACTATATCAGACAGTCACATACCACTACCAGTACCATGCCACACAGTCACATACCACTACCAGTGTCATGTCAGACAGTCACATATCACTACCAGTACCATGTCAAACAGTCACAAACCACTACCAGTGCCATGTCATACAGTCACATACCACTAGCAGTGTTATGTCAGACAGTCACATTTCACTACCAGTGCTATGTCAGACAGTCACATAACACTACCAATGCCATGTCAGTCAGTCAGATGCCACTACCAATGCCATGTCAGACAGTCACTTAACACTACCAGTACCATGTCAGACAGTCACATATCACTACCAGTGCCATGTCAGACAGTCACAAACCACTACCAGTGCCATGTCAGACAGTCACATTACCACTACCAATGCCATGTCAGACAGTCACATACCACTGCCAGTGTCATGTCAGACAGTCACATACCACTACCAGTGCCATGTAAGACAGTCACATACCACTACCACAGCCAGTGTCATGTCAGACAGTCACAAACCACTACCAGTTCCATGTCATACAGTCACATACCACTTCCAGTACACTGTCAGACAGTCACATATCACTACCAGTACTATGTCAGACAGTCACATACCACTACCAGTTCCATGTCAGACAGTCACATACCACTACCAGTTCCATGTCATACAGTCATAAACCACTACCAGTACCATGTCAGACAGTCACATATCACTACCAGTGTCATGTCAGACAGTCACATACCACTACCAGTACCATGTCAGACAGTCACATATCACTACCAGTACCATGTCATACTGTCACATACCACTATCAGTACCATGTCAGACAGTCACATATCACTACCAGTGCTATGTCAGACAGTCACATTACCACTACCAATGTCATGTCAGACAGTCACATACCACTACCAGTGCCATGTCAGACAGTCACATACCACTACCAGTACCATGTGAGACAGTTACATACCACTACCAATGTCATGTCAGACAGTCACATACCACTACCAGTGCCATGTCTGACAGTCAAATACCACTACCAGTGTCATGTCAGACAGTCACATACCACTACCAGTGCCATGTCAGACAGTCACATACCACTACCAGTGTCATGTCAAACAGTCACATACCACTACCAGTGCCATGTCAGACAGTCACATACCACTACCAGTGTCATGTCAAACAGTCACATACCACTACCAGTGTCATGTCAGACAGTCACATACCACTACCAGTACCATGTCAGACAGTCACATACGACTACCAGAACCATGTCAGACAGTCACATACCACTACCAGTGCCATGTCAGACAGTCACATACCACTACCAATGCTATGTCAGACAGTCACATACCACTACCAGTGCTATGTGAGACAGTCACATACCACTACCAATGTCATGTCAGACAGTCACATACCACTACCAGTGCCATGGCAGACAGTCACATACCACTACCAGTACCATGTCAGACAGTCACATACCACTACCAGTGCCATGTCAAACAATCACATACCACTACCAGTGCCATGTCAGACAGTCAAATACCACTACCAGTGCCATGTCAGACAGTCACATACCACTACCAGTGTCATGTTAGACAGTCACATACCACTACCAGTGCCATGTCAAACAGTCACATACCACTACCAGTACCATGTCAGACAGTAACAAACCACTACCAGTACCATGTCAGACAGTCACATACCTCTACCAGTGTCATGTCAGACAGTCACATACCACTACCAGTGTCATGTCAGACAGTCACATACCACTACCAGTGTCATGTCAGACAGTCACATACCACTACCAGTGTCATATCAGACAGTCACATACCACTACCAGTACCATGTGAGACAGTAACAAACCACTACCAGTACCATGTCAGACAGTCACATACCACTACCAGAACCATGTCAGACAGTCACATTCCACTACCAGTGCCATGTCAGACAGTCACATACCACTATCAATGCCATGTCAGACAGTCACATACCACTACCAGTGCTATGTCAGACAGTCACATTACCATTACCAATGTCATGTCAGACAGTCACATACCACTACCAGTACGATGTCAGACAGTCACATACCACTACCAGTACCATGTAAGACAGTCACAAACGACTACCAGTGTCATGTCAGACAGTCACATACCACTACCATTACCATGTCAGACAGTCTCATACCACTACCATTACCATGTCAGACAGTCACATACCACTACCATTACCATGTCAGACAGACACATACCACTACCATTACCATGTCAGTCACATACCACTACCAGTACCATGTCAGACAGTCACAAACCACTACCAGTACCATGTCAGACAGTCACAAACCACTACCAGTGCCATGTCAGACAGTCACATAACACTAAGAGTGCCATGTCAGACAGTCAAATACCACTACTAGTGCCATGTCAGACAGTCACATATCACTACCAGTGCCATGTCAGACAGTCACATAACACTAAGAGTGCCATGTCAGACAGTCAAATACCACTACCAGTACCATGTCAGACAGTCACATACCACTACCAGTGTCATGTCAGACAGTCACATACCACTACCGGTACCATGTCAGACAGTCACAAACCACTACCAATGCCATGTCATACAGTCACATACCACTACCAGTGCAATGTCAGACAGTCACATACCACTACCAGTGTCATGTCAGACAGTCACATACCACTACCAGTGTCATGTCAGAAAGTCACATATCTCTACCAGTACTATGTCAGACAGTCACATACCACTACCACTGCCAGTGTCATGTCAGACAGTCACAAACCACTACCAGTTCCATGTCAGACAGTCACATACCATTACCAGAGCGATGTCAGTCACAAACCACTAACAATGCAATGTCATACAGTCACATACCACTACCAGTACCATGTCAGACAGTCACATATCACTACCAGTACCATGTCAGACAGTCATATACCACTACCAGTTCCATGTCATACAGTCACATACCACTACCAATGGCATGTCATACAGTCACATACCACTACAGGTACCATGTCAGACAGTCACATATCACTACTAGTACCATGTCAGACAGTCACATACCACTACCAGTTCCATGTCATACAGTCACATACCACTACCAGTACCATGTCAGACAGTCACATACCACTACCAGTTCCATGTCATACAGTCACATACCACTACCAGTTCTATGTCATACAGTCACATACCACTACCAGTACCATGTCAGACAGTCACATACAACTACCAGTGTCATGTCAGACAGTCACATACCACTACCAGTACCATGTTAGACCGTCACATACCCCTACCAGTACTATGTCAGACAGTCACATACCACTACCAGTGCCATTTCATACAGTCACATACCACTACCAGTACCATGTCAGATAGTCACATACCACTTCCAGTGCCATGTCAGACCGTCACATACCACTACCAGAACCATGTCAGACAGTCACATACCACTACCAGTGCCATGTCAGACAGTCACATACCACTACCATTGCCATGTCAGACAGTCACATACCACTACCAGTGCTATGTCAGACAGTCACATTACCACTACCAATGTCATGTCAGACAGTCACATACCACTACTAGTACGATGTCAGACAGTCACATACCACTACCAGTACCATGTAAGACAGTCACAAACCACTACCATTATCATGTCAGACAGTCACATACCACTACCATTACCATGTCAGACAGTCACATACCACTACCATTACCATGTCAGTCACATACCACTACCAGTACAATGTCAGACAGTCACAAACCACTACCAGTGCCATGTCAGACAGTCACATAACACTAAGAGTGACATGTCAGACAGACAAATACCACTACTAGTGCCATGTCAGACAGTCACATATCACTACCAGTGCCATGTCAGACAGTCACATTGACACTACCAATGTCATGTCAGACACTCACATACCACTACAATTGTCATGTCAGACAGTCACATACCACTACCAGTACTATGTCAGACAGTCACATACCACTACCAGTGTCATGTCAGTCAGTCACATACCACTACCAGTGCCATGTCAGACAGTCAGTCACATTACCACTACCAATGTCAAGTCATACAGTCACATACCACTACCAGTGTCATGTCAGACAGTCACATATCACTACCAGTACCATGTCAGACAGTCACATATCACTACCAGTGTCATGTCAGACAGTCACATACCACTACCAGTACCATGTCAGACAGTCACATACCACTACCAGTACCATGTCAGACAGTCACAAACCACTACCAATGCCATCTCATACAGTCACATACCACTACCAGTGCCATGTCAGACAGTCACATACCACTACCAGTGTCATGTCAGACAGTCACATACCACTACCAGTGTCATGTCAGACAGTCACATAACACTAAGAGTGCCATGTCAGACAGTCAAATACCACTACCAGTATCATGTCAGACAGTCACATACCACTACCAGTGTCATGTCAGACAGTCACATACCACTACCGGTACCATGTCAGACAGTCACAAACCACTACCAATGCCATGTCATACAGTCACATACCACTACCAGTGCAATGTCAGACAGTCACATACCACTACCAGTGTCATGTCAGAGAGTCACATACCACTACCAGTGTCATGTCAGACAGTCACATATCTCTACCAGTACTATGTCAGACAGTCACATACCACTACCACTGCCAGTGTCATGTCAGACAGTCACAAACCACTACCAGTTCCATGTCAGACAGTCACATACCATTACCAGAGCGATGTCAGTCACAAACCACTAACAATGCAATGTCATACAGTCACATACCACTACCAGTACCATGTCAGACAGTCACATATCACTACCAGTACCATGTCAGACAGTGATATACCACTACCAGTTCCATGTCATACAGTCACATACCACTACCAATGCCATGTCATACAGTCACATACCACTACAGGTACCATGTCAGACAGTCACATATCACTACCAGTACCATGTCAGACAGTCACATACCACTACCAGTTCCATGTCATACAGTCACATACCACTACCAGTACCATGTCAGACAGTCACATACCACTACCAGTTCCATGTCATACAGTCACATACCACTACCAGTTCTATGTCATACAGTCACATACCACTACCAGTGTCATGTCAGACAGTCACATACCACTACCAGTACCATGTTAGACCGTCACATACCCCTACCAGTACTATGTCAGACAGTCACATACCACTACCAGTGCCATTTCATACAGTCACATACCACTACCAGTACCATGTCAGATAGTCACATATCACTTCCAGTGCCATGTCAGACAGTCACATACCACTACCAGAACCATGTCAGACAGTCACATACCACTACCAGTGCCATGTCAGACAGTCACATACCACTACCAATGCCATGTCAGACAGTCACATACCACTACCAGTGCTATGTCAGACAGTCACATTACCACTACCAATGTCATGTCAGACAGTCACATACCACTACTAGTACGATGTCAGACAGTCACATACCACTACCAGTACCATGTAAGACAGTCACAAACCACTACCATTATCATGTCAGACAGTCACATACCACTATCATTACCATGTCAGACAGTCACATACCACTACCATTACCATGTCAGACAGTCACATACCACTACCATTACCATGTCAGACAGTCACATACCACTACCATTACCATGTCAGTCACATACCACTACCAGTACAATGTCAGACAGTCACAAACCACTACCAGTGCCATTTCAGACAGTCACATAACACTAAGAGTGACATGTCAGACAGTCAAATACCACTACTAGTCCCATGTCAGACAGTCACATATCACTACCAGTGCCATGTCAGACAGTCACATTAACACTACCAATGTCATGTCAGACACTCACATACCACTACAATTGTCATGTCAGACAGTCACATACCACTACCAGTACTATGTCAGACAGTCACATACCACTACCAGTGTCATGTCAGTCAGTCACATACCACTACCAGTGCCATGTCAGACAGTCACATTACCACTACCAATGTCAAGTCATACAGTCACATACCACTACCAGTGTCATGTCAGACAGTCACATATCACTACCAGTACCATGTCAGACAGTCACATATCACCACCAGTGTCATGTCAGACAGTCACATACCACTACCAGTACCATGTCAGACAGTCACATACCACTACCAGTGTCATGTGAGACAGTCACATACCACTACCAGTACCATGTCAGACAGTCACAAACCACTACCAATGCCATCTCATACAGTCACATACCACTACCAGTGCCATGTCAGACAGTCACATACCACTACCAGTGTCATGTCAGACAGTCACATACCACTACCAGTGTCATGTCAGACAGTCACATATCACTACCAGTACTATGTCAGACAGTCACATACCACTACCACTGCCAATGTCATTTCAGACAGTCACAAACCACTACCAGTTCCATGTCAGACAGTCACATACCATTACCAGTGCGATGTCAGACAGTCAGAAACCACTACCAATGCCATGTCATACAGTCAAATACCACTACCAGTACCATGTCAGACAGTCACATATCACTACCAGTACCATCTCAGACAGTCATATACCACTACCAGTTCCATTTCATACAGTCACATACCACTACCAGTGCCATGTCAGACAGTCACATACCACTACCAGTACCAGAGTCAGACAGTCACATACCACTTCCAGTGCCATGTCAGACAGTCACATACCACTACCAATGCCATGTCAGACAGTCACATACCACTACCAGTGCTATTTCAGACAGTCACATTACCACTACCAATGTCATGTCAGACAGTCACATACCACTACCAGTACGATGTCAGACAGTCACATACCACTACAAGTACCACGTAAGACAGTCACAAACCACTACCAGTATCATGTCAGACAGTCACATACCACTACCATTACCATGTCAGACAGTCACATACCACTACCATTAGCATGTCAGACAGTCACATATCACTACCATTACCATGTCAGACAGTCACATACCACTACCATTACCATGTCAGTAACAAACCACTACCAGTACCATGTCAGACAGTCACAAACCACTACCAGTGCCATGTCAGACAGTCACATAACACTAAGAGTGACATGTCAGACAGTCAAATACCACTACTAGTGCCATTTCAGACAGTCACATATCACTACCAGTGCCATGTCAGACAATCACATTACCACTACCAATGTCATGTCAGACAGTCACATACCCCTACAAGTGTCATGTCAGACAGTCACATTACCACTACCAATGTCAAGTAATACAGTCACATACCACTACCAGTACCATGTCAGACAGTCACATATCACTACCAGTACCATGTCAGACAGTCACATATCACTACCAGTGTCATGTCAGACAGTCACATACCACTACCAGTACCATGTCAGACAGTCACATATCACTACCAGTGTCATGTCAGACAGTCACATACCACTACCAGTACCATGTAAGACAGTCACAAACCACTACCAATGCCATGTCATACAGTCACATACCACTACCAGTGCCATGTCAGACAGTCACATACCACTACCAGTGTCATGTCAGACAGTCACATACCACTACCAGTGTCATTTCAGACAGTAACATATCACTACCAGTACTATGTCAGACACTCACATACCACTACCACTGCCATTGTCATGTTAGACAGTCACAAACCACTACCAGTTCCATGTCAGACAGTCACATACCATTACCAGTGCGATGTCAGACAGTCACAAACCACTACCAATGTCATGTCAGACAGTCACATACCACTAGCAGTACGATGTCAGACAGTCACATACCACTACAAGTACCACGTAAGACAGTCACAAACCACTACCAGTATCATGTCAGACAGTCACATACCACTACCATTACCATGTCAGACAGTCACATACGACTACCATTAGCATGTCAGACAGTCACATATCACTACCATTACCATGTCAGACAGTCACATACCACTACCATTACCATGTCAGGAACATACCACTACCAGTACCATGTCAGACAGTCACAAACCACTACCAGTGCCATGTCAGACAGTCACATAACACTAAGAGTGACATGTCAGACAGTCACATACCACTACCAGTGCTATTTCAGACAGTCACATTACCACTACCAATGTCATGTCAGACAGTCACATACCACTACCAGTACGATGTCAGACAGTCACATACCACTACAAGTACCACGTAAGACAGTCACAAACCACTACCAGTATCATGTCAGACAGTCACATACCACTACCATTACCATGTCAGACAGTCACATACCACTACCATTAGCATGTCAGACAGTCACATATCACTACAATTACCATGTCAGACAGTCACATACCACTACCATTACCATGTCAGTAACAAACCACTACCAGTACCATGTCAGACAGTCACAAACCACTACCAGTGCCATGTCAGACAGTCACATAACACTAAGAGTGACATGTCAGACAGTCAAATACCACTACTAGTGCCATTTCAGACAGTCACATATCACTACCAGTGCCATGTCAGACAGTCACATTACCACTACCAATGTCATGTCAGACAGTCACATAACCCTACAAGTGTCATGTCAGACAGTCACATTACCACTACCAATGTCAAGTAATACAGTCACATACCACTACCAGTACCATGTCAGACAGTCACATATCACTACCAGTACCATGTCAGACAGTCACATATCACTACCAGTGTCATGTCAGACAGTCACATACCACTACCAGTACCATGTCAGACAGTCACATACCACTACCAGTGTCATGTCAGACAGTCACATACCACTACCAGTACCATGTAAGACAGTCACAAACCACTACCAATGCCATGTCATACAGTCACATACCACTACCAGTGCCATGTCAGACAGTCACATACCACTACCAGTGTCATGTCAGACAGTCACATACCACTACCAGTGTCATTTCAGACAGTAACATATCACTACCAGTACTATGTCAGACACTCACATACCACTACCACTGCCATTGTCATGTTAGACAGTCACAAACCACTACCAGTTCCATGTCAGACAGTCACATACCATTACCAGTGCGATGTCAGACAGTCACAAACCACTACCAATGTCATGTCAGACAGTCACATACCACTACCAGTACGATGTCAGACAGTCACATACCACTACAAGTACCACGTAAGACAGTCACAAACCACTACCAGAATCATGTCAGACAGTCACATACCACTACCATTACCATGTCAGACAGTCACATACGACTACCAATAGCATGTCAGACAGTCACATATCACTACCATTACCATGTCAGACAGTCACATACCACTACCATTACCATGTCAGGAACATACCACTACCAGTACCATGTCAGACAGTCACAAACCACTACCAGTGCCATGTCAGACAGTCGCATAACACTAAGAGTGACATGTCAGACAGTCAAATACCACTACTAGTGCCATTTCAGACAGTCACATATCACTACCAGTGCCATGTCAGACAGTCACATTACCACTACCAATGTCATGTCAGACAGTCACATACCACTACCAGTGCTATTTCAGACAGTCACATTACCACTACCAATGTCATGTCAGACAGTCACATACCACTACCAGTACGATGTCAGACAGTCACATACCACTACAAGTACCACGTAAGACAGTCACAAACCACTACCAGTATCATGTCAGACAGTCACATACCACTACCATTACCATGTCAGACAGTCACATACCACTACCATTAGCACGTCAGACAGTCACATATCACTACCAGTACCATGTCAAACAGTCACATATCACTACCAGTACCATGTCAGACAATCACATATCACTACCAGTGTCATGTCAGACAGTCACATACCACTACCAGTACCATGTCAGACAGTCACATACCACTACCAGTGTCATGTCAGACAGTCACATACCACTACCAGTACCATGTAAGACAGTCACAAACCACTACCAATGCCATGTCATACAGTCACATTCCACTATCAGTGCCATGTCAGACAGTCACATACCACTACCAGTGTCATGTCAGACAGTCACATACCACTACCAGTGTCATTTCAGACAGTAACATATCACTACCAGTACTATGTCAGACACTCACATACCACTACCACTGCCATTGTCATGTTAGACAGTCACAAACCACTACCAGTTCCATGTCAGACAGTCACATACCATTACCAGTGCGATGTCAGACAGTCACAAACCACTACCAATGTCATGTCAGACAGTCACATACCACTACCAGTACGATGTCAGACAGTCACATACCACTACAAGTACCACGTAAGACAGTCACAAACCACTACCAGTATCATGTTAGACAGTCACATACCACTACCATTCCCATGTCAGACAGTCACATACCACTACCATTAGCATGTCAGACAGTCACATATCACTACCATTACCATGTCAGACAGTCACATACCACTACCATTACCATGTCAGTAACATACCACTAACAGTACCATGTCAGACAGTCACAAACCACTACCAGTGCCATGTCAGACAGTCACATAACACTAAGAGTGACATGTCAGACAGTCAAATACCACTACTAGTGCCATTTCAGACAGTCACATATCACTACCAGTGCCATGTCAGACAGTCACATTACCACTACCAATGTCATGTCAGACAGTCACATACCACTACAAGTGTCATGTCAGACAGTCACATTACCACTACCAATGTCATGTAATACAGTCACATACCACTACCAGTACCATGTCAGACAGTCACATACCACTACCAGTACCATGTCAGACAGTCACATACCACTACCAGTGTCATGTCAGACAGCCACATACCACTACCAGTACCATGTAAGACAGTCACAAACCACTACCAATGCCATGTAAGACAGTCACAAACCACTACCAGTGCCATGTCAGACAGTCACATACCACTACCAGTGTCATGTCAGACAGTCACATACTACTACCAGTGTCATTTCAGACAGTAACATATCACTACCAGTACTATGTCAGACACTCACATACCACTACCACTGCCAGTGTCACGTTAGACAGTCACAAACCACTACCAGTTCCATGTCAGACAGTCACATACCATTACCAGTGCGATGTCAGACAGTCACAAACCACTACCAGTACCATGTCAGACAGTCACATATCACTACCAGTACCATGTCAGACAGTCATATACCACTACCAGTTCCATGTCATACAGTCACATACCACTACCAGTACCATGTCAGACAGTCACATACCACTACCAGTGCCATGTCAGACAGTCACATACCACTACCAGTGTCATGTCAGACAGACACATACCACTACCAGTGTCATGTCAGACAGTCTAATATCACTACCAGTGTCATGTCAGACAGTCACATACCACTACAGGTACCATGTCAGACCGTCACATACCACTACCAGTGCCATGTCAGACAGTCACATACCACTACCAGTGTCATGTCAGACAGTCACAAACCACTACCAATGCCATGTCATACAGTCACATACCACTACAGGTACCATGTCAGACAGTCACATATCACTACCAGTACCATGTCAGACAGTCACATATCACTACCAGTTCCATGTCATACAGTCACATACCACTATCAGTACCATGTCAGACAGTCAAATACCACTACCAGTTCCATGTCATACAGTCAAATACCACTACCAATTCCATGTCATACAGTCACATACCACTACCAGTACCATGTCAGACAGTCACATACCACTACCAGTGTCATGTCAGACAGTCACAAACCACTACCAGTACCATGTTAGACAGTCACATATCCCTACCAGTACTATGTCAGACAGTCACATACCACTAGCAGTGCCATTTCATACAGTCACATACTACTACCAGTACCATGTCAGAGAGTCACATACCACTTCCAGTGCAATGTCAGACAGTCACAAACCACTAGCAGTACCAGAGTCAGACAGTCACATACCACAGCCAGTGCCATGTCAGACAGTCACACACCACTACCAATGCCATGTCAGACAGTCACACACCACTTCCAGTGTCATGCCAGACAGTCACATATCACTACCAGTGTCATGTCAGACAGTCACATACCACTACCAGTGCCATGTCAGACAGTCACATACCACTACCAGTACCATGTCAGACAGTCACATACCACTACCAGTGTCATGTCAGACAGTCACATACCACTACCACTGTCATGTCAGACAGTCACATACCACTACAGGTACCATGCCAGACAGTCACATACCACTACCAGTGCCATGTTAGACAGTCACATACCACTACCAGTGCTATTTCAGACAGTCACATTACCACTACCAATGTCATGTCAGACAGTCACATACCACTACCAGTACGATGTCAGACAGTCACATACCACTACAAGTACCACGTAAGACAGTCACAAACCACTACCAGTATCATGTCAGACAGTCACATACCACTACCATTACCATGTCAGACAGTCACATACCACTACCATTAGCATGTCAGACAGTCACATATCACTACCATTACCATGTCAGACAGTCACATACCACTACCATTACCATGTCAGTAACAAACCACTACCAGTACCATGTCAGACAGTCACAAACCACTACCAGTGCCATGTCAGACAGTCACATAACACTAAGAGTGACATGTCAGACAGTCAAATACCACTACTAGTGCCATTTCAGACAGTCACATATCACTACCAGTGCCATGTCAGACAGTCACATTACCACTACCAATGTCATGTCAGACAGTCACATACCCCTACAAGTGTCATGTCAGACAGTCACATTACCACTACCAATGTCAAGTAATACAGTCACATACCACTACCAGTACCATGTCAGACAGTCACATATCACTACTAGTACCATGTCAGACAGTCACATATCACTACCAGTGTCATGTCAGACAGTCACATACCACTACCAGTACCATGTCAGACAGTGACATACCACTACCAGTGTCATGTCAGACAGTCACATACCACTACCAGTACCATGTAAGACAGTCACAAACCACTACCAATGCCATGTCATACAGTCACATACCACTACCAGTGCCATGTCAGACAGTCACATACCACTACCAGTGTCATGTCAGACAGTCACATACCACTACCAGTGTCATTTCAGACAGTAACATATCACTACCAGTACTATGTCAGACACTCACATACCACTACCACTGCCATTGTCATGTTAGACAGTCACAAACCACTACCAGTTCCATGTCAGACAGTCACATACCATTACCAGTGCGATGTCAGACAGTCACAAACCACTACCAATGTCATGTCAGAAAGTCACATACCACTACCAGTACGATGTCAGACAGTCACATACCAATACAAGTACCACGTAAGACAGTCACAAACCACTACCAGTATCATGTCAGACAGTCACATACCACTACCATTACCATGTCAGACAGTCACATACCACTACCATTAGCATGTCAGACAGTCACATATCACTACCATTACCATGTCAGACAGTCACATACCACTACCATTACCTTGTCAGTAACATACCACTACCAGTACCATGTCAGACAGTCACAAACCACTACCAGTGCCATGTCAGACACATAACACTAAGAGTGACATGTCAGACAGTCAAATACCACTACTAGTGCCATTTCAGACAGTCACATATCACTACCAGTGCCATGTCAGACAGTCACATTACCACTACCAATGTCATGTCAGACAGTCACATACCACTACAAGTGTCATGTCGGACAGTCACATTACCACTACCAATGTCAAGTAATACAGTCACATACCACTACCAGTACCATGTCAGACAGTCACATATCACTACCAGTACAATGTCAGACAGTCACATATCACTACCAGTGTCATGTCAGACAGTCACATACCACTCCCAGTACCATGTCAGACAGTCACATACCACTAAGAGTGTCATGTCAGACAGTCACATACCACTACCAGTGCCATGTCAGACAGTCACATACCACTACCAGTACCATGTCAGACAGTCACATACCACTACCAGTGTCATGTCAGACAGTCACATACCACTACCAGTGTCATGTCAGACAGTCACATACCACTACAGGTACCATGTCAGACAGTCACATTCCACTACCAGTGCCATGTCAGACAGTCACATACCACTACCAGTGCTATTTCAGACAGTCACATTACCACTACCAATGTCATGTCAGACAGTCACATACCACTACCAGTACGATGTCAGACAGTCACGTACCACTACAAGTACCACGTAAGACAGTCACAAACCACTACCAGTATCATGTCAGACAGTCACATACCACTACCATTACCATGTCAGACAGTCACATACCACTACCATTAGCATGTCAGACAGTCACATATCACTACCATTACCATGTCAGACAGTCACATACCACTACCATTACCATGTCAGTAACAAACCACTACCAGTACCATGTCAGACAGTCACAAACCACTACCAGTGCCATGTCAGACAGTCACATAACACTAAGAGTGACATGTCAGACAGTCAAATACCACTTCTAGTGCCATTTCAGACAGTCACATATCACTACCAGTGCCATGTCAGACAGTCACATTACCACTACCAATGTCATGTCAGACAGTCACATACCCCTACAAGTGTCATGTCAGACAGTCACATTACCACTACCAATGTCAAGTAATACAGTCACATACCACTACCAGTACCATGTCAGACAGTCACATATCACTACCAGTACCATGTCAGACAGTCACATATCACTACCAGTGTCATGTCAGACAGTCACATACCACTACCAGTACCATGTCAGACAATCACATACCACTACCAGTGTCATGTCAGACAGTCACATACCACTACCAGTACCATGTAAGACAGTCGCAAACCACTACCAATGCCATGTCATACAGTCACATACCACTACCAGTGCCATGTCAGACAGTCACATACCACTACCAGTGTCATGTCAGACAGTCACATACCACTACCAGTGTCATTTCAGACAGTAACATATCACTACCAGTACTATGTCAGACACTCACATACCACTACCACTGCCATTGTCATGTTAGATAGTCACAAACCACTACCAGTTCCATGTCAGACAGTCACATACCATTACCAGTGCGATGTCAGACAGTCACAAACCACTACCAATGTCATGTCAGACAGTCACATACCACTACCAGTACGATGTCAGACAGTCACATACCACTACAAGTACCACGTAAGACAGTCACAAACCACTACCAGTATCATGTCAGACAGTCACATACCACTACCATTACCATGTCAGACAGTCACATACCACTACCATTAGCATGTCAGACAGTCACATATCACTACCATTACCATGTCAGACAGTCACATACCACTACCATTACCATGTCAGTAACATACCACTACCAGTACCATGTCAGACAGTCACAAACCACTACCAGTTCCATGTCAGACACATAACACTAAGAGTGACATGTCAGACAGTCAAATACCACTACTAGTGCCATTTCAGACAGTCACATATCACTACCAGTGCCATGTCAGACAGTCACATTACCACTACCAATGTCATGTCAGACAGTCACATACCACTACAAGTGTCATGTCAGAGAGTCACATTACCACTACCAATGTCAAGTAATACAGTCACATACCACTACCAGTACCATGTCAGACAGTCACATATCACTACCAGTACCATGTCAGACAGTCACATATCACTACCAGTGTCATGTCAGACAGTCACATACCACTACCAGTACCATGTCAGACAGTCACATACCACTACCAGTGTCATGTCAGACAGTCACATACCACTACCAGTACCATGTAAGACAGTCACAAACCACTACCAATGCCATGTCATACAGTCACATACCACTACCAGTGCCATGTCAGACAGTCACATACCACTACCAGTGTTATGTCAGACAGTCACATACCACTACCAGTGTCATTTCAGACATTAACATATCACTACCAGTACCATGTCAGACAGTCATATACCACTACCAGTTCCATGTCATACAGTCACATACCACTACCAGTACCATCTCAGTCAGTCACATACCACTACCAGTGCAATGTCAGACAGTCACATACCACTACCAGTGTCATGTCAGACAGACACATACCACTACCAGTGTCATGTCAGACAGTCTCATATCACTACCAGTGTCATGTCAGACAGTCACATACCACTACAGGTACCATGTCAGACAGTCACATACCACTACCAGTGCCATGTCAGACAGTCACATACCACTACCAGTGTCATGTCAGACAGTCACAAACAACTACCAATGCCATGTGATACAGTCACATACCACTACAGGTACCATGTCAGACAGTCACATATCACTACCAGTACCATGTCAGACAGATACATACCACTACCAGTTCCATGTCATACAGTCACATACCACTACCAGTATCATGTCAGACAGTCAAATACCACTACCAGTTCCATGTCATACAGTCAAATACCACTACCAATTCCATGTCATACAGTCACATACCACTACCAGTACCATGTCAGACAGTCACATACCACTACCAGTGTCATGTCAGACAGTCACATACCACTACCAGTACCATGTAAGACAGTCACAAACCACTACCAATGCCATGTCATACAGTCACATACCACTACCAGTGCCATGTCAGACAGTCACATACCACTACCAGTGTCATGTCAGACAGTCACATACCACTACCAGTGTCATTTCAGACATTAACATATCACTACCAATACTATGTCAGACACTCACATACCACTACCACTGCCAGTGTCATGTTAGACAGTCACAAACCACTACCAGTTCCATGTCAGACAGTCACATACCATTACCAGTGCGATGTCAGACAGTCACAAACCACTACCAATGCCATGTCATACAGTCACATACCACTACCAGTATCATGTCAGACAGTCACATATCACTACCAGTACCATGTCAGACAGTCATATACCACTACCAGTTCCATGTCATACAGTCACATACCACTACCAGTACCATGTCAGTCAGTCACATACCACTACCAGTGCAATGTCAGACAGTCACATACCACTACCAGTGTCATGTCAGACAGACACATACCACTACCAGTGTCATGTCAGACAGTCTCATATCACTACCAGTGTCATGTCAGACAGTCACATACCACTACAGGTACCATGTCAGACAGTCACATACCACTACCAGTGCCATGTCAGACAGTCACATACCACTACCAGTGTCATGTCAGACAGTCACAAACCACTACCAATGCCATGTCATACAGTCACATACCACTACAGGTACCATGTCAGACAGTCACATATCACTACCAGTACCATGTCAGACAGTCACATACCACTACCAGTTCCATGTCATACAGTCACATACCACTACCAGTACCATGTCAGACAGTCAAATACCACTACCAGTTCCATGTCATAGTCAAATACCACTACCAATTCCATGTCATACAGTTACATACCACTACCAGTACCATGTCAGACAGTCACATACCACTACCAGTGTCATGTCAGACAGTCACAAACCACTACCAGTACCATGTTAGACAGTCACATATCCCTACCAGTACTATGTCAGACAGTCACATACCACTAGCAGTGCCATTTCATACAGTCACATACCACTACCAGTATCATGTCAGAGAGTCACATACCACTTCCAGTGCCATGTCAGACAGTCACAAACCACTACCAGTACCAGAGTCAGACAGTCACATACCACTACCAGTGCCATGTCAGACAGTCACACACCACTACCAATGCCATGTCAGACAGTCACACACCACTTCCAGTGTCATGCCAGACAGTCACATATCACTACCAGTGTCATGACAGACAGTCACATACCACTACCAGTGCCATGTCAGACAGTCACATACCACTACCAGTACCATGTCAGACAGTCACATACCACTACCAGTGTCATGTCAGACAGTCACATACCACTACCAGTGTCATGTCAGACAGTCACATACCACTACAGGTACCATGTCAGACAGTCACATACCACTACCAGTGCCATGTCAGACAGTCACATACCACTACCAGTGTGATGTCAGACAGTCACATACCACTACCAGTGTCATGTCAGACAGTCACATACCACTACCAGTGTCATGTCAGACAGTCACATACCACTACAGGTACCATGTCAGATAGTCACATACCACTACCAGTGCCATGTCAGACAGTCACATACCACTACCAGTGTCATGTCAGACAGTCACAAACCACTACCAATGCCATGTCATACAGTCACATACCACTACAGGTACCATGTCAGACAGTCACATATCACTACCAGTACCATGTCAGACAGTCACATACCACCACCAGTTCCATGTCATACAGTCACATGCCACTACCAGTACCATGTCAGACAGTCACATACTACTACCAGTTCCATGTCATACAGTCACATACCACTACCAATTCCATGTCATACAGTCACATACCACTACCAATTCCATGTCAGACAGTCACATATCCCTACCAGTACTGTGTCAGACAGCCACATACCACTACCAGTGCCATTTCATGCAGTCACATACCACTACCAGTACCATGTCAGACAGTCACATACCACTACCAGTACCAGAGTCAGACAGTCACATACCACTACCAGTGCCATGTCAGACAGTCACACACCACTACCAATGCCATGTCAGACAGTCACACACCACTACCAGTGTCATGCCAGACAGTCACATATCACTATCAGTGTCATGTCAGACAGTCACATACCACTACCAGTGCCATGTCAGACAGTCACATACCACTACCAGTACCATGTCAGACAGTCAAATACCACTACCAGTGTCATGTCAGACAGTCACATACCACTACCAGTGTCATGTCAGACAGTCACATACCACTACAGGTACCATGTCAGACAGTCACATACCACTACCAGTGCCATGTCAGACAGTCACATACCACTACCAGTGTCATGTCAGACAGTCACATACCACTACCAGTGCCATGTCAGACAGTCACACACCACTACCAGTACCATGTCAGACAGTCACATACCACTACCAGTGTCATGTCAAACAGTCACACACCACTACCAGTGTCATGTCAGACAGTCACACACGACTACCAGTACCATGTCAGACAGTCACATACCACTACCAGTACCATGTCAGACAGTCACATACCACTACCAGTACTATGTCAGACACATACCACTACCAGTACCATGTCAGACAGTCACATACCACTACCAGTGCCATGTCAGACAGTCACATACCACTACCACTACCAGTGTTATGTCAGACAGTCACACACCACTACCAGTGACATGTCAGACAGTCACATACTACTACCAGTACCATGTCAGACAGTCACATACCAATACCAGTACTATGTCAGACACATACCACTACCAGTACCATGTCAGACAATCACATACCACTACCAGTACTATGTCAGACACATACCACTACCAGTACCATGTCAGACAGTCACATACCACTACCAGTACTATGTCAGACACATACCACTACCAGTACCATGTCAGACAGTCACATACCACTACCAGTACCATGTCAGACAGTCACATACCACTACCAGTACCATGTCAGACAGTCACATACCACTACCACTACCAGTGTCATGTCAGACAGTCACACACCACCACCAGTGCCATGTCAGACAGTCACATACCACTACCAGTACCATGTCATACAGTCACATACCACTACCAGTACTATGTCAGACACATACCACTACCAGTACCATGTCAGACAGTCACATACCACTACCAGTGTCATGTCAGGCACATACCACTACCAGTACTATGTCAGACAGTCACATATCACTACCAGTACTATGTCAGACAGTCACATACCACTACCACTGCCAGTGTCATGTCACACAGTCACAAACCACTACCAGTTCCATGTCAGACAGTCACATATCACTACCAGTGCGATGTCAGACAGTCACAAACCACTACCAATGCCATGTCATACAGTCACATACCACTACCAGTACCATGTCAGACAGTCACGTATCACTACCAGTACCATATCAGACAGTCACATATCACTACCAGTTCCATGTCATACAGTCACATAACACTACCAGTACCATGTCAGACAGTCACATATCACTACCAGTGCCATGTCAGACAGTCACATACCACTACCAGTACCATGTCAGACAGTCACATACCACTACCAGTACCATGTCAGACACATACCACTACCAGTACCATGTCAGACAGTCACATATCACTACCAGTGTCATGTCAGACAGTCACAACCCACTACCAGTACCATGTCAGACAGTCACATATCACTACCAGTGTCATGTCAGACAGTCACAAACCACTACCAGTACCATGTCAGACAGTCACATACCACTACCAGTTCCATGTCAGACAGTCACATACCACTACCAGTTCCATGTCAGACAGTCACATATCACTACCAGTGCCATGTCAGTCAGACAGATGCCACTACCAGTACCATGTCAGACACTCACATACCACTACAAGTACCATGTCAGACAGTCACATACCACTACCAGTACTATGTCAGACAGTCACATATCCCTACCAGTACTATGTCAGACAGTCACATACCACTACCAGTGCCATGTCAGACTGTCACATATCCCTACCAGTACTATGTCAGACAGTCACATATCACTACCAGTGCCATTTCATAAGTCACATACCACTATCAGTACCATGTCAGAGAGTCACATACCACTACCAGTGTCATGTCAGACAGTCACATAACACTACTAGTGCCATGTCAGACAGTCACACACCACTACCAATGCCATGTCAGACAGTCACACACCACTACCAGTGTCATGTCAGACAGTCACATACCACTACCAATGTCATGTCAGACAGTCACATACCACTACCAGTGTGATGTCAGACAGTCACATACCACTACCAGTGTCATGTCAGACAGTCACATACCACTACCAGTGTCATGTCAGACAGTCACATACCACTACAGGTACCATGTCAGATAGTCACATACCACTACCAGTGCCATGTCAGACAGTCACATACCACTACCAGTGTCATGTCAGACAGTCACAAACCACTACCAATGCCATGTCATACAGTCACATACCACTACAGGTACCATGTCAGACAGTCACATATCACTACCAGTACCATGTCAGACAGTCACATACCACCACCAGTTCCATGTCATACAGTCACATGCCACTACCAGTACCATGTCAGACAGTCACATACTACTACCAGTTCCATGTCATACAGTCACATACCACTACCAATTCCATGTCATACAGTCACATACCACTACCAATTCCATGTCAGACAGTCACATATCCCTACCAGTACTGTGTCAGACAGCCACATACCACTACCAGTGCCATTTCATGCAGTCACATACCACTACCAGTACCATGTCAGACAGTCACATACCACTACCAGTACCAGAGTCAGACAGTCACATACCACTACCAGTGCCATGTCAGACAGTCACACACCACTACCAATGCCATGTCAGACAGTCACACACCACTACCAGTGTCATGCCAGACAGTCACATATCACTATCAGTGTCATGTCAGACAGTCACATACCACTACCAGTGCCATGTCAGACAGTCACATACCACTACCAGTACCATGTCAGACAGTCAAATACCACTACCAGTGTCATGTCAGACAGTCACATACCACTACCAGTGTCATGTCAGACAGTCACATACCACTACAGGTACCATGTCAGACAGTCACATACCACTACCAGTGCCATGTCAGACAGTCACATACCACTACCAGTGTCATGTCAGACAGTCACATACCACTACCAGTGCCATGTCAGACAGTCACACACCACTACCAGTACCATGTCAGACAGTCACATACCACTACCAGTGTCATGTCAAACAGTCACACACCACTACCAGTGTCATGTCAGACAGTCACACACGACTACCAGTACCATGTCAGACAGTCACATACCACTACCAGTACCATGTCAGACAGTCACATACCACTACCAGTACTATGTCAGACACATACCACTACCAGTACCATGTCAGACAGTCACATACCACTACCAGTGCCATGTCAGACAGTCACATACCACTACCACTACCAGTGTTATGTCAGACAGTCACACACCACTACCAGTGACATGTCAGACAGTCACATACTACTACCAGTACCATGTCAGACAGTCACATACCAATACCAGTACTATGTCAGACACATACCACTACCAGTACCATGTCAGACAATCACATACCACTACCAGTACTATGTCAGACACATACCACTACCAGTACCATGTCAGACAGTCACATACCACTACCAGTACTATGTCAGACACATACCACTACCAGTACCATGTCAGACAGTCACATACCACTACCAGTACCATGTCAGACAGTCACATACCACTACCAGTACCATGTCAGACAGTCACATACCACTACCACTACCAGTGTCATGTCAGACAGTCACACACCACCACCAGTGCCATGTCAGACAGTCACATACCACTACCAGTACCATGTCATACAGTCACATACCACTACCAGTACTATGTCAGACACATACCACTACCAGTACCATGTCAGACAGTCACATACCACTACCAGTGTCATGTCAGGCACATACCACTACCAGTACTATGTCAGACAGTCACATATCACTACCAGTACTATGTCAGACAGTCACATACCACTACCACTGCCAGTGTCATGTCACACAGTCACAAACCACTACCAGTTCCATGTCAGACAGTCACATATCACTACCAGTGCGATGTCAGACAGTCACAAACCACTACCAATGCCATGTCATACAGTCACATACCACTACCAGTACCATGTCAGACAGTCACGTATCACTACCAGTACCATGTCAGACAGTCACATATCACTACCAGTTCCATGTCATACAGTCACATAACACTACCAGTACCATGTCAGACAGTCACATATCACTACCAGTGCCATGTCAGACAGTCACATACCACTACCAGTACCATGTCAGACAGTCACATACCACTACCAGTACCATGTCAGACACATACCACTACCAGTACCATGTCAGACAGTCACATATCACTACCAGTGTCATGTCAGACAGTCACAACCCACTACCAGTACCATGTCAGACAGTCACATATCACTACCAGTGTCATGTCAGACAGTCACAAACCACTACCAGTACCATGTCAGACAGTCACATACCACTACCAGTACCATGTCAGACAGTCACATACCACTACCAGTTCCATGTCAGACAGTCACATATCACTACCAGTGCCATGTCAGTCAGACAGATGCCACTACCAGTACCATGTCAGACACTCACATACCACTACAAGTACCATGTCAGACAGTCACATACCACTACCAGTACTATGTCAGACAGTCACATATCCCTACCAGTACTATGTCAGACAGTCACATACCACTACCAGTGCCATGTCAGACTGTCACATATCCCTACCAGTACTATGTCAGACAGTCACATATCACTACCAGTGCCATTTCATAAGTCACATACCACTATCAGTACCATGTCAGAGAGTCACATACCACTTCCAGTGCCATGTCAGACAGTCACATACCACTACCAGTGTCATGTCAGACAGTCACATAACACTACTAGTGCCATGTCAGACAGTCACACACCACTACCAATGCCATGTCAGACAGTCACACACCACTACCAGTGTCATGTCAGACAGTCACATACCACTACCAATGTCATGTCAGACAGTCACATACCACTACCAGTGCCATGTCAGACAGTCACATACCACCTACCAGTACCATGTCAGACAGTCACATACCACTACCAGTGCCATGTCAGACAGTCACATACCACTACCAGTGCCATGTCAGACAGTCACATACCACTATCAGTACCATGTCAGACAGTCACATACCACTACCAGTGCCATGTCAGACAGTCACATACCACTACCAGTGCCATGTCAGACAGTCACACACCACTACCAATGCCATGTCAGACAGTCACACACCACTACCAGTGTCATGTCAGACAGTCACATACCACTACCAATGTCATGTCAGACAGTCACATACCACTACCAGTGCCATGTCAGACAGTCACATACCACCTACCAGTACCATGTCAGGCAGTCACATACCACTACCAGTACCATGTCAGACAGTCACATACCACTACAAGTGTCATATCAGACAGTCACATACCACTACCAGTGTCATGTCAGACAGTCACATACCACTACCAGTGCCATGTCAGACAGTCACATACCACTAGTAGTTCCATGTCAGATAGTCACATACCACTACCAGTACCATGTCAGACAGTCACATACCACTACCAGTACCATGTCAGACAGTCACCTACCACTACCAGTACCATGTCAGACAGTCACATACCACTACCAGTGTGATGTCAGTCAGTCAGATGCCACTACCAATGCCATGTCAGACAGTCACATACCACTACCAGTACCATGTCTAACAGTCACATATCACTACCAGTACCATGTCATACAGTCACATACCACTACCAGTACCATGTCAGACAGTCACATATCACTACCAGTTCAATGTCAAACAGTCACATATCACTACCAGTGTCATGTCAGACAGTCACAAACCACTAGCAGTACCGTGTCAAACAGTCACATACCACTACCAGTACCATGTCATACAGTCACATACAACTACCAGATCCATGTCAGAAAGTCACATATCACTACCAGTGCCATGTCAGTCAGTCAGATGCCACTACCAATGCCATGTCAGACAGTCACATACCACTACCAGTACCATGTCAGACAGTCACATATCACTACCAGTGCCATGTCAGACAGTCACAAACCACTACCAGTTCCATGTCAGACAGTCACATATCACTACCAGTGCGATGTCAGACAGTCACAAACCACTACCAATCCCATGTCATACAGTCACATACCACTACCAGTACCAAGTCAGACAGTCACGTATCACTACCAGTAAAAATGTCAGACAGACACATATCACTACCAGTTCCATGTCATACAGTCACATAACACTACCAGTACCATGTCAGACAGTCACACACCACAACCAGTACCATGTCAGACAGTCACATACCACTACCAATGCCATGTCAGACACATACCACTACCAATACTATGTCAGACAGTCACATTACCACTAACAGTACCATGTCAGACAGTCACATACCACTACCAGTGTCATGTCAGACAGTCACATACCACTACCTGTACCATGTCAGACAGTCACATTACCTTTACCAGTACCATGTCAGACAGTCACATTACCACTACCAGTACCATGTCAGACAGTCACATTCCATTACCAGTGTCATGTCAGACAGTCACAAACCACTACCAGTACCATGTCAGACAGTCACATACCACTACCAGTACTATGTCAGACAGTCATATACCACTACCAGTGCCATGTCAGACAGTCACATACCACTACCAGTGCCATGTCAGACAGTCACATACCACTAC